>JBAMMX010000018.1:12875035-13475035 GCA_037126225.1 Dillenia turbinata | reverse complement strand
TCGTTGCCCCATATCAATTTCCTGCAAATTGGTCAAAGTAATAGTTTCTCTTCTTCCCCCATATATATAGGAGGAGAGGAAACTCGTTTTCCTCTGTCCACTTATTTTCCGCCTTTCAATTTTTGTTTCTTTACTTTTCCTACCCCCTCTCCTCCACCATGAATTGCTCCCAAGCATTGCAAAATAAACAATCACTTCCGTTCCTTTGCAGCCTCATTACACATATAGAGTTACAAGTCATTGTGTCTTTTACACCTGAAGGATTATGGGAATGACACCTTTCACTTGGTTACTTGGATCTGTTACGTGTGCAAGCCCTGATCATGAGGATGTGAGGCCCTACCTAGAAGCTTATCTCACTCATTACAGCAGGGTAGATCAGGCAAGAATCTTAGTGATTTTACTTCATCCAGTTTGGGTCTATCATTGAGGTTAGGATCAGGAAACCAGTCAGATGATTGTTTGGTAGGCTGAACTGAACTTATCAAATTGAGGTGTGTTTGACCTACCTTGTCAAGGACATGCTTAAGATGCCAAGATGCCTTATTTATCACCATTAATATCGTGCTCGATAATGACTATAGACCCCTAGTGTTGTATTCCCTAGATGGCGAAAAAGGCTTGCCTCCGAGGATCTATAATTGCCTCAAAGGTTCAATACACTCACATTATGAAAATTGAGCATTTTCGCAGAGAATATACAACAACAACAACAATTTAAACCTTCTATCCCAAAATTTTGGAGTAGACCATATGAGAGACAAATACTGAATCGAAAAAAAAAAAAAAAGTTATCTGCATAATAGATATTTGGCGTTCTAGAAAAGCATTTAAAATTGTTTTAAATGAAGAATAAGTTTTGAATCTATTTTCATAAGATCTGTAAAGAAGTGATATGCAAATATCCTCCAGGATGATGAATATCTGTAAAGAAATGGTCCACAAATATCTTCACTGAAAATCATGCTCATAATTGCAAGCAGGCATTGGAGTGAGGTTTGTTATGACACACATAAGCACTGTCTATACTTTTTTCATATCAGATTCTTTCTTAAGTTGCTAGAGTAGATTTATAATTTTTGTGCTCATTGTCTTCATTCCAGCATGTCTTGTTAAAGCTTATCTGTAGTTAGTGAGTATTTTTATTTTGCATATCAGCTAAAGTTTGGAACAGTAATATCCTATTAACCTCTTTGCTTCTATCTGTTGACAAAAAATTTCCATGCTTATTGTCTTTACGAATTTGCCCCTTGAGTTCAGAACTATAAAATAATGGTGGCGGAGCTTGTTATTTCTGCAACAAGTGAGAAACTGACAGAAACGGATTGGGCAAAGAACATTGAAATCTGTGAAGTAGTTGCACGTGACCAGAGGTATTACTCATTCTCCTGCTATATTGTGTAAAGATCAGTTAAATAATGTTAATAAACATTGTAGATTTTGGCACAAACAATGACCAGTACTTGGATATGGAAAAGAACATATATGGAACTGTAACAGAGAATCCTATAAGGAGACCAATGAAGCTCTTAAACAGAGGATCGCTTTGAAAGAAATGCAATTAAATATATAAATTAGTGTAATTCTTATGGATTGGATTTTACCCTTTTGTGTTATCCTATTTAAAACAGTATGCTCAATATGTGGAAATACTAACATCTAGCCGTGCAGATTGGGCCACAGTGCTTACTGGTCGCATGTTAAAAATGAAATGTCTCTTGTACCAAAACTTGCCTAACTTTGTTAGATTCCATGTTTATCCTATTCTCTATGTTCAGTTAAGTATTTTCAATGCTGTTTATACATTTCACATTATATTTTTGTTGTATCTTTTGCACATGCTCTCCACCCCCTACTAAACTTGAGATGTCAAACAAGGGCTTTCAACAATTACCATAAAGAAAAGAATAAACAGGAAAGAAAGGTGAAATGAGAATTATTGAGCATTTTCCAGTGGTTGGAAAAGATATGTTAATCTGTTGTAATAGTGGTGATAATAGCCATTGGAGTTTTTCCTCCCTCCTCCATTTTACCAAGATATCTGTATATTTCTATGTGCATTCCCTTGGCATCACATCGTCAGTTTGACTCACACTTTCAGCTGATGGAGGATGTTGTTCCAGACAGAAATGACATGTCCACAACTGTTATGAGTCTCTATATTAGAAACACTGTTATTTGACAGTAAAGTAATTTATTCTTTTTCTTATCTATTTATTTACAATTTTACCTCTGAAAAGCATCAAAAAGTTGCTTCACTTTTTATATTTTTACATTAATACAATGAAATTGGGCTGAATTAAATATGGCCAATTTCTTGCACAATCAAATTTAATTTGATTTGATTAATTTAGTATCAATGGGTAATAAAAAATAGGGAAATCCATGCTATTAGATCCGATGAATCAGCCAGCTGAGTTGGAGATTATGCTATCAGTAACTTCAAAATGTGGGGCCTATGGGTTCCATATGATGTTAATGGCACCTTGTTGGTGAAGATTCATTTTTCTTTTTATGGTGCAATAGCAACAGAAATCCCCATAGCTTGCGATTTTTTACATTGTTTGACATGTTGTGATTGACATGGTCTTATAGCTGGTAATTGATCTCATAGCTTGTGCAGTTGTAAGTTTCATGATTTAAAAGTACTATTTGCAAGTGCACATGGGTAAATTCCTTATTTATGACATGATGCTGAATTTGATTTGTGAATCCACTTTTATGGTGTATTTTGAGGGAATGGAATGCTGAGCTTTTTACAAATCACACTGTTGATCGTTCTTTTCTTTGGAACAAGGTTTTTTCTATGCTTCTCTTTATACTCATGCTTTAGGAGCGTTTAGAGATAATAGTTTAGAGGAGTTGAGAGATTTGGAAAGTGGTCCTTCAACAGATTCTGTTTTTGCTCTCTGTTGCTCTTGCTTCAGAGGGCTTGTCATCCTTGCTGCCTTATATATATATTTTTTTCAATACATCTAATACAATTATTTTTTCTACCCAAAACCCAGTTAATGAAAATAAGAGTTAGTTGCTTTGTCACTGAATATAGTAATTTCATCAAGAATCGTGCTATTATTTCTTTGAGGATTTGTGTCGCTTGATCAAGACCTAGCTTTCTAGTTGAAAATGCATTTAATTGTTTAATAAGTTTGGAGAAATTGTCTGCTCAGTTGATCTGAAGGTGTTTTGATCACCCCTTAAGGCCATTGAATTTTTCTTAGGGGACAGTTTGTAGGGGAAAGCTTTGGGGTTACCTGATTAAAGAATTTAATTTAGCTTAGGATGCAGATGTGGGACATGACATGATAACATCAAGAAATAAAGAACATGATTTCATGGAAGTTTATGCACAATATTATGCTTCTATTGTTATTAACTCATTTATATATATTTTGGCTTAAGTGCTTTTTTGGCCCATGCAGTATGGTCCAAAACCACCTTTGAAACCTTGCATTTGAAATGGGTTCTTAAGATACCATGTTATCCAAGAAAGTATCATTTTTGGTATCGACATTAGGCTGACTATCAATCAAGCCCATGTGGCCATTAAGTGACAATATGTCATTTCCACCTTGTTAAATATGTTGACGTGGAATTTCCATGTCAAAAATAAAAATAAAAATAAAATTCCTTAGAAAATTAAAAAGAGTTCACCCGGTGCATAAAGTGCTCCCCGGCTCAATGTACAAAATTCCTTAGAAAATTATTGAATTAATAACTATAAAAGATTAAAGTATTTATTTAAATTATTAAAATATTAACTCAAAATTCACCCAGGTGCATTGTCAGCAGTGGTTAGCCAGAGGTGGTGGCAGTAGCAGTGATAAGATTGTCATGAACCATTTATAGAGAGGGGTTGGGGGTTATGTTTGATGAAAAAAGAAGCATGAGAATGAGGGAGTGATATGCAGAGGTTCAGCCACACTATGCTGTAGATTAACTGAGATCTGGGTCATGTGATCCAATTCAGGGTGTGAGAGCTGGGTCAGCCACCCCCAATGGGATTGCGAGCTGGGTCATGCGACCCAATTCGGTGTTCGTTCTCCATCCACTCGCTGTAACCGGTGTTTTGAAATTTGAATTTCTATTTTCAGTTGTTTGACTTCATTAATTAGTATAAATCACCCAAAGTTATAGCACAAGTTATAGAATATCACACAACATTAATACTTTATTTTGTACTATTAATTAGCTGTGAGAAATAAGACATTCCTATTGAGTTTGAATAGGACTTTTTCCCAGAATCTCTATGTAATCTGTCACTATATATTTATCAAGGAAGATAAATATCTCCTATAACTATATATATGGACTAGATATTTATGAATGACCCATACTGTGACTCCAAGACCACCTTGCCCACCGGTTGGTTTTACCTGTTGTCGTAGAAAGTAGCATACCACATACTACTACCTGTCTCACACTCCACAGTGTACCACGACCCAGGTAACTGTTTCACATCTTATGTTCCTGACTTTTTAAAGGACGAGTAAAGGGATAAAAGGAGGTACCGTACATCCCAAAGAAAAAAAAAAGCAAAAATGGCATTTACATTAAAGTGGGTGGGTTTCCAATCCATTCCTTCAAGCGATATAATCTTTGAAAGTACTTAGTCTCCTCCATCTAGATCGTTATCCATGTGGTTTATGCTTCATGATAATGCACTAGGTGTGGTAAGTGTGCAGTAAGCTGATGGACTCGTAGCTCCTGAGGTGTATCTATTTTAGAATCGTGTGAATTGTTGACATGCAAATGATCGTGGTATATACTGTATGCTGAAATTTGGTATTTGTAATAGTCCTGGAAGAAGATGGTTGATACATCTTATAGGTAATATCTGTTGGATTCCTGAGATTTAGTAATGTTTGATTGTAGTTAGAAGATTTGTTGTGCCGAGTCTTGCTCTTGAGATATTGATCATATTGTTTTGCATTACTCTGTATAAGCTAGCTTTTGCATTTTTTATTTTTTTATTTTTTTATTTTTTTAATTCCTTCCTCAGATTCGTAGAATGGTCTTTCTTTGCTATGAGTTGCAGGCAGGCAAGAGATGTCGTTAAAGCCATAAAAAAACGCTTGGGGAGTAAAAATCCTAACACTCAGCTGTTTACAGTTGTGGTGAGTGAAGGATCCTTACATTGAAATGTTTTAGCACATATTATGATGTTTTTTTTTTTGGGGGGGGGGAATGCGGATGCTGTTCTTCTGCCTTATCTTTCTACTATTGATTCATATGGCAGTTATTGGAAATGCTGATGAATAACATTGGTGAGAGTATACATAGGCAGGTGATTGTTACGGGGACTCTTCCTATACTTGTGAAAATAGTAAAGAAGAAGGTATCAGATTTTTGGGTTGTTTCTATGTGCAGACAGGCAGTTGATTCATGTTTCTTAGGTCTGATTTTTTGTTATTTTGCCTTGTAGTCAGATCTACCTGTAAGGGAGAAGATATTTCTACTTCTTGATGCTACACAGACATCTCTTGGAGGTGCTTCTGGAAAGTTTCCAGAATATTACTCTGCATATTATGATCTAGTGGTTGGTACACACAAATTGTGGAATTGCGTGTCTTTTGTTCTATTTTATTTTATGAATGTGTTTTGTCCATTTATTGCATGCCTGAATTTAGTATAAAAAGTGTTAGAAATAGATTGTCACAGAATGTTTGAACAGCTGATTTTAAGCATGTTGTTGTCACCACAATCTAGAGTTTTTGGGATAGCCTGCAATGAGTAGCCTCACATCAGATTGAGTTATAAGCCTCCACATTTATTTCGCAACACTGAAAAATATGGTTTTGCCATGGATGTGCCAAAGAGCTCCGGAGGTTGTAGGGTGTAGCTAGGGCACAATTAAACTGAATGTATTTAGTAATAGCTAGCTTCAATGTAATAAGATGAATTTAATTGAAGAGAGAGAGCTATGTTGGAACAGTTCAGAGATCTAAAAAGTCAAGGTCTGAAGGTTTGACTCATCTCATAATGCTTGATCCTATACTATTTTGTTGGTGTGCTACTGACTATATACTGTTGTTCTTTGAAACTCTTTACCTTTAACAAGCAATCTATTCTAAAGAAGGATATCTCTTTCTTAGTTTGTTCGGTACATTGTGACTTTAACTCTTGTATAGTAATTTCAAGCAATCTTTCTTATAGGGTGCTTTATTTTGTGAAGAGTGTTCCTGTGAGAGTATTGGCTTTAAATTGTTGGTTTGTTTCAAGTTTCAGCAAACATGTTTCCTGATGTGGCTTGAACTTTCTCAGAGTGCAGGTGTGCAGTTCCCTCAAAGGACTTGTTCAATGCCCTCAAACAATCCTCCAAAAGCAAACAAAAATGAGTCACATCATCATGAAATTCCAACATCCCAACATGATGGAACTGCGCAGCAAGCAGAACACCGTGTTCCAGAGTCCAGGTATAGTTGCTGATATAATATCAATATCCTCAGACCAACTTATGTGCTCAGCAATGGGTTGAATATTGTTCATATTAGCCATGTGGAATTCTATTTTTAATTAATTATTGGCTCATAATTAAACTGTATTGATAATTTTGTGCCATCGCTTGATTTGGATGCTTATTTATTTGCTTATTTGTTGATTAATAAAAAAGTACTGGCAAGCTGTTGCCAAAAGGCATGCGTACAATAATAAGATTTTGGCAGTGACCTATTTTCTGTGGGTATGCATTACTTGAAAACCCTCAAAGTATGAACTTAAAGACATGGAACAGTCTACAATTGTGTCTTCTGTATGGTACACAGTGTTTAGAAGTGTCTTGTATGAAAACCGTCTTTTTTTCCTGTGATGCAAAACCTTTTCTCAGGTCTACCTTTGTGGTGCAGTATCATGCAGAAGGCTACTGCTGCGCTGGATGTGCTAAAAGAAGTCCTTGATGCTGTCAATATTCAAAATCCTGAGGTACCTCAATTTCTTATGATGTCCTTTTTATGTGAAACTATATGTTGGGTTTGGTGATATGATTGACATTCTGCATGTCCTAACTTTTGGCATACTGGTGAATGTTGTTATCGTGGTTTTCTTTTCCTTCCGCATCCATGTCCACTGATAGATACTCTGTGGTTGAGGTTACTTTGAAGACATTAAATAATTGTATTTCGGAAAACTCAAATAGCACTGCAGTTGATGGTGCGAAGTTCTGGCCCTTGCATTGTTGAAAAA
Organism: Dillenia turbinata; assembly: GCA_037126225.1. Lineage (NCBI taxonomy): Eukaryota > Viridiplantae > Streptophyta > Magnoliopsida > Dilleniales > Dilleniaceae > Dillenia > Dillenia turbinata. The sequence continues at coordinate 13,467,853 of JBAMMX010000018.1, read as the reverse complement.
AATACCGTCTTTTCCAGCTGAATGTGGAAAGCATAGGCACCATAAAAAGCAAAAGTTTCTTTTTATCAAAAAGAAGTTTTCTGATAGTACATTCCATCTTTGACTATATTTTGGTGGCCATTAATTAGAACTTATCATTTGTGTTTATATAAGTTTCAAATTTGTTAGGGTTTCACTTAACAAAAAAGAAAGGAAATAAACTTTGATAGGGTTTCTATCTCTTCCTCGTGGTTCGCATTAACCTAGAATTTTGTCAGAGTCAATATAATGCATGTCTGTATGTGCTAGAAGTCTCAAAGTGTTTTATTTTTGTGGCACTTGAGTCTTATTATATGATTGGGGTACATTTTAGAAATTTTGGACCGTTGCTAGGTTATTCTATCAGTTATGCTTCATTGATTGATAATTAAAAATTTTCAAATCAGCCTCCTTGCAAAAAAAAAAAAAAAAAAAAAAGAAAAAAAGCAAGAGGAAGACTGCCTAAGTATTCCCTTCCCCAGAGCTCATAATGTGGGAGCTTCGATATTGGGTACGTCCTTTTTTTGATTTGTGTGTTGAAGGAATCTTTTGGCGTCATCTAAATCATTGCACACTTGCTGTCCAAAAGTACCTACAATCTCATCATTAAACTTTCACTCTCTTTGAATCTAAGCAACTACAATAATCTTTTAGCCACAAGTGCCGCAAGTCTTTGTTTTCAACACCTTCTCTAAAACCAATTCTATAGCCTTTTTCACAATCCTTTCGCACAATGCAAATAGTTGTAGGTAGCTCTACACTCGATATCCTGCAACGTGGTCTTGTGATGGACCATGTCTTGTTTGGTAGTGTTGCTAGTGTTACTCCATATTTCAACCTTGTTTCTCCCCCCAGTAAACTGGGTCTAAATAAACTGTGTCATCCCCTTTCTTGAATTTCTTACAGTTTACTTGCATTTTAGGTTCACTCTGTATCGTATGCCTAGAATAATGTTGTAATTCAGTTAGTCCTAATATGTTTATTGATTATTGTTTGGATTTGTTGTAATTCAGTTATTATTGTTTGGATTTGTTGATGATTCGGAGTAGGCGAATTAGTGCCATTCTTTTTCTTTCATATGATTTTTTTTCTTAGGCTGCAAAGGAAGAGTTTACGCTTGATCTAGTGGAACAATGTTCCTTCCAGAAGGAGCGTGTAATGCATCTGGCAATGACTTCACGGTATGACACGTTAAACTTTATTTGTGCTATAGTTTGATTATTTTTCATTGAAATGTCTTCTGATGTTTCTTAGTCATCACTGCCTTGTTATCCTTCTGAGTCTATATTATCTTCCTCTCCTTTGATGGCTCTTATCATTCAATTGCCTGTTTATAAAGTCAAATGCAAAGAATATTTCTTAATTTAGGACTGAATTTTTTTTAAAAAAAAAATAATAATAACTCATGAATTAAACTCTTATGTCTTCTAGTTTCATATTCTACTTCAAAAATTTTTTTTGTGAAGACACCAGATTAAAAAGGGGGTGGGGTGGGGGTTGGCGGAGGGGAATTGAAGCATCAATTTTCTCTGGTAAAAACAGTTTCAGCCCACAAATCTACAAAAGCATGAAAAGTTCTTTCTAGACCACGAAGACCCTCATGTCCTTTTAGCTTCATATTGCCCGGAAACAGAGCAATAGGAATGTGGGCAAGCAGCATTCTTCTTGTAGGGAGCAGAAAGAGAGCAATAGGAACAACGCTTCTTTATCCACTGCAAGGGTAAAGAACATTGTGAACCAACTTAGCCTTCTTTCTCAGAGGCTGCTTCGAGATGCACGTTTCTCTACGATAATCAGAGAGTGCTCTGTTTCTCTTCCGTGTTTAGTTGGTTTTTTACAGTGTGCTTGACTGGATGTTGCTGACTCCAATTTCTCATTTTGGGTTTGAGGCTTTTTTTTTTGGGGGGGGGGGGTGTCAATCTATGTGCATGAAGGTTGTTTTAGGAACTTGTGGCTGTGAAAGTACATTATGCTCTCCTATGCATACAGAAAATCTAATTGATCTTAATGCCAAAAAATAAATAAATTGATAAATAGTAATTGAAGCCTGGTCAGTGATTTCTTTCTTGTCTGGGTAAGTTTCTTTGTCAAATTAATATTGTAAAAAAGGTTGGGTTTTGGTAACGATGTAATAGTAGTGGGAAATTTTTGTAGCTTTGTCATATCAGTTTTGATAGTGTCATGTCTCAATGTCCATCTCTGCCATGTGCGTACATGTTATCAAGCAATGCTGGAAGAATATACTGTACTAATAATATACCGTACTATGGGAAGATATGGCAGGGACCTGGATTTGATCGATGCCAGTAATGCTTATCCTTGTATATGAATTTGGTGGTTTCTTCCCCTTGTGCAAGAAATTGGTGTTTTTCCAACAACGACCACACTTGATTATATAGATCAAAATCACCCAACTCAAAAATGTTCATGATATACAGTGTGGTTCAACCAACAGCTTTCTCTTGATAGTTCATTTCAATCATATTGCCTTTTTCTGTCTCCCTACTTTTTTTTTTTTTTTTTTTTTTTGAAAATCAAGATAGTCTCCAACTATATGCACTTTTCTGCAGAAGTGTGTGGTTTGCAACAATTTGACTGTCTCAATATTAAATAAGCTCATCTCAATTTTTCCAGAGATGAAAAAGTTGTCTCCCGGGCAATTGAGTTGAATGAAAAACTACAGGCAGTACTTGAAAGACATGATGCACTTCTCTCAGGCAGACTTACCTCAACCGCGAATCATACAGAGCATGAAGAATTGGAGGAGGAGGAGGCTGAGCAGCTCTTCCGCAGGTACACTGATTTATCACGTGCCCAGTGCCTAGTGACATTTTGCCGCCCATTTTGTTTTGGACAATGATTGTCTATATGTTTTATGGATTGTGGTGTGAGGAGTTTTGTTTTGTTTGTATTATTCCATATGATAATGTGATGGTACTTTATCATGAATGATCTGAAACTTGACAGGATGCGAAAAGGGAAAGCTTGTGCAAGGCCTGAAGAGGAAGAGCATTTGGGAGAGAGACCTCTTAGATTGCTTGGATCTCTCATTCCTGGGGAAATAATGAATCGTCCCCTAATTAGGCCATTAACTTTGGAACCATCACGGGAGCCCAGTGCTGTCTCTCCAGTGATTTCAATTCCACCTCCCCCTGCAAAACCCGCTGAGAGGGAAAGGTTCTTTCAGGAAAGGAGGCAGGATGGTACTACGGTGGCTGGCCACATGAGGGGCCTTTCTTTACACAGTCGAAACACCAGTAGCTCACATAGTGGGAGCTTGGACTCCAGTGATTGATTAGTCACAGTAAAGAAATTTCTTTTGATTGTTATTTATCCGGCTATATTTTTATGTTCTGGTTATAAAAATGTTGCAGGTTGGGGGGGGGGGGTTCAGACTGATGGGTGTGCTGATCGTTATATAAGAGATTTGAGATCTTGACTTGTGTAGTGTTTGCTGATTACATCAGTTGCTAAGATTAAAGGGCTAAATGCATAACTATTTGATCAAATGATTATGACATCCAATATATTCTAAGGTGCCTTCTGGTGTAGTGACCGTCGACTAGGTGAAGTTGCAGCCGATTTTGAGTTCATCCAAGTTCATCCATCTTATCAGTACCAAACCAAAGTAGGATTTTAACTTTTCACGCCGTGCCGTGAAGCAAATATTCCCTGTCACTGACTTCCAAAACTCATTTCCTGTTTCGTACCTTCTCATTCTCTTCTATTTTGTTGCATTGCGCGAGAGTCACTGCTAGCTTCTAGGGTTTTAACACTACTCCCCTTGCAGATTTCTGGCTTGCCATCTGTCTCTCACTCACCTTATCTACTAGCTGCATCAATGTTGATGCTCATTTTGACAACATTCAGCCTAAAGTGAGATATGGTTTATAGGTTCTGAGTTCCTGCAAAACAAGGGGAGACTATGAATTGGTGTCGTTGTAGGCGAGTAAGGTATCTGTATAGTGAAGAATTATTTAATGGAATGGATTTATGTAGTCTCTCTATTTTTCTTCAATAGAAATGACATTTTGAAATTTTACATTATACTATAGGTTGTTTAATTTATTTTATTTTTTTGGTATAAAAGATACAATCAAGCGGGTATGAGTTGTTTATTTTATTTAAGTGTGAGAAAGATTGTGTTTATGTTATAAACATAAAAGATTTCCTTTTTGGTTAGTTGCCCTACTATTTTTTTCCCTGAGTATCTAGATTTATAATCTAATTAATCCGGTTCGAATATTATTGGGTTCGATTTTCGATTTGGGGGAGGAGCTTTCCCATTATAGTCTCTTCTATTTTTAAATTTTGAATTCGAAACTTGGTTAATAGACATAGCATCTTTGCCCACTAAACTGATTGTTTTTCGATGACCTACTACTTATTTGACTCTCTTTTAAAATGGTTTTTAATCATACTTTCAAACTTTCCTCTTGCAACTTGGATGTTTCTAAAATGACCCTTTTTCCCCGGGAACACAACAATAATGCTTGGTTCGTTGCCATGTGCTACGCTACACTCTGTGGGCCAATGATGCCCAGCACTAGATGTTGGCTCAACTGTAGGTGTGGCTGTTTGCTCCAACTCAGTGGACTTGACCAGCCTTGGAGATCAGTAGCGAAGCTGGTCGTGGGCCTGGTGAGCATGGTTAGCCCAAGAGTTGAAGTCCAAGGTTGGCTAGGCTCACAATAATTAACATGCATGAGCGACAAAGCCATTCCAAATGCAGCCACGCGATGCGTACAGAACGAACTATTTTTTTGTCTTTTACTTAAAAAAAAAAAAAAAAAAAAAAAAAAAAAAAAAAACAAAGCCATTTTGATACTTATTCAAGACATGGGTTCGAATCTGGTGAATGAAAAGAACTATACTGAGAGAGTTTCTCTCTTAAAAAGAATTTGACAACAACACGGATCGGTTTAATTGAACTATTATTTCAAATACCATTTATTCATATAATGGAAAAAAAAAAGTCATTCAAATACATAATATAAAACATATCAACTAACGTGTCAATCTAACAATAACAACAAGTTAAACCTTCTATGTTAAAATTTGAGATCGGAATTTGAAAGACAAATATAAAAAAATAATAAAAATAATAAAATAAAATAAAACAAAAAAATCGTTGATTTAATTTATACGGATTCTCCTACGCTATTCATTCTTATCTAAAATCATATTCTCAACTAAATTCATAATAATCATATCTTTACGGATAACTTGTATTCAAAATTTTAACGGCTTAACATTACGTTTTACTAAATCTCATATACTTAAGTTTTCGGTCTTCCAAACAGGTGCGTTTTTGAGTCTTCATTATATATGTCCAAACTATCACAGATGGTACTCCCGCATCTTATCAATAATTGAACTAACTCTCAATTTATCACGTATCTCTTCGTTTCTAATTCTATTTTTTTTTGTCACACATCTACCTAAATATTTTCATTTCACTTACATCTATTTTATATTCTTATTATTGTTTAATGGTCTAACACCTAATACCATACAATAGCATAGATCTTATTACGGTTTTATAAAATTTTCCCTTTAACTATAATGGTATCGTGCGATCACAGAAAACTCTGAACGCCTTTTCAATTTCATCTAATTCGCTTGAATTCTATTGTTCACATCTCCATCCATATTATCATCGTTTTGAATTATAAAACCAAAATATCTAAATCGTTCACCTTTTGGTACTTCTCTTCCTTTTAAACTAATTATTTCTTCATTAGATGATTACAACTAAACCTACATCTCATATATTCAATTTTGAACTTGCTTAATCTAAATCTTTTGGATTTCAATATATCCACCATAACTTTAATTTAGTACTAATATCATCTCTAGTTTCATCAACCAATACTACATCATCTGCAAAAAACATATACCATGATATTTCATTTTAGATATATTTTTTTTTATTTCATCTATTACTATTACAAATAGTATGGAGTTTAATGTCAAATCTTAATAGACCCCAATATTAATAGGGAAGTTATCGTTCAGACCCTCATAATTTCTTATATTGGTTATAACTCCTTCATATATATTCCTAATAAGATTAATATATTTTAAAGAGATACCTTTTTTAATCGGCGTCTATCACAACACGTCCCTGGGAAGTATCAACACATCCCTGGGAAGTCTATCTTATACTTTTCCAAGATCAATGAATACCATATGTAAGTCTCTCTTCTGCGTTTTAAATCTCTCAATTAACTATCTTAACAAGTGAATTGTTTCGGTGGTAGATTATCTTGACATAAATCTAAATTTGTTCTGGGACATATTTATCTTCAGTCTCAATCTATACTCTATCACTCTTTTTCATAATTTCATGGTATGACTATGGGTTTAATTCCTCTATAGTTGAAATAATTTTGTATATCTACTTTTATTTTTATACAGTGAGACAAATATACTCTCTCTCCATATTTGGACATTTTATTTGTTTGTTAAATTTTATTGAAATGAGTCATTAACATTACTACTCTGAATTCACCTAAATATTTTCATACCTTAATTGGAATGCTATCAGATCCTATGATTTAGTTATTCTTCATTTTCTTTAGGGTCTCCTTTATTTCATGGGGACGAATTTTATATTTAAAATCTCAATTAATTTCTTCTACATGTATCATGATATTTCTTATACCTATTGTACTCTCAACATTACATAAATTATCAAAATATTCCTTTCAACACTTTCTTATGTTTTTATTTCTTACAAATGTACTATTGGTTTCACTCTTAATATATCTAATCTCATTTAGATCTTTTCCATTCTTTTCCCTTAGTTTCGCTACTCTGTAAATCTCTCTTTCTTCGTCTCGAATCTCCAACCTTTTGTATAATTCGTTATACACCTTATTCTTTGATTCGTGAATAATTTTTTTCACATTTGTTTTTATACTTTTATATTTTTCATAAGTCTCACTATTACGATCATTTTTAAGGTTCCTATAGCACTCTCTTTTGATTCATATAACAGTTTGTATTTTTTTGTTCCACTACCACGACTCCTTCCCTATTGGAGCCCTACCCTTAAATACTCCAAGAATCTCCCTACCTATACTCTTAATATTAATTAACATCTCTTTCCACATTATTTCTGAATTATCATTAGCAGACCAATTTGTTATTCCAATTACTTTGTTCCTAAAATTCGTCACCTTCTCATCTTTTAGGTTCTACCATTTAATTCTTGGCTTCATAGATGGTTGACACTATTTTTATCTTTTAGGCACACGTACGTTTAAAACTAAAAGTCTATACTGAGTTGTTACACTCACCTCCGGTATAAGTTTGCAATCCTTACAAGTCATTCTATCATATCTCCTAGTGAGAAAGAAATCTATCTGACTAGCATTTGACCCATTTCCATATGTAATTATGTACGACTCTTTTTTTCTTGAAAAAAGTGTTTATGAGTGTCAAATCAAATGTTACGATAAACTCTAAAATTATATCTCCCGCCTTATTCCTATTACCGAAGCCAATATTTCCATGTACGATTTTGAATCTCTCATTTTTCTCTCCTACATGTCTATTTAGATTTATTCTAATAAATAATTTCTCTCCATTAGGTATGAATTTTATAAATTCATCTAAATGTTTCCAAATTTGTTTATTACTAATTGTATCTATAACTATAGAACTCTATTACTTTAACATTCTATTCCATCATTACAAAACATGCACTATGCAGATTAAGAAAAACCGTAAGCAAAGTCCACTATAACCATGGGGAAAACCTTCTTTAACGCATGCACCTTTAGCTGGCTATACACCAGTCAGGATAGGTCTACCTCAATAGTTTTAGTTGCCATTGGAGTATGTCATGCATATATACTGACGATAGAAAACTGTTGATAAAATTAGTAGTTTTATTGTCAGCTAATACAGTGTTAGGAAAAATTAGGGTTTTTATGATAGGTTACCATCTATTACGAGATATTACTACTTTCATCATCGCTTACTATTGAATTAGGAAATGTTACTGATTTTATCATCGATAACCATATGTTAGGAAATATTATTACTTTCATCATCGATTGCGATTGAATTAGGAAGTGTTACTGATTTTATCACTAGTTATCATATGTTACGATATGTTATTATTTTCATCATCGATTATCAGGCTTTTTATCGGCCTGTTACTATATATTACTAGTTTTATCATCGATTATTATTGAGTTAGAAAATGTTATTGATTTTATCATCGGTTATCATGTATTACGAAATATTACTACTTTCATCATCTCTTACCATTTAGTTAGAAAATATTACTGATTTTATCATTGGTTACTAATTTAATCGCGCAAGTGTGCGAGCACCAACGCCTTGAGTGGGTGGGCGCCAACCCCCCTCTTGTGTGGGTGTGCGTGTATGGGGGCAGGTGTTAGCCCCCCTAGTGCGTGAGTGCCCGCGCATGGGGGGCTGGTGCCAGCCCTCCTCTTATGCGGGTGCCCACACATAGGGGATGGCCGCCAGTTCCCATATGTTACCATGTGTTACCATATCATCGGTTACCATATGTTATCACATGTGTTACCATTTCATCGATTACCATATGTTGCCATATGTGTTAGTATAAGTATCGTCAGTTATCACAATATTACTATTAGTATCATCGATTACCACATGTTATCATATGTTATTGCGTTGTATCATCGGTTACCACAATATTACTACAAGTATTAATATAAATTACTACTAGTGTTAGGAAAAGTTAACACATGTTTTAGTATAAATTACTATATTGTATTATCGGTTACTACAAGTGTTAGGAAATGTTATTATCTTTTATTGTTGATTACCACAAATGTTAAGAAAAATTACTATCTTTTATTGTCAGGTCACCACATGTGTTAATATAAATTACCACTTTGTATTATCGATTAACACAATATTATTAATTGTTACCACAATATTATTGCATACGCAAAAATGTTACCATCATAAACAAAAAATGTTCACTTCGATCACAAAAAATGTTACCATCACTTGAAGGCACAATCCCAGTACCAAATCAGATAATTCCAAAATTAAGCAGATAGTGATCGCACAATCCTTCATTTCAATCTATTTATAAAAATCAAAATTAATATAATTACATAGTAGTGGAATGAATATAATTACATATTGACATTGTAAAGAATGAATGATTATAAATGAAAATATTATCTGTGGGATAGAGTTAGGTGGTGGTGATGATGGTAGTGATGATGATGGTTGGGTTCTATGTGCACTCTTAACATCTGATACGATACAAATAATTTGGATTATTATTCAAAAATAATAGTAAAATTAGTAAGATTATCCTAAAAACCAAAGAAACTAGACAAAAGTGAATTAGTAAGTTTATGCACTTTTCTTTTTATAATTCCCAAAACATCTTAACAGCACGTGGTTCTCTTCATTTCTTGACAACTGCTCAAATAAAAAATTAAAAACGGAAACTTAAAAAATTTCTTCCTCAAATTAAAATGATATGTTTATTTTTAAACTTGGGTAATATCTTGGGATGATTGCAGACTAAACTTGTTCTTGGAATGGTTGTGATTCTTCATGGTCAGCTATAATATTTATCCGAATTTTTCAAATACTGAACCAAAACCCTATAGTGACTTTTTATCCCAAAAAAAAAAATGTGATTAATTTTTGATAAAATTTTGCTAAGTGAGTGAGAGGTAGATGAGTCAGGAGAGGAGAGCTTTCGAGAAAATGAGAAGTTAAAACTTTAATGGTAAAATTTTATGCGGATGATTTATAATATATCATTTTTACAAACAAATTTTCAAAAGCCGACCGTTTTGCACTTTTTTCCCTCTTCCTTTTTTATTGTCTGCACACTTTTTTTCCATCTCTTTTTTATTACCCGCGTTATTCTTAATTCCTCATTTTTTATACTTTTAGTCAATACCGTCACATATCTTTCCATATGCCTTATTTTGTTAAAATAAAAAATCACATACTACATGTAATTTTTACTACTTATTATTTGCTATTACTACATTTCATGCAAGCACATGCCCGCGTAGTCCCCTTTCATGAGCCCATTAATTATGTCCATTTTATTAATAAAAAATAATGAGTATTCCTCGACAATTCAGCATAAAGTTATTAATATTATTAAATAACTTTATTAATTAAAATAACATAAAGTTATTAATATTATTAATTTAAATAATATAATGATATAAAATTATTAATTTATATAATATAGTGTTATATTTTTGAAATTCTATTGACCAATTATTAGATAATGTAGTGTTATAATTTGAGGTGTAATTAATTATATTGGTATAATTATTTATATGATATTTAATATTATTTAATCATGTTGATATGATTAATTATGTTTGCACATTAACATTGTTATAATATTGAAAATCACAAAGGCAATCCAAATTGGTTCCTTTTGTCAATCCCATAAATCACATTTCATTTGACAAAGTCTAAAATATTTAAATAACTCTAAAATTACTAATAGGACACATTATTTAAATTATTTAAATTAATATCGATAACAATTACATTATTTAAATTACAATTACTAATATTTATATTAAATTAAATTACTTATTAAATGACTATGAGGAAAAGAAAAAATAATCATACAAACTAAGGAAATTACATTAAATTTAATTAATTACAATGGAGGAAATTGGAGAGAAAATTGGAAAGGGTAGGAGATGGCCAAAAAGACATTGCTTTCCAACTCCTTTTTTTATCGCTTGGCCACCAAAAATAAAAACACTAAAACTTGTATTTGTTGTATAGACTGAAACTGGGTTTTGTGGTCCAAAACCTATATGAAGCTATCTAACATCGGCTCTTATAATATGGCTCAACTTCAAGGTAGTACTAAGATTTCCTTCATATATTTATAAATAAAGAATTTAATCTCTCACATTTTCACACTTCATACAACTTCCACACACGTACCATTTATTGAGACTATTTATTCAAAACCAACATTTATTAATACTATTAATACCCGATCACAACTCATCCAGTTCATTATATGGAGCCAAACCAGCTCCAACCCCACCTCAATCATTAATATTTCACATGTAACATTATTTAAAATTATTAATAATGCAAACCACCTCTATCATGATATTTCACATATAACATTATTTAAATTACAAGATAATTAATTAAACTATGTAACATACTAATATTGATAACTTTAATATTTAAATTGATATTGATAATCATAATTTCATATTGCGAGGATGAACTGGATTGGTGAATTACAATGTCTCGCTGCATTTGATAATGTAATTTATAGTAATAAATATAGTAATATATAGTAATGTAAGATTGATATTATTATATTATTGAAAAATTGTGTATTTGTATCTCAAAAGCAATGTCAATGCTAATGGCACAAAACCAATCTCAAATTTTTTGCATGTCGTCAGATAAATCACATTTTATTAATCCAACAGTTCGCTAAACTTGGACATATCACCAATTAATCCAATCGGCTAATGTCATTTGGTTAATGTCATTTGAACCCCATTTTTGTAAATAAATTTGCAAAACCCACATATGCCTTTTTTCATTACACACTTTTTTCCAACTCTTTTTCTCATCTCTTTTTTCATTTTTTCATTACACACCTGTATTATTCTTAATTTCAAATATTTTTTCATACTTAAAACCTGTCACATGTCTTTTACATATCTTTCTTATATATTATTTATTTTATTCAAAAAAATCACTTACTACATTTCATACAATTTTTACAATTTGTTACCTTATTTGTGTTTTGCAACTTATTTGTACTTTGCCACGAATTATTTTCAAATTTAGTTTTCATTTAAATTTTCATCATCAAAAAACCTGATTAAATTCTAATTTTTGTGAGATAGGATGCACTTGTTAACACTTGTATTTTTGTGAGATAGAATGCACTTGATCCACCCACAAATACTATAAATAGTATAAGTGCACAATAGTTATAACGAATTTAGATACACTGATTTTTTTTGCATTTTCAAGTAAGTAACTCATGATACTTATCTGAAGTAGATTTATCTACATTACATGCATGAGAATGAGAAGTTGGTTCGTGTACGTTGGATCATGTGTGATTGCATCAACTAACATACCAAATATGTCTTCGTAAAAAAATTTATCATTACTATTCCAGGGATCATTTAGGTTGGATTCATTGGATGTATAAGACGTAGATTTTTCATTAGTCTCTCTACCCTATGATATCCCATATATATGCACTTGTCATAACCACATTGAAATTTATGTAGTAACAAGTGATTGAACATCATGTGTGCAGGAAATCTCAATGTATTGAAACATTTAAGACAAGGACATGATATCTTACATGAATATTTGCAGATGCAAATTCTCCCACCAATTGATTTAGAATACATCTGTCCATCATATTTACAAATGCAAATGTTTTCCACAAGCAACAAAGAAATATTTGCATAAGTCAATAGAGAAATAGATAAAATAAATATAGGAATGAAATAAATATTTAATCCTAATGTTTTGGCGCAAAGAAAAGATGATTAAATTGGCGCTAAATAAAGAAATAAAATTGAAGTAAAATGTTTTTGGTGCAAAAATTTGATTAAATTGGCACTAAAATTAGAAAATTGTTTTTGGCGTGCATGCCCCGTGCCTCGGCCTTGCCAGCATGGGCATGCGCGGGGAACCGTGCATGCCCACACGGATGCCTGTGCGGTAGTTTTTGGATTTTATATAAAATTATATATTATTCTCATTTTTTTTCTTATTTGTTGTTTTTTGTCGAAATTTATATAAAATTATATCATATAATTAATTTTTAGAATTTACTTTTTTTTTGTTTTAATGATAATTAATATTATATTATATAATATTAACAATTACTATCATTATCATAATTTTAAAATATATTATATATATATAATTAGTTAATGAATTTTAAAATTATGTAATTTTAAAATCTGTTTGGGCGCCAACGAGGGTGTGCAAGCACTCACGTTACCATACTTACTACCAATTACCATTACTACCCGTGAAAACCCGCTACCACTACTTATCCCCACTTACTACTACTTACTACTATCACTAATTTACCACTATTTATCATTATTTATCCCAAACTTACTCTATAATTATTAATATTATATAAAATTATTTAATTATTAATATTATTTATCATATAATATTATTTATCTATATATTAATTTATGTAATTACAATATTTAAATTAATATTAATATTTATAATTTTATGTAATATTCAAATAAACTACACATTTTGCTGGAAATAGTTACTGAAAATATTTAAAATTTTTTAAATATTTATTCGCATAGGAGATGGTATTTAGAGTGTAGTGAAAGTTTATCTGAAAATATATTTAGTTGAGAATGAGATTTGAAAAGTTTTTGATTGAATTAAAATTTCTATTGATTTTGAGAGCTGAGTGAAAGAAAATGTTTGAAATTAATATAATATATTTGGGATTATATTTTCAGAGACAATTTCAAAACTTACCTTTTTCTCACGTTTTTTTTTTTTTTACACTTTTTACCACTTTTTTTTTTCATTACCCATGCTTTTTCACACTTCTTTACCCGCCCTTTTTTACAACTTGTTACCCTGTAATTTCATGCAATTTTTACTAGATTAAATAACTTAAAATATAGTTACAGCAAAATTTAGCCTATATTTATAAGACGCCACTTAATTTAAAATTTATTATTAGATTATTTTCAAATTAAATTTTTATCATCAAAACTTAATTTTTTTATGAGATATGATCCACTTATTATCACTTGTTATTATGCATAATAGTTAAGAATAAAATAGATAAGATATCATGAAATCTTTTATCTATTCATATCTATATTGAGACATCTTCATTTATCATATGTTGATACATCTCTATTTTCACATGTAGATTCAAATTAAAGCAATGTTTAAAATATATCTATAATTTATGATATCAAATACAAATGCAGGGCATGATATGATATTAATTGCAAATGCAAATGTTTTTGCACAAGCAAAATAAATAAGAGAGTAAAAAAATACTTTTAGCTGATTAAACTTAATAATTAATTAATTAATGTATCTTTAAATTAAATATAAACTTTTAAATTCAAATTAATATTAATGTTGCATTTGTTTTTTTTTTTTTTTAAGTTTATATAAAATTATATAATATTGATAATTAATATGAATTCTTCCTTTTTTTGAAATTTTTTTGTTCCACATAAAATTATATAATATTGATCACTTAATTAAATTTATCCTAAATTGCTTATTATAAATATTACTCTTATATACTTAACTCCAATTTGTTATTTTAAATTGGTAATTGGAGTGACAATGAAATTATAATTTGACATTAGATATATAGTAGTAGTACATAGTAATAATATAATAGTAATGTATAAAATATAGTAATTATAATTAAATAAATACTAATATACTAATATACAACAACAACAATATATAATATAATACTAATATATATATATATATATATAATAGTAATGTATAGTAATACATTGTCACTCTAATTACTAATATAGTAATATATAGTAATTTATAATAATGTATAATAATATATAGTAATATATAGTAATTTATAATAATGTATAACAATATGTAGTAATATATAGCATTAATATATAGTACTATATAGTAGTAATATATAATACTAATATATATATAGTAGTAATTTTATACTAATGTATAATAATATATTAATTGTAATTAAAAAATATATTGTAATTTCTCAGTAATATAATACTAATATATATTATACCAATATATATAGTAATATATAATACAACAATATATAATACAACAATATATAATACAATACTAATATATAGTAGTATATAATAATATATAGTAATGTATATAACGCACCCAGAGGGCTAGCACCCACGCATGGGTGATAGGCGCCAGCGAGCGAGCGCCCGCAAATGGGGACGGGCGCTAGCCCCAGTGTGCATGGGCGCCCGCGCATGGGGGCGAGCGCCAGCCCCCCACCTGCGAGGGCGCTTACACATCCCCCACCACACATTTTCATTTTTGCTGTAAAAAATAATAGCACCCGAGTTCAAATATGGGACCGCAAGCAATATTTGAGTTGTGATATCCATTAGAACAAAATGTCTTGTGTATTGGCTTTTTTTTTTTTCCCTTTCCTTATCTCACTTTCACCTCTATTTTCTTTTCCTTCACCTTGGGGTCGTTTTGTTTTCCTTTTTCTTTTCTTATTGATTTTGTTTGCTGTTTAAATTAGATTTTAATATATTCAATCATATTATTTGAATTAGAATTTGATGTGTTGAATGATACGTAATATAATGTGATATTATGAATAAATTATGACTTATTAATATATTATATATTTAGTAAATTTGTAATTAAATATGTAAAGTTTTTAAATTATTAATATATTATGATTTAAATTTATTTATGAGATCATGTCAACATGGCATAATCCGATTTTTTATGATAAGAGGTAGTAAGTGATAAAGATAGTGATAATAGGTAGGTAGTAAATAATAAGTGATGGTTACAAATTTTTATTTAATTTGTTAATTTATTAAATTAAAATGACATTATGTAGTTATATTTTTTATATTTCAAATGCATTATTTAGTTTATATACATTATTTAATTTTCAATATTTATCCTTATGATATCAAGAACTGAAATTTTGTTGATTTTATAAAAATTTTTGAAAGAATATTAAAAAAATTAAAAAATGAGATCAAAATTTTTTAACTTTATATTCTTTTTTAATATTTTTATTGACTTTTAAAATTTTATTTTATAGATATTTTTATATTTTAAAGAACATCTTTTAATATTTTTATATTATAGATATTTTTTAATAGAAATTTTTAATATATGTTAATATTAAAAAACATTTTTAATGTTATTTTTTAATATTTTAATATGTTTAGCGGATAGTATAAATTACCTATATAAAAGATGTTTTTAAACCATCACTAAAAGTTGACACATTTATTGACAAAAAGTTATAACAGCCAAAATTGTGCATAGCATTTACAGACAATACAATCAATAGGTTAGCATAGCTATATCATTTATGCAGATGGTATGGTTCTGCAGTCAGTAAAGAAGAATCATATAAAAATTATTCTCAAACCGTTCATAAAAGAATGTCACATTTATTGACAAAAATTAATAACCGTTCTAATTGAACATTACTTTTACAGACGATGGAATATATATGTTAGCATAGGTATAGAATTTATGTAGACAATATGATTTAGCAGTTAGTAATAAACGTTCATATAAAGGCTCTTTTTAAATTGTCATTAAAAGTGATCACATTTATTGATAAGTGATAACTATCAGAATAGTAAATAACATTTACTGACAGTAAAATATATCAGTTGGTATAGATGTAGAATTTATACAGACGGTATGGTTAAATAAACAGTAAAAAAGAGTCATATAGACTGTTTTCAAACCGTTTCTAAAAATTGTTACATTTACTGACTATAAGTGATAATCGTCAGAATTGAATATCGCTTTTACATACCGTTGTATTAACTTTACTGATGGTTGATAAACTTTTCTTGATGGACAATTTTGTACCGTCAGAAAATATATATATATCCTAACTTCGTCAAAATTATATCTATATGGTATAAAAAACCATCACTAAATGCCATCGATAATAAAAGTTACCGTTAGCATAGTACTTTAATTTTATAATGTATCAACTTAGTTTCTTGAAAACACATGATATTAATTTTTCTTCTATTCGTTATTTCTCATATCTCATTTAACTTTCCGATTATGAATCCTATATTCCAAATGGTTAATTGAATGTTATCTTCATGTACTATCTTATTTATCCTCACCTAATATCTCTTGATAACTTGCCATTATACTCGGGATGTAATGTAATGCGTCACTAAGGAGGAAATGTCCCAAATGTTTTCTTATATTTGTTTTCCATTTTAAATTTGACAAAAAATTTTACGTTGACTGTCAACCTACCACAACCATATTCCTTTATTCAAGGTTGGGACTATTCGTGATAGAGTTTTTCAGGTAATAATATATAAAATGAGAAAAAAAAAACTATATCTATACACAAAGTAATGATAAAAATAATAAATTTTATATTACAATTATACTGCTATGTGCTTGAAAAATTTTAAATTTTAGTAACATTAAATTCATAGTAATGTATTTTATACTAATATTAGTAATAATATTAGTAATAGTAATAATACTTATAATAGTAGTTGTAGTAGCAGTAGTGGTGGTGGTAGTGGTGGTCGTAGTCATAGTGATAGTCGTAGTGGTTATTGTAGCGGTAGTGGTAATGATAGTTGTAGTGGTAGTCGTAGTGGCAGCAGCAGTAGAAGTAGTAGTAGTAGTAGTAGTAGTAATAATAATAATAATAATAATAATAATAATAATAATAATAATAAAAGGAGGCAGAAAGAAGATGGAGAAAGAGAGACGGAGATCTGAGGATAGATTTGAGGAGATGGGGCGAGGAGATGGGGCAAGGAGATGGATAGAAAGCAAAGGAGATCTAAGGATAGATCTTAGGTAAAGGGACGAAGGGGATCTGAGAGGAGATCTAATGGTTGAAGGGGGTGGAGATTAGTTCTAAGGACAGATCTTAAGCGAAGGGCCAAAGGAGATCTGAGAAGAGATTTGAGGAGCGAAGGGGATGGATTTTCTTAAGCTAAGGAGATGTAGATCATATCTAAGAACAGATCCTAAGTGAAGGGCCGTAAGGGATCTGAGAGGAGATCTAAGGGGCAAAGGGGATGGGTTTTCTTAAACGAAGAAGATGGAGCAAGAGAGAGGGGGAGCGAGAAAGATAGAGAGAGAGAGAGGGGGAGAGATAGAGAGATCTGAGGGTATGATTATGATTGGCGAGTGTAGATCTAGAACGTCTGTGTCCATAGGTGGGTGGGTTTCCTTGAGTGAGGTAGGTGGAGCAAGCGATAGAGAGAGGGAAAGAGAGGGAGAGAGTGAGAGAAAAGGGGAGAGAGAGAGAGAGAGAGAGAGAGACTAATATGTCCATATCCACAAATACCATTATTAATATCATTTATTAGTATCATTCTTATAATCAAATCACTCTCAAGTTTATATAAAGTATTCATACTCTTTTTTTCAAATAATCTATTTATACTAAAACTTTACATTACACACTTAACCAGAAATTTTTGTATAATTTTCAAAGGGCTTAGTGCTGCCTTAATCATATGAAGCAAGCAAGCCAGTCTTAGTAGCAACCAAGCCCATTAGCCAATACTTCATGGTTAGCCCAATCAAAATGATTTTAAGCGCTTGTTTGGGAGGAATTTTTTTCAATTTCTTTTTTGTTTGTAAAGAGAAATCCTGTCAAACAAAAATTCTTCTCATTAAAAGTAGCTTTTTTTTTTTTAATAAAGAAATATAGAAAAGGAGGTTTAAAGGAGAAGCTCCTAAGAGGAGCCTTTTTTTTTTTTTCCTTCCATACGCTAGTTTTTTCGTAATCATTTGTTTTATTCTATTTGTACCATCACTTAAATGATGAAAAATTTTAAATATGTCTATATCACCTAATTTTAAGATTCTATTTGAAATTTGAAATATTTCAAATATATCCAAATTTATATATTCTCTCTCAATCTTTCATCCGACTATCCCAAACAATTTTTAACTTTATTTTAAAATGTATTAATTTTTACTTATTCTTAAAATGAGAAGATAAGGAGAAAAATAGTTTTCCAAACATACTCTAACTTTATTGGACGCTGGTAGTGTCCAATAGCACCTTAATCAAGGATTTAATTTTTAAGTTTTTTAT
Organism: Dillenia turbinata; assembly: GCA_037126225.1. Taxonomy (NCBI): domain Eukaryota; kingdom Viridiplantae; phylum Streptophyta; class Magnoliopsida; order Dilleniales; family Dilleniaceae; genus Dillenia; species Dillenia turbinata. The sequence goes on along the minus strand of JBAMMX010000018.1, from coordinate 13,448,979 downwards.
TTGGTATTGATTAAAACTATTATTTTTGTATTGTCATTTTATTTTTTAATAATTTATGAATAATGATATAATAATTACAAACATTTTGAAGTACCATGGAGATGGTAGAAAATCTCTCTAGTATCTTCTCTCATTCCTTTCTTTTTCCTTCTTGTTCACAAGCTATCAAGCCAGGATGGTCGTGTCATAACATCTCTCCAATGGTAGAAAAATGCACCACGAGACCCGTTTCTGTAACCATGGGCCCATCACGCAGGTCACAGAATTATATCAAATTTAGCTTGGTGCCATTTGGGTTGGTGAAATGAAACTCGTTGACAAGACTGTAGAGGCTACGGATAGATAAATCATATCACAAAATCTTGACACGTTGCTCAATCCATTATCTCAAAATCCTCATCCTCTCGTACAAAAAACCAACACTTCTCCATCTTCCTCAACTGTTAAAGAGGCTGGCCGATCTTGCTTCCTTCTTTTCCCAAATCCACATACGAGACACCAAGTAGAGTGGCATTGTAGTTATGGCAACAATAGCAGCAGCTACACTCTCCATGCCACGGTCAGCACCTCATTCATCCGCAGCTAACCTACAGCGGTGAGTTTGTGCGCTCTGCCCAGCTTTGGGAAAGGGCTTTTTGGCTTGAAAGCCTGGCGCGTACATGTGATAGCAATGGCAACATTCAAGGTCACTCTGGTTATGTCACGCCCCAAACCGTGGTCATGAGCAGCCGCCCGTTGTCCTGGATACTGGCTACATGGCTACATTTTATAGAAAATCGGACAGAATCTCTCCATATTTCGGAAGTGTCCCATATACAAATCAACCTGTATATTGAACAACCATCTTGCCACCTAAATAAATGGGTCATCCCAACCTCACGACAATCAATCACATTCGAATAATACCAACCAAACCACAGTGGACAACTAGGACAACGTAAGGCTACCATAAATACTAGCAGTCCTAGCCACAGACCTCTACTGTCATGTCCAACTAGAGCATGAACAACCGCTACACTGGACGGTCCTAAATTTTATACACGTGTACAACAAATTTCCAAATTAAAAATTTTAAATGCTTACAAGTGCCTCAATGCAAGTGTAATGAGCTAATATAAGAGTTTCACAAATAAATGTCCATAATTTATATAGTCATCCCATAAAATGTACATGGTCAACTACAGATCTCAATATCAAGATCTCGCAGGGTCGATAGAAAATACGGATTTTATATTTCAATTTAAATTTAGATCTCACCGTTGTGAATACTCGAATCCACCAATACGTTACCAAAGACCTCTAGAGCCTGATGCGTTGCTCTATCACAATAACCCTGTCTGAGGAAGGACAGGAAAGAGGTGAGTATCAAGGAAGATACCCAGTGAGTGAGGGAATTAATATCAAGTATAAATAGTGTGGGTGAACATTGGAATGTCAAACAAGATTATTCGTAAACAATAATTCACGTTTTGCAGTAAAATATGGTATGTTTAGTAAATTGAAATCATTTAGCCAATCACACGATATTATACATATATACATCCATTCAAAATCAATTATTATATCTTTAGAGCAAGTCGAAAATGATCCTGGCAAAGGTCGACCATGACCAAGGACAAGTGCATCGGTGGTTTTATTATACATAAATGTTCAAAAGTCGCTCTCTACCCCGATGTTGGCCATGAGCCTCGTTGGGGCTAACTCATACACAGATCGGAATCATGTATAGGACCCCGCCCGGTGCTAGACAGTGGCGTCACACACGTTCTTCCCCTATGTGGGTTCAACTGGCCGCGCCTATAGCCAAAAGATGACGTTTGCGGCCGTACAACCCGTGCCTCTACAAACACCCTTCGTAGCTACGGAATCCATCAAGAAACATCATCTCATCATATCATCTCATCATAAGTAGGCATCCAGCCCACACAGTTCATCAAAACATTTCAAATCCGTGTACCAATACATTTCATCAAATCATTTCAAATCAATATACCAATGCAATGGTAAAATAGAAAACATATCTTATTCTCAAGTAATGACACAATATTATTTCATTTCAAACTATGGATGCATAGTCATAGAAAACGTAATTTCACGACACTCCTATAGTCACAAAACAAATTTGAAATTTAGTGTCACACGTCGAGTCAATGCATATCAAAAGCATGTTTTGTTGAAAATATGGTAAAAATCAAGTTTCACTTTTCATATAAGAGATTAGAGTCCTACTCATTTCTAGGGAGGGTATTCACTCCCTATTTTCACAATTCAGTCTAATGAACTCTTACTCCGATCCTCAACTGATCTTTCCTAATACACAATCACAATCTTGTCATCAATTTTCAAATATTTTTAGGATTTATCCATTTTCCCAAATTTTATACAAATCCAAATTCTTCAATTTATGAATACACTCTAATGTCATCAATTGCATTTCATTTATAAATAAATAACACAATCAAATCCAAGTCTAATTCAACTCTAAAACCACTCAAAGTCGGAAACAAGCTTAAAATAAATAAATTTTCTACAAGATAGAAAATCTTTGAAAAATCATAAACTTTTCGATTTTCATCCAAATGTTTCAAACCATATGTCATTTTCAAGGTGAAAATGTCTAGTTTCATAATATGGAGATCGTATTTTGATTGCCTATATGCAGAACAACTTATAATGAGAAAGATTACAATAATCCTTAAACTATAATCACAACTTTTAAACTATCCTTCATATACATACCGTTATGCAAATTAACAATTCAAAACAACCTAATAAAAACATGAAATGCGACAATATTCTTCATTTTATGTCACATTTCATTCCAACCCTAAACCCAAGTACCTTCATGCATATTTCAAATTAAACTCTAAGGGAAACTATTCAAATCAACTCAACTCGATTCTATTATCCTTTAACATGTTTCTTTCATATTAGACAGCCTAATCATGTAAAATTATAAACTTAACCTTAACAATCACATATATACATTTCAGAAATTGTATTATATACAAAGCTTTTCACCCTAGATTCAACCCTAGATTCATTTAATTTATCGAATAGATCAGAAATCCCCTCACTTAGGGTTTTCACAGTTCACGGACCTAGCTCCAATTTGCCATTCATTTTAGTCCAGAACCTGCAATGCTTCCAAATTGAAATAAACGTCAGTAATTAAACCTAACTTCAAAGAACAGTTAAAACCCTAATGTAATTGATCAGAGTTGTCATCCTCCATCCACTCCAAAATCTGCAATGCTTCCTAACCAAAACAAGATTTATCAATTAGGCCTAATTACTTAGAAAAATCAAAACCCTAAGTTAGGATTAGGAATCAGTTACCTGCGCAGAGGGTGAGGTTTAGCCACAGCCTAGGATTTTTTCGAAAGATCCATCAAGCGCCAATTTGGGATTGAGAGAGAGTTGCAGAAGAGAAGTGCTCACAGTGAGCAACGCGCAAGCGAGCAAAGGAGAGAGAGAGCGAGAGCTCTTCTGTCGTGCGCACGGGAGAGAGAAAAAGCAGAGAGAAACAGAGAGAAAAATGGCGAGCGAAAGGAAGAGACGATGGAGAGGGGGGCCATGTGCGGTGGCGACGGTGGAAGGTGGTGGCGGAGAGAATGGCGGAGAGAGTGAGACTGAGAGAGTTCGAGAGAAAGAGAGAGAAAGAAATAGGGGAAGACGATAGAGAGTGAGAGAGAGAAACGGTGAGCGGCGGAGAGGGTGGCGAAGGAAGGCGATGAATGGTGGAGAAGGGCGGAGAGAGAGGGACTATGAGAGAATTCAAGAGAGAGCGAGAGAGACGAAGAGAGGGAGATTAGGGCTATTTGCCCTAATCGAATTTGGGGAGAGGGAGTGTAGCGTTTTGGTCCAAAACCCTACGCTTCATTTCCCCTTCCCCCCTTTTTTTTATAAAATAAATTTATAAATAAATAACTAAATCGTTTATATATATATTTATATCCACATCTCACTAAATTTTAAATTTCATAAAAATGAGTTTACTACGATTCGTGGACACGACATTTTAAAATATACCAAAAATTCAAATTCGAAACCCCAAAATCGAAAATTAATAAAATTAAAAATTTTATATATATATATATATATATATATATAAACTGAGGAAATATTTTATATATTTCATGAATAGGAGTACAATAGTGCGGACACCGCAGTGTCGGTGTTACATGTTACTCCGGTGGGCGAGCAAGTACTTGATATTCCAGAGGATGTTTACATACTTGACCATGCTAAGGATGCTGGCGTAGACTTGCGCTACTCGTGCCGTGCAGGTTCGTGCTTGTCCGGTGCTGGAAAGCTTGTTCAAGGAACGGTGGATCATTTGGACCAAAGCTTCCTGGACGATGGCCAGATGAATGATGGTTGGGTTCTTACTTGTGTTGCCTACTCGACCTCTGATTGTGTTATTCAAACTCATAAGGAAGAGGAGCTTACAGAGAGAGAGAGAGAGAGAGAGAGAGAGAGAGAGAGAGCAAAACGGTGGCCATGCATGACCTCTGATTGTGTCTTCTTTAAGGATGCCTAATCAATGTTTGGCACTCCTGATGTGAACTCGTTGGGTGTAGAAACCTTAGAATTCACAAACAAGTTAATTTAGCCCAAAAATCATCCCAACAAATTATTTGAACCGGTGGAATTAAAGATTTCAACCCTTGTCCTAAAGGAAGAAGAATTTAAGGTATATGACCTTAGACCTGTTTCTCACTAAAACAAGAACTTTTGTATAAAGATGGAATGAATGACGCCACAACCTATGTGGTTCAAAACCTAGATTGATAAGTCAAAGAACTAAACATGACTCCTATTTTGAATAAGTTCAAAAGTTCTCAAAAGAACAAAACTTGTGTGAATAAACCTCACAATTTTATTAATTATCTCAAAGTTATCAAAAGTTATATTTTACACAATGTGTAATGACTTATTTATAAACTAAAGGTAAAGACTAAATTGACAACTAACAATTTAGTAACTCTTTAAACAATTAAAAATTAGGAAACTAAAATATAAACTACAAAGAAAAAATTAGAAAACTAAATAAACCAAACTATTTTGATCAAGTTTTGCTGTAATTTTTCTTTATTTTCGTCCTCCCTTAGTCTTGGGTAGTTTTAAACCCTTTATTCTTCCAATTGGATTTGTATAAGTATAATTAAGACCTTTTTTGGTTCTTTATTCATTTGGATTTTAATTTCTTTTTGTAAAACCCTCTGAATTAAATTATTCAGTACTTCTTTGAACTTTTAAACTCGAACTTTTGTTACCGATCCATCTGAAACTTTAGTTAGATCTTGTGAATTCTTTGCAGTCTTGATGTTCGAATCATTCCCCCCTTCTTGACAATGATTTGTTCCCAAATCGTCACCTGTGTGAAAGTGCATCCACAACCGCATTTTGTTTGGGAAAAGTCTCAATGAATTCAATCAATCGAACATGTCTCTTACCATCTTAATGAACTAACAACTCTTTGAATTTAATTCAAAAATAATTGTCTTGTGAAATTCAAAAAAAGAATAACAAAGGAAATAAAGAAAGAAAATAAGTGAGAAACAAGGAAAGTCACAAATTCGAAAAAATTTCAAATTAAGAAAGAAACAAATATGGAATGGAATAAATAAAAAAGGTGAATAAAGAAAAAAAATAAGGAATGTGAACAAATAAAGAAAGAAAAGAAATAAATAAGGAACAACAAAAAGAAAGAAAAAAAAAATGGAAGCTGCCCTTTTTTGAATTGGAGATAATCTTAAAACCGAAACACAAATAATAACAAAAAAAGATGAAAAATTATAGACAAATATGAACAATTATAGAGTATGAACAATTCGAAGGGTAACCCGAATTGCTCTGATACCAACTGATGTGAACCTGTTGGGTGTAGAAATCCTAAAACCCACAAAGAAGTTAATTTAGCCTAAAAACTGTCCCAACGAATTATTGAACCTGTGGAATTAAAGATCTCAACATTTGCCCTAAAGGAGGAATAATCTAAGATATACGATTTTGGACCCGTTTCTTACTAGAATAAGAACTTTGGTATAAAAATGGAATGAATGACACCACAACCTAGGTGGTTCAAAGTTTGAATTGATAATTAAAGAACTAAACAAGACTCCTATCTTGAATAAGTTCAAAAGTTCTCAAAAGAACAAGACTTGTGTGAATAAATCTCACAATTTTATTAATTCTCTCAAAGTTGTCAAAAGTTATATTTTACATAATGTGTAATGACCTATTTAAAGGTTAAAGGTAAAGACTAAATTGACAAATAAAAATTTAGTAACTCCCTAAATAATTAAAAATTAGGAAACTAAAATATAAATTACAAAGAAAAAATTAGGAAACTAAATAAACCAAACTATCTTGACCAAGTTTTACTGTTATTTTTCTTTATTTTCGTTCTTCCTTGGTTTTGAATAGTTTTAGACCATTTATTCTTCTAATTGGCTTGTATGAGCATAACTAAGACATCTTATGGTTCTTAATTCATTTGGACTCTAATTTCTTGTTATAAAACTCTCTGAACTAAGTTATTCAGTGTTTTTTAAAACTTTTAAACTCAAACTTTTGTTTTCGACCCATTTAAAACTTGAGTTGGATTTTATGAATTTCTTACCACCTTAATGTCTGCATCAACTCCCTTCCTCTTTAAGCTTGCATACATTTCCATAATAACTGCATGTTTCTCCATTTTTGACATTTTGAAGTGAAATGTACCATCAAAATTTTGAAGGACACTGGGTGAAATTATCAAAAAATTCTAAAATAAAAGAGTTTGAAAACCTTCAAGCCTGTTGGATTCACTTGCCTCGAGAAAAAGATATATGAAAACATGAAAGGAAAAAATAGAACAAAACATAATTTGGAAAATGAGAGTAAATTGTGGAGAGCAAACATGAGAAGTTGGGAAGAGTAATTGAAATAACAGAAAAAAATATATCTATATCTATATATATATATATATATATTGCAGCCAGTTTCTGCAAATGCCCTTGAAAGTAATCGTTTACAGGATAGTTTTATGGGCATTTATGTCATTTTAGCATAAACAGAAAAAGGCAATGTTGTTGAGATGGGAGCCTGAAATGTTTGACTGAAGCTCAAGCTCAACGACTTCCCTTTCATTGTTGTATTTTAACCCTTTTACCTCCCAACATTTTGACACTTTTGGTTGAGATTGAAGGGGACTTTCCCTGTTCCCTCCAACAAAGGGAAGCTTCTATTCAATTTGAGCTGGTCTAATTTGGTTTTCTCTCTCTCTTCTCTCTCTCTCCGGTCAAAACATCTCTTCTGCCGCTGCCTGCCACTGACTTTTGCTCATTCTTTTTAGAGAGAGAGGGAGAGGGAAAGAGAATGAGAGAATAAGTGGAACAGAGAAAAATGGCATCGGCCCTGAAATCGGTGGAATCGGCGCTTCAGGCGATTCAGGCAATAGGTTTGGGATATGATTTAGCAGTGGACTTACGCCTCAAGTACTGCAAAGGGCTTGATAATCCTTCAGAATCCAAATTGATTGTAATTGAGCAAGATACATATGATCGAGACCGAGAGATTGTGATTCCGGGTGGAATTAAGATTCCTAGGGTTCCTAAATCCATCAAATGCGATAAAGGAGAGAGAATTCGCTTCAATTCCGATGTTCTCTCTTTCCAACAGGTACTTTGTCCTACAAATCATTTCAAAATCTCATGGAATTATGGAATTTTCTAAGAAATTTTATGTGTTTTTTGAGTGATAGATGTCAGAGCTGTTTAATCTGGAAGTTGGTCTATCTGGAAAAATCCCATCCGGGTATTTCAATGCCTCCTTTGATTTCACCAACTGCTGGCAGAAAGACGCAGCCAACACTAAAACTCTGGCTTTTGATGGAGTTTGCATTACTCTTTACAACATTGCTTTGGATAAGTCTCAGTTTACTCTCTGTGACCGCGTCAAAGATGCTGTTCCTACCTCTTGGGATCCTCCTGCTTTGGCAAGGTCATCCCTGCCTTCATTTTCTTATGTTTAATGCGAGTCAAAAAATAAATGGAATGAATCCTCTTTCAGTGCACCTTAACAATAACATGTTTTTACATTTTTTTTACTTGATTTGAAAGATATTTTGATCGATTCAAAATTACTCGAGTTTGAAAGGATCGGATGTTTTGGTTTTATGGGATATCTTGTAAGATTTGATTTATTTGGTCCATATAGCATTACACTTTTCCTCTAGTATTCATGCTTGTGCCCCTGAACTAGAGCTTGAAGATTTTGGGTTAGTTAAACTTATTCAACATGTTAATGAGTTATTTGTGTCTTGAATGGTATGATTTTCCTCTGTTGTCTAAGTAGATGACATCCAAAATGAAGCCTTTTTCCTGATGTAGACGGGCACAAATGACTAGCAACTTAGGGAGATGAGAGAACCCCTTTTAAAAGATTGATTCTAAAGTTAAATGCATCCAACATGATCAATTAGATATCAATGTGGTAACAAGGGCTTAACTTCAAATCATAAATTTGCCTTGGATATTTGCATCTGTTTATATGAATATAAAATTATAATTACTGTCAACTGTTTTCAAGTTCCATATTCAAATCAAATTTTTATAAAATCTTGTTATATATATTCTGTCCAATTTCAATGGATCATATTCTGCTTCGATGAAGCATAACGTCTTCATATAGACCTGTTTCTCGCACCATGCATTCCGACATTTGAGAAGCATAATTTACGAGGATTTTCCAACCAATTGAGATACCTTGTTGTGTCTAAAGCTCCTATCATCTTGCAAATTCTAAAATTTTATTTGATGATTTTTTATTTGACAATTGATATGTTGCTGCTTCTGTGATTTTTCTTGATCTTAGGTTTATTGAGAAGTATGGTACCCATATTGTTGTTGGTGTGAAGATGGGAGGTAAGGATATGATCTATGTAAAGCAGCAGTATTCATCCCCACTTCAACCTGCTGAGGTCCAGAAAAAATTGAAGGAAATTGCTGACAAGAGGTTCACAGATGCGACAGGAAAGCATGGTCCGAGGCCTGAAAAAGCTCATGAAACGGAAAAGGTCTGTAGTACTTATTTCAGATGCTTTCTTGCACAGCTATATGTCAATTACTAAAGTAATTATAAGAGGCTTATTTCTTGGCTATAAAGTAAGGATATCAATATAACATTTACAAAAATAATACAGTACAGTATGGCTACGATACAAGTTTAAATCCTTGAATCATCAAATTGATCAAGACAAGTAAGTGTTGCTATTGAAGAAACTTAAAACTCAAAATACCACTTGATTTGTTTATCACATTTATTGAATCTTAAATTTTTTTTTTTTTTTTTTAAATCTCTTCTAGCATCATCACATTTGGCCGCACTTGTCATAGAAAGCTGTTTATGTTTTAATATGAAGAAGGATGTATATCAAATTCTATCAAAAGATTTAAATTTTAAGAGAATCAATTGAATATATTAGGTTTTCTATTAGCGTGAATTTAGGTGCATATATTATTAAGCATTTAAGCTGTTTTCAGTTAAATAATACACAAATTGGTTTTTAATCAGACAAACTTTGATGAACACGATTGAGTATTGACATTATATCATATCTTGACTCTCTAGTTTTTCCTCATTCTGTCATCTTTGCCTATAATCTTCTGTCTCCAACTCTCTCGAGCAAAAAGTAACTTTGGACATGATACAATAAGTGATTTGAATGTCCTTCCAGCTAACTGATATGTGCAGCTTTGAGCCTTAGAAAGAATCAACCTCACATTAAATCAGCAGGTGCTGACTTGGGCTGGAACCGCACTAGACTGCTTTGAATGATAAAAGAATCAACCTTTTTTTTTTTAAAAAAAAAATCCATTTTTAGCATCTCCATAACCTAGACAAGGTTCTCAAAAACCAACCTGGCCCAGCCAAAATAAGGATAATTCTTAAGTTGGAGTAAATACTCCTTCTGACAAGCCCCAACATACATCTCTATGTTATGTTCAGACCACAATAGAAAAGAGAAGTTCCATAAATCTAAGTGAAGCCAAGAGGTCAATTCCTCTAGTTTGATATGAAAAAAGCTTTAGTTATGAAAGAAATTCATGCTTGTCTCTTTTATATGAGGAGACAAACTTCAATAAAATCTATGTGAGTCGAGTTCAATTTGGTATTCAGTGACTAGCCTAATTTTAGGATTAAGAAGAAGTATAAGGCAAATAGAAAAAAGCTCAACATTGACTAACTTAGAGCCCAAAATTGAGCCTCTTTTAATATTATGAGCTGAGTCTGAATGACTAATGACAAGTGTTGTTTCAGTTGGCATTTCTTATTCTTTTGTCATATAATCAAACCGTTTGTTCAACCAGATAATGCAAGTCAAGTGTTCAATATTAATCAAATTATTCGAAACCAAATCATTATTTTCTATTTACATGATTAAGATAATATCCCCTTTTTCTCTCCTCAATATAGTATTTTATTTGGAAAAACTCTTTATTTGTGCCTCTCATTTTTAGGTCCCCCTATTTCATTCTCTCTACTATCGCCAGTTTCAAGTCAGTATGCTTTACTTGCAAAATACTAATAGAACGGCCATAAGTGGTCCATTCCAATGATTCCAGAGACTACTATTGTATTTTCTATTTTTGATCCCCAAGAATGTAAAATGATTTGCATGTGCTGCATAGATGAAAAATACATAAAGCCAAGACTGAAGTAGACTGCTGTGGTGCAATATACTTTTTTTTTTCTTGTACCTTGGGGTTCTATATACTGAAGCAGTAAAGTGAAAGATGTTCCACAGCCTACTTTGTTTTCCTAAATCGGATCATCTTTTGACTTTATATATGTTCACAATCTGTTGTGACTTCAGAGCTTATCATATTTATCATTTCCAGCCTGCCTTTGAACTTTGATACCCAAGCTTCTTGAAATGATGTTGCTCATTCCATTGCATAGTGGGGACATTCTACTCTCATAATATTCTAGATTCTGTGTAACAATCAGTTACTTTTACATCTTATGCTAATTTGAAAGGTGTTTAATAGTTGTGCGTCTAAATTGTTTTACAGTTCATTGAAAGGTTGTGTCTGTGATGACTCATAAGAAGGTTCCACAATGTTGGATATTAGAAAGGGTTAAAGGGCATGGTAGAATTTGAATTTAGGACTTCTTGCTCTCAAATCATGTCAAACATCATTGCTTCAAAAGTTCAAACTCATGATGAAACATGTTTAATTATTTTATATCTTAAACAACCTTAGTGATTCTTGGTGGAAACTGCACTAATATCAAATGGTGGAATGGACTTTTATCCACTTACTTACATGTGACTTTGCTTATTTTTTTCAGTTTGAGATCAGGGACCAAAGCTTTCCTTTGGATATGGGTACATCTGACATCGGTTCACAGAAGGAGGTAGCTTCCAGACTTCTCTTTGGATTTATAGATTTTCCATTTATATGTTTGTGAGCATTATATTTCCTATGATGCCTGCAGCATCTGTTTGAAATGCCACCGTTATATAGTTTGCTTGCAGATCTGTATACATGATTAAATTTACGTGGTATATTCTCACGTTTTGTGTTCTAATTGTAGGATATTATATTCTTGTGCAAAAGGAGGGGCGGAAGCAGCACTAGGAGTACACTGCATAGTGAGTGGTGCCACACTGTTCAATTTGAACCTGATGTTATCTCCATGTCCTTTGTTCCTATTACATCCTTACTTGTTGGAGTAAATGGGAGCGGATTCTTGAGCCATGCTATCAATCTCTATCTACGCTGTAAGAAAATGCAGTCACTGCATATTTACCTGTTTCATATTTATAACAATATTGAAGTAGCTTCTGGATGCTTTAATGTTGCATGTTTCACTGATCTGAATATGATGTGTTGAAGCATACCTGGTACACTGATTCTTGTGTTCTGGTGTACTCCATTATAAACACCATATGCGACAAACTTGTTTGGTAATAATTTTAACAATAGTGGAAGTATTGTCTTGGCGGTTAAAAATGGAAAACTTGGTGTTGGAGTTCATTTCACACGCCTTGTTCTATTTTCTTTTTGTTATTTTCTTATTTATTTATTATATGCATAGCATGATACTTACATAGAACATCAAAACTTGACTGCTATTACTTGATTCTCCTCACCTTATGTCCATGTTTATGCAAGGCAGCTTTTTAATAACTTTTCTAGTTTCCTGGGAAATTATTGTTCTTTTAAGTCATTATATTGAGTTATTTGACTACAGGGAACTTTGTAACAAAAGAAATGTTTCACTTGAAAGCATTAAAAAAAATTCTGTTGTTCCTTGCCAATCAAAAAATCTTTTAAGTGGTGATTGTTTTCAATTCTAGGAATGTTTTATAGGCCATAAAGCATTCTTAAAAATGGTGATATTTTGTTAAAAGTGTTAAATAACGCATTTTGTGCAAATATATTCTTAGTTCATATTGGAAAATTAGAATTTTGAAAAGTAACTTTTTGTTACTTTTGCTCATCATAAATAATTTTCAATTTTTAATTTTAGCAACTTTTTTAGGAATCTTGGAAAACTTAATGTGCCAACTCATAATACAATGATAATGTTATTTATAACTTTGAAAATCTTTTGATACTTTACATTTTGTCAATTATATACCAAATATTATATTACCATGAATAAAACAGTATTTTCTCCTAAAACTGCTGTTTTAAAAAATTTGGACCAAGCACGATTTTGAAATGCATTTTCTATGTATATATTTATTTTCATAAGATGTTCTATGTAATGTATAATGATAGTGCATTATGCTTTCCAAACATAACCTTAGTGGGAGACTCATGAATAATAATTCTTAGTAGTTTGTTATAACAAAGAAGTGCTGGGTTTTTCTTAGTTTGAAAGCTTTACCTTAACGCTGCCATTTTGCTTGGGATTCATTTTTTTTTTCCATTTTAGTTTGAATTTCAAATTTTGATTTTCATGTTTCCCACTATTGTGCTTTTGTGAGTTTCTGTTTTAGAGGGCAAGACACCATATCTAAACAGTTGGGATGGAGATATAGCAATGCGTTTGCTGGCTTCTTAACATAAAGAGAAATAATATAGTTATCGAATGATATACCTGAGACTTTTGGTTTAATTGTGGATGGCTTGGTCATGTTTTCCTTTCTGTTCTCATTCTTCTTGTTGACTCCCCTCATTAAATTTCTTGTTAGAGCTATACTCTTCCAGGAAGATGAAATTATTTAATGTACTTCTGTGTAGAGCTGTATTTCTTAATATTCGACTATCAGGAGTCTATGTGAGCTATAGTTTGGTATACATCCATAGCGAAGTTTGTTTGCAGAAATCCCTACCAGCCCATAACCAAATCTTTGTTTACTTTGGTTACTTTAGCATGAAGTATAAATATAGGTATTCCGCAATAAAAATATTCAGCAACAATTTGAGATAGGATTTTACCTAGATGTAAATTGTGACAAGTGGGAGCAGGGTTTTTTTTTTCTCCTCCCAATTGTAGCAGAGGCTGTGAGTAAACTTGTTCCTTCAAAGTTACCTCCTTATAGTGGACTGAATTGGTTTACACAGAGGTGAACTTGCTCAAGAACCCTGGAGATGAAATTGACCAGGCAAGTTTAAGTAGCTTGTATTGCTTCCATTATGGTGTATGATGTTGAATAAAATGCTCTTACTATATTTTCTCCTTGTATAAGCATTTATCCTTGGTACTCAACCTGTTTTACATCATAACACTTCGAACAATAATATAACTCTAAGTTTTGAATTAATTGGACAAGCAACATTTATAATGTTCAGGAAAGAGTCCTAGCTGCTCAAGGAGGCGGTATGGTTTCTAAAAAAGTTCATATTTTACATGTCATGACAAGTATTTATGATATTCTAACATGATTGAGACCCCCAACTTATACCCATCTTCTATTTAATGCACCTTTTTTTAATATAGAACAAATTTATCGGGAAAGTGGGCTGAAGTGATACAAGAGAGTTCTCCATATTGCAGCAAAGCTTCAAAATGGGTATACAAAATGGAGAGGTTGTTCTCTTGACCAATTGAGCCTTGGAAGTTTGTGACATGAACTCAATAAGCTGAAGCTGTCTCCTATTGAGAAGAAGATTGGACGGTCTTAATTTGCCGGAAAGGGAAGTGAAAAATATGGGCTAAGAAACTGATTGAATGTGATGCTATCAGAAAAAGGCTAACTATTGGCATGCTTATCAGCATTAAGGCCAAGTGTCTGCACAAAGTCCTTGAGAGATTGTGGAAGGATGTGCATTAGTTGTTGAATTACACCAAACATCTGCGTCTTCCCAAGAATTATATATGAAGTTGGCAATTTTCCAACTGGGAAATAATATGTCTTACTCTCTATCTCACTCTGCATTTCCAGCACCGAAACCTTAGTTTTGGTAATGACTCTTAGAACTCTGATGATCTGAATGTACCGCGTGTTAGGAGGAAAGCAGCACAAATTTGACTGTGTTACACATTGTAGTAATTTATCTTTCCCCCCCCCCCCAGCCTTTTTCTGACTTGTTTCAAGACTTCAAAATTTTGGTGATATAATTAATTGCTATTTTAGTAGATTTAGTTTGAACTTACCAAAATGGCATCTACTATTACCTGTGTATCCATTAACATGTGACGTGAAAACAAAAATACATGTTCTTTATAGGAAATTATATCAATGCAGTTCTTTGGCATTTGATGCCTTTCCGAGTGTTTCATACTCAAGCTGTTTGGTATTTGATGAAATCTTTAGGAGAAGCTATTTCCTGACTTTTGCTTTTCATTTCCATATCTATATTCTGTTTTGTATTCATGCGCCCAATATTTTTAATGACTGCAGACAAACCACAAATTGAAGAACTTAATCAATTTTTAGAGTTTCAAGTTCCAAGGCAATGGGCACCGGTTTATGGTGAGCTTTCTTTGGGTCCTCAAGGGAAGCCAACTGGAGCATCTTTACAGTTTAGCTTCATGGGTCCCAAACTTTATGTCAACACAACTAAGGTAATTTGGTACATTCTTTGTTGCAAACTGCTCTCATGCTCCCAGATCGTGATAGGATGTTCCTTAAATCCTTATGTAATGGAACTATTTTCTATTCCTAGGTCCTACAAGTTCTATGTTGGACTAAAGGAGATCTTCATAGTAATCTTATCAATATTGCATAAGACTGCAGTGAAGCAAGCACGGATGATTAAAATGATGATGGTTTTTTTTTTTTTTTTTTCCTCCTATAAGAATTGTACAAGATAGAAAAGTTCGAGGAAAGGAAATCTTCAGAAACAAAGATCAACAAAAACTAATGGATATACCCACTCCTTCAAATCCTCTACACCGTAATCTCCATATACTGCTAAAGCATCAGACAAAAGAAAGCCATAGATTACAATTCTGTACCATTAAAGAGAGGCCAATAGTGTGATCTCTAAAAGTCCTAGCATATTGCTCCCTCCAAATACTAAGCACATCTCCGAAATGAACAAAGCCAAGCAGCAGCATCTTTCCGCCCTTCAAAACCTCTAAATTTTGTCAGAAGTAAACCGGGGGGACTGCTAGGAGAGACCCACTGATTATCCCATTTAGCAGAGAGGTGGTTTCACTTCTCCCAAAGAATGGAGCCATACAAAAACAAGTGATCTCTATTTCTAGAATCGTTTCCACACATAACACAAGTATCTGGTGAGATAGCTTTGAAAGGTCTTTGTTTTGTAATAGATCATTTGTATTAATCTCATAAATACATGAACTTTTGCTTTCCAAATGAACTTGGTGAAGGGAAGTTGAAGTGTGGACAAGGCAAATATGATGATGAGAAAAGGATTTATAAGAGGAGATACTTAAGCATTAAGGCTCCAAATTATAGTCTCAGGGACACTGGCAGAGAGTTATGTTCCTTGAAACAAGGAAGTAAGCAAAGAGAAATCTATAGGTTACCTATCATTAGGATTCCTTGAAAAAGAAAACTATTGTAGGGATGCTGCTGTTATGCCATGCTAGTTACCCTTTGTGAGAGCAATAATTTTACAACAACAACAACAACAACAACAACAAAAAAACTCAATCCCAAAAATTAATTTAGGGTCAACCGTTTAATAGACCAATATAGGCTAAACAACAACAACAACAACAACAATAACAACAACAACAGCAGCAGCAGCAGCAGCAACATAACATAAAATTAAAATTTGAAAGCAAAAATAGAGAAGATAATATTAAAAAACAAAAATAAAAATAATGAAAAGAGAGAAGTAAAAATAACTATCCATAGATGATGATGATGATGACGACGATGATCTATAGTCATCTCTTCAACTAAACTTTTGATACTTATATCTTTGTAGATAACTTGTATCCAGATTTTTAATAGCCTATCCCGATGTTTCACAAAATTTTCTACATTTAAGATATTGTAAGAGAAATAATTTTACAATCCTAGAAAAATTGTTTCAGTAAGATGCTTGCATTGCAAATGAACATAACACTTTGTGGAACAGTGGTCTCCACTCAAGTTTAATTATGTGATCGAGAAGCTACTTGAATGATTCAAAAGCTCAACTCTTCTAGGCTGATGAGCAGTCTCATTTATAGGTTCATGAATTGCCACAAGTTGGCTTCTTCAAGGGCGCATCTATTGACTTTTTAAAATTACTGTGGACATAAGTAGATAGTCTTTTGTGATGAAGAAACCAGATATGGTTATAGCAACGTAAGTAGTGCATTGAATGATTCGAAAGCAGTATACCTCCCCCCCGCACCCCCAAAAAAAAAAAAATGATCAAACATGTACGAGTGAGTTGTTGAAATCTGGCTTAACTTTGTACTAAACCTGCTTGCACTTAGGTAACGTAGAAAGAGCTAATTTATTAAACTCTTGTGTTGTATTATGTCAACACAAGTTAGAACTCTTAAACTGTTTATCAATTTATTTGAATCACTTAATTGCAAAGGATGCTCAAGAAGGATCTAACTGATTAAATTTGTGCCAGGTTGATGTAGGCAAAAGGCCAGTGACCGGGCTTCGGCTATATTTAGAAGGGAAAAAAAGTAATTGCTTGGCGATCCATTTGCAGCACCTTTCTTCCCTGCCAGATTCCTTCAAATTACAGGATGAACTAAAGAGTAACATGTCTCGTGCGTCCGATGATCGAAGGTACTTTGAAAAGGTCCAGTGGAAGAACTTCTCACATGTCTGCACAGCTCCTGTAGAGTCTGATGAAGATACTTCCATTGTCACTGGGGCCTACTTTGAGGTTAAAGAATCCAGCATGAAGAATGTTCTTTTCTTACGCCTTAAGTTTTCTAAAGTAGTTGGTGCCACAACTGTGAAGAAACCTGAGTGGGATGGCTCCCCAGTATTGGTCCAGAAATCCGGAATCATTTCCTCGATCAGTACTAGATTTTCAACTTCGGAGAAACCTCCGCCGAAACCATCTGATGTGAATGTGAACTCTGCTCTGTATCCTGATGGGCCACCAGTTCCAGCACAATCACAGAAACTTCTAAGGTTTGTTGACACAACAGAGATGACTAGGGGGCCGCAAGACCCTCCTGGGTACTGGGTAGTTTCTGGGGCTAGGCTTATTGTTGACAAAGGTAGGATTTCTCTGAGAGTCAAGTATTCTCTGTTGACTGCCATTGAGCCTGATGAATATGTGCCATGATCACTGCAAATGCTAAACGAATGACACAGGACGTCTAGCTGATGCTACTCCTTTAATCAAGCTTACGCGCTGCATCAATGCCTCATAATCTCCTGGGGGTCTGAGACGAGGGTGTGGTAGTTTGGCTTTAAGATTACGCGAAATCAGCTGTAGAGAATAGATCTGGTTGGGGGAGAGACTTTGGTTCATACAGGAGATTTGTGGAGGTTGGTGGTTCTATAGTAATACAAGAAAAGAAAATCCTTCATTCAGATATATATTTTTTTTCTTTGACCTATACGTGCCATTATTGTATGAACGATTATAATAGATGGTTTGCTGTTGTTGTTTTACAAGATTAGACAAGAGGGTGCTTTAATCAGTTTTGGAAAGTGTTCTGAGAAAGAAGAAACACTGATCTGCTACTTATCATATTCAGGAACTTGTGCCATTACAAGGAAATTATCTAAATCATCCATGAGAGACAGACAGACAGACAGACAGACTTTTGATTTGTTTCTTGTGCGCAATGGGAGAACTTTACATTTCAGGAAGATGAAAAGGGGATTAGCCAACCATAGGGACCTGGACAACATTGCCAGTAGAGCCTTGGGTAGTCCAGAGCCAAACACGGTCACAGCGGTAGTCATGAGTCACGTAACTACCTTCTTTCACCATCCTCACCGTCACATTAGGATTCTCTCTCTCGATCACTTCCTTTGCCACTTCCGCTTTTGCTCCCAACAACTCTGGCCACACCAGCTTTCCTGAACCCACCATCAAACGAGTTTGCATAAATAAAACTAGGAAAATTAAATTAATTAAAAAGAAATTACCAGTACAGCGAGGCTCCATCTTCTCTTCCTTTCTTCTCCTTCTTCTTCTTGGGACCGGAAAGAGATGAGAGAGAGATGAGAAGGGGGTGGGGTGGCTAGGTTTGGAAGTGGGGATTGTGGCCGAGAAGGATGATATAAGCAAGAGTGTCTCTTTGTCTTAGGGGGCGTTGAGAGTATTTAAGGGCACTAAAACAATGGGACTGACGCTGATGGTTTTTACAAAACTAAGGCACTGTCAATGGCATGGCACCTGGGCTGGTGGCGACAAAACAAGGAAAAGGTACCTGGTCGTGGCTGCCAAACTTCACCATCTGGCAAGAGACTAGTCCCAAAATTCGTTATTATAACGTCTTCCTCTCTACTGCCTTAATTATTCTTAACCATCATTTTAGCTTTAAATTTTAGAGGCCCAACTCCAAACCTAGCAACCTTCTTTGAGTAGTGATAAACAGTATGCTAATATATATTATGTTTCTTGTTAATTTAGAGTTCAGTGTTCTCTCTCTCTCTCTCTCTCTCTCTCTCTCTCCTTCCTTTAGGTTATGGTAAACTTGTGCAACAAACCTAAGGAGTTGGTGGTCGATAAAAGCCGTAAGGTGTTAAAGATATGGCGATTTATTTGGGGTGGTCTGTCTTTGTTGCCAGAATTTCATCGTTTTATTGTGAATATTAAATTTCCTTTTTTGTTTTTCTTGTGTCTCACAAGTTAAAAATAGAGGATTCTAAATACAGTACAATTTAAAATTTACTTTTTTTGAATGTAAATAAAGACTTGTACCTAAAAAAAGGTAAAAAAAAATTGTTAAACAAATTCAAATTGGTGTCTTCATTCTATGATATCAAGAGATCGATGGCTTTCAATGTTGTTTAAAACAATCCTTATTCCTTAAATGTTTATGGAGAATTTGAATTGTTTCTCTTTCCCATTGCCTCACATGAATATGAAAACATATGCTTTTGTCACAATACTCACTTCTTACTGACCTGCTTCGAACCAAATTTGGTCGACTTTAGCGTTGTTATCAGATACAGGTGGCTAAAAGAAAAAAAAAAATACTCTCTTCTTCGTTGGGCCCAATTAACCTTAATTTGGGCACAACTCAATGAAAAATCAGTCAACCAAAGCTTTGAATTGTGTTATATATTATGAAATGGGCCATTGAGGTAGCAAAACTTAATCAATTGAGCTAAAATGTTGATAGATTATACTAACATAATCCAAAACTTAATATATTATGAAATCGGCCATCCTGCCCGATTTTCTAATGATCTTCTCTGCCTACTTGACTAGTATATGTGTAGAATAAAAGCATCAGATTTTGTTAAGCTTGTTTGGAGAAGTGGTTTCTTGTAAAATGATGTTTGTATGGTTAAATTAGAAGACAGCACTCCAAATGGCATCATCACTTTCTCTGCACTTTGCATGAACATCCTTAATTTTCTCAACAGATTTGCAAATTCCACTGCAGCTCCAATCAAATGATGCTACACACACATTACCAGCAGCTGCTTTCAATTCACAATCTGCACAAATCACCGTAAACAAATTGCAGTATTTTGATTAGTACGGTCAATTGCAGTTTCATCATATACAATAATGTTAGATAAATCAAATAAATCAATAATCAACTGGCTCAAATGTTACATGACGGTTTACATCAACATGTGTTGATCAATTTTTAATTAAATTATTTGCGTGTTTTAACTATAATAGCTATTTGATTAAAAGTTAGACAAAACATACTGATGTGAACAATTAAGTAAGATTTTGTCGAGTCCATCTAGCATTACTCATTGAGATAAGGATGGTTTTGGTATGGAAAGTACAATACCAGGTGGAGTGCCACAGCACATGCTACGTTCATCGATCTGTTTGATTTCAAGACCAAGAAACCAGGCTCCAAGTGAAACATCTTCATTGGCATACTTATGTAGTATGTTCCTAATACATACAAGAAAACACAACAAACATAAATGTCAATATAAGTTTAGTAGACTAGGTTCTTTTATGACACTCATCTTACTTACTGGTTAAGATAGATATATGTAGCCAAGTCCTTTGAGATTGCATAAATCTGCCCAGTTGCATGACGAAAATAGTGATTCCCCTCATCTCCAAATCTTAGATATTCGGGCTCATGATACTTAACATTCCTGGCATATGCATAAGCATATTAAGTATTAAACTCTGCAATCTGACGGGGAAAATAGAAACTGAATTCAATGAAAATTACTTGTTGGAAAGAACTGGCCCAGATTTCATACATCCTATGTAAACTCTGGGACTTGACCGGTGTCGAGCAAGAGTTTCACCTAACATCCCTGCAACAACCCAGGAAGCTTATCAATTCTTTTTCCTGTTTATTGAGACAGAGAAAGAGAGAGAGAGAGAGAGAGAGTGAGGGAGAATATACCCAAATTGATATGAACATCATCATCCACCTTGACATAAAAATCAGCATCCCATTTAGATACGGCAGTCGCAAAGAAAGTTTTAGTCTTCGCAGTTAACTCGTGATACCCTTCAACATGTTCCTGCAGAAAAATTTATCAAACCTTGTTTCAATTGAGGTGTTCAATGTGAATCATTCTAGTAAGGCTCAATGTTTTGCGTGCTTACAAGCCTCAGAAAGTCTTTATGCTGAGCATCTTCTGAATCAATAGCTTTATCCAATATACTGTTTGATGTTGCACTAGTCAATAAATAAAGACAATTGATAAATGCTACATTCATTCAATGATGACCAAAAAAAAGCCCTCCCTTGATGGATTTTCAAGAACATATATTTCCCCAAGACAATGCAGCCTTTCTTCTGCTTAGTGAGGAAACTAGTCTGCCTTGAATGGAAACTTATTCACTTTGACTGACAATACTAATTACCATTTCCTTTCTTAGATTCAACATAAGCAAGGATATACCTATGTCCAATCATGAACCTGACGATGATGCCCTTCTCCTTTTCAAGTTGAAGTAGCTTTTCTCCTAAGGCAATTTCAAAAAGGAAAAAAAAAAATAAAAATGGGCAATGCATTATAAGCATTGCAGATAAATGTATATATATGTTGCAATTTATGGTAGGCAGAGGCATTACCTTGAGGCATCCAGGTCATCCTGATGGAATCCCGCCTTCTTCTGCTGCTAAAAGACGTATTTATTCCAATGACAGCAAACGCCTTCTTCCTTGATTTCCCAAATATGGGCGAATTCATCCCTTTCTGTAGGCTAGTGACATGCTGAGAACTTCGTGCAGCTGCTACTTCCTTCTCAAGTGTTGAAATAGTCTTCTGCAAAGACCTGACAACGCTCCATATCAATAAAAGTTTCTTCAGCAGCTCAGGACAAATCAGATGCAAGGCAAATGCCAAAACTCTTAAAAATGCTGTTAAATCCTTTAAATTACTTCTGTTCCAATAACCTCTATCCCTCCACCTTTCTGCCCTCTGTATCTTGTACTACATCACCATTGGCCTTGGGTTCACTCCCTATTCACATAATATATATAAGAGGAAAAAGCGCGCACTTACTGGATGGCATGCTGGATTTTTACAACTCCACCCAATATTTCCCTTTCTTGTTTAACCAACTGAAAACAAAAGCATGGTTTTGATGAACAACAGAGGCAACTGTTACACTAAGAAGCAAAATTAATTACTAATCTTTGGCCTGGGGGGTCAGAACTCACCCCGGAGTCCTCAGAGATAACCCGTAATTCTTGTTCGGTTCGCCTGTGAGACATAATCTGCTGGTTGGTTTCAAAGGGTGCCCATATCCTATGCAACGATTAATTTTTCAAAATACATCAATGAACTTTGTGATGTGTAGAAAGAGAAAGGAAGAGAGATGGAAAAACCTGTTAGTGAATAGGGTTCCAAAAGCAAAGGACGAGATGCAGAGAATGATGACCAATGAGGAAGAAGAGACCTTCCAGTTCCCTCCATTATTTTTGTTTTTCATATTTGTTGGCATTAGTTGTTACCTTACATTTTCCTCCCTCAAAAATATAAAGTGGAGTTAGGCTTGAAAGGGTCAGGGGTGACGGCTGCCCGTCTATTTTCCTCTATTCATTTTGTAATTGACGCCGGATGTCAAGGTCTTCCCTGCTGTCGGCGTGGTGCCCACGTCCCCCATCACCCCCTAATATCCTTCAATTTTACATTATTTGCATCTTCAACATTATTTTTAATTACAATTTTTCACTTTTTCTTTTAAATTTCAATTATTACTTTTAATTGTGAATCTATAGGGCAACCAAAAATAGGGTTGATAATGGAAAAAGGGGATTTAAAACTTACCCAAATATTAAAGGTGTAATCGTATACCTATTGGATGTTTACATGACCATCTAAGCGTCATAAATTTAGGATTTAAAAACTCACTTTTATTAATATTTTTTTAAAAATCTAAAGTGTAATTTTTTATAAGATATTATTTAAATTTCATATAAATATATATTCATTTGGGGTAGTCAAACTACCTTAGTTAACCCTTTTGTTGGGGGAATGAGACCTAGTGTGTGAGCATTGTTAGGTGGGCTGTGCTTGTCTTTTACATGCAAGAAGCCGAAGTTCATGGGTCACGCAAAGTAGTATCTGAGTCAATGGGGAGGCCCTTGGGCAATTAGGAGTGAATATCACGTGGGGGCGTTGAAAATATTGTTACTAAAAGACGAGGCCCCGTATGCTGTGGGGTTGGGTCACAAGTTTGTCATCATTCAAGGACGTATGTATTTTCCAATTGAGGTGTTGATCGGGTCAACTGTTCCCAAAGGTAATAAAGACAAGAATCTAGAAGGAAAGTTTGACAAAATGTAGAAAAGCATCTGGTTAAACCTTCAGCAATAGAGTAAAATAGAGTAAAATGGTGATAGTAGCAAGAGCAAGAGCAAGAGCAAGATGCAAGATTCAAGATTCAAGGCAACAACCATTTTTCAACTAGCTTCAACGGCTCCCAACAAAAGGATTAGTTCCAACTGTAAAAGCTAAGTAGTTGCTTGATGGTTGCAATTTGTTAGTTTGGTTAGTTTAAACAAATTGTATAAATGGATGGATGGGAATAGAAAGAGCAGGAATGAATAGATGAGTACTTCTCTTGGCTTCTCTCTCCCTCTATTTCTATCTCCCCTCTCAAACCCCTCTCTCTCTACTTCTCTCTCTCCCAATCTCCTTCTCTCCTTTCCCTCATATCTCAGCTCTCTTGATTCTCACCATCAAATACAATTCTCCATTCATCCCAAGCTCTCACAATGCATGTCGTTTCCATCTCCCCTCCCCTATTTTTGCAATACTCTGTTTTAGAGTTCTTGCTGGAAATTCCACTCTAACATCTCTTGATTATTAGAAGATAGGTTGGATTATTATAAATTGGTATCAGAACTATAAATCCTTGGCTAACACTAGATAATGGTAGAAGAAACTTGGTACAAAACTATGAAAACAATCAAGGAAAGTCGTCTCCAGATGGTACAAAGCATGGATGAACTGGATCGAAAAATAGAAGTTTCTGTTTGCAAATCTTGATGACAAAATAAATACCATTATTAAGATGTGGGACAAAAACAAACCCAAAAGGCAAGCTGTTACTTCTTCAAAAGTCAGCGATCTTTTAAAAGGTTCCATTCTGAAATTCACACCCTCAACTATGGCCTCAACAACTGAACAAAGTTTCTCAAAAAATGAAGGTTCTATGGGGAATGAAGAACCAACTTCTTTAACTCATATGATTCAAGGTCCGATTCAAGGTCCGGTGTCTGGGGCCTCAACAACAAAGGATGAGCAATAAGCCTTAGCAATATCTTGTAAATTGGATCACGAAGCTAACTGTGATTTCCAAAAGAATGCAGTTCACAATGATGTAAAACTAGATAAGGATTTGACTGAATATCTTCTTCGAGGGAAGTTCTCTAAGTTTGGTAAGACTTTAAGTGTTATCATCATGAAGAATAGCAAAGAAAAATTAATAGTCTTTGGGTTTTTCTACTTTCAATCTTCAGAAGATGCCCAAAAGACTGTGCAAGTCATGAATGGTGCACTTGTAGGTGCGAAACATCTATATGTTGGAAGGGCACAAAAGAAAGCCAAAAGAGGAGTTCTTAAAACATGATTTCAAGAGGAGGAAGAAGAGGAAGAAGAAGAGGAAGAAGAAGAAAAATGTTCATTTCTGTCACTCTCTCTACTTCTCTTTCTGCTCTCTCTCTACTGCTCACGGTAGAACCACCGCTCATCACGGTTACACCATCTCACTCACTCATGGTAGAACCACCTCTCCTCACGGTTACACTGTCTCACTCATTCACGGTAGAGCCGTCTCCTCCCATGGTTCCACCGTCCCAACTCTCTCTTTAAATCCCGTTCTCTTTCTCTCCTTTCTCCTCTTTATAACTCTTCCCCTTCCCTTCTCTCTCATTTCTCCTTCAATCTACAATCTTTGTAGAGTTGTTTTGTCATTCTGTTGGCTGCACAACTTCGGAAACTATGAAGATGGAGTCATCTTTATGCACAACTCACCAACTTTCCGTTTTAGTTTTTGTCTCTTTGGACTGTGACGAAATTTGTTGCTCCCACACTCTGTTCTCAGACCTGCAGGCGTTGTTCTTGTCATGGTAGCTAAAGTTCAATTCCCATCTAGACTCACCCATCACCATAATCCTGCTCAATTTTATGTTCCTTCACCCTTGAGGACAAGGGATGTTTTAAAGGAGCGGGATATGTAATAGCAACAGAGTAAAATAGAGTAACAACATCAATTTTCCGCAACATTTTAGAGTTGAAATGTCAGGAAAGATAGTTACAGTAAAAAAAATTAATGGTGGTGAGAATTTTTATCCATGTATTAGCAGAAACATCGCTGATGCTTTCATTTTTCTAACATTTCTTTCGTCAGCAAAACGAATCTACTAACATTTAGCATAAACATTGGGAAGGAGTAGAGAGGGACAGAGAGACGTAGAGAGAGAAAGAGAGATGGAAAGTGAGATTTCCTGACCTTTCTTCTAAATGTCGAGAAATCCTTTTATAGAGAGAGAGAGAGAGAGAGAGAGAGAGTGCATATGTTAACATTTTTATGCATATGCCAATGTTTTTAGTTAAAAACATCGACATATGCAGAGACTTTCCCGATGCTTTTGACAAAAACATTAGGAGGTTCTTTTAGAATCCTAGACATGACTTCTATCCTCTTCTCTCTTTTCTCTCTATTGCTTTCTCCATTCACCGCCGCCACTAAAGCCAAAGATTCGGGCTGAATTAGACACCGTTGTTTTGCCCCACCATTGAAGGAAGGTGCCAGAGAAAGTTCTTCTGCCTTCTCCATTCTCCATTCTCCATTCGCACTTTTGCTTTCTCTCCTCACTGTGAACTCCATTTTTGGCCAAGGTAAGTTTCTCCATTTTTTGCAATCATTGATGTATTATTTACTATTTTTTGATATCCATTTTCTCCAATTCTACCCACTATCTTTTGCATATGCTGACGTTTCTTCTAAACATCAAGAAATCCTTTTATAGAGAGAGTGAGTGTGCATATGCCGACATTTTTATGCATATGCCAATGTTGTTACTTAAAAATGTCTGCATATGCAAAAACTTTCTCGATAATTTTAAGAAAAACATCAGGAGGGCCTTTTAAAACCCTAAACCCAACTTCATTCCTCTTCTCTCCTTTTCCTCTGTTACTTTCTCCATTTGCCACTGCCACCGAAGCCGAAGATCCTAGCTGAAACAGACGCCGTTGCTCTGCCTCACCATTGAAAGAAGATGCAACACCATCAAAGAAAGGTGCAAGAGGTAAGTTGTTCTATTTTCTCCATTCTCCCTTCTCTATTCGCTCTTCTGCTTTCCCTCTCTCCTCACTGTGAAATCCATTTTTGGCCAAGATAAGTTCCTCCATTTTCTGCGACTATTGATGTATCATTTCTTGATATCCATTTTCTCCATTTTCTACCCCACGATCTTCTACATATGTTAATGTTTCTTCTAAACATCAGGAAATCCTTTTAGAGAGAGAGAGAGAGAGAGAGAGAGAGAGAGAGAGGGAGTGCATATGTGATGTTTTTATGCATATGCTAATGTTTTTACTTAAAATCATCGGCATATGCAAAGGCTTTCCCAAATTTTTCAAGAAAAACATTGGGAGTGCCTTTTAAAATTCTAGACCCGATTTCTTTACCCTTCTCTCTCTTCTCTCTTTTCTCTCCACTACTTTTTCCATTTGCCACCGCCATTGAAGTCAAAGATCCCAACTGATACAAATGCTGCAATTCTACCCCACCATCGAAGGAAGGTGATGGAGTTAAGTTTTTCTGCTTTCTCTATTCTCTCTTATCTATTCGCTCTGTTGCTCTCTCTTCCCACTGTGAACTCCATTTTGGCCAAGGTAAGTTTCTCTATTTTCTGCGACCATTGATGTATTATTTAGTGTTTTTTGATATTTATACATGATTACAGTTTAGGACAGGGAAAAATTATGATGAAATTAGAGCGAAATTAGGTTAAATTAAGATTAAATTAGGGTCTATTTTTATTGTCATGTTATAATTAGAGCAAAATTAGGGTGAAATTAGGGCAAAATAAAGACGAAATTAGGGTGAAATTAGGTTTGTAGGGTTTAGAGTTTTTAAAAATATTTAATAAAAATTGGTAAAAAAGCAAAGCAAATTGACATATTTTATTAAATAAATATTTACACAATAGTATCACAAAACAAACTTGTTTATCAAGTGTACTAAGAAAGCACAACAAATATACTAGGAAACTAGTTTATTAAGCAAATATTAAATCAAAATTAACAATATGCACAATTGATTTTTATTTTAAAAATTAATTATTTGTTTGTTTATTTATTTATTTATTTATTTATTTGTGTCTGTATGTTAAAAGACAAAAATGTTATTACAAACTTGTGTTCCCTTTTGAATTATAAAGAGTAACAACATAGTTTTGCATTTCATAAATTCCTAATTTTCTTTAGTCATGGCTCGAATAATAACAACAAATGCTTAATATTTTAATGATCTTACATTAACTAAATTTATTTATGTATATAATTAACGATAACTAATTATTTTTATGCTTATCTATTTGTGTTCTCTTTATATATATAACATCATTAACTAGTTTACTTTTAGGTATATATGTGTGTGTGTCTATATATATACATACATATATATATATATTTATTCACATATCAATGATTTGACAACAAAATTGGGACAAATGTTGAGTCTACACATACACACACATGTATGTAGTACAGCAATATAAACCAAAAGTGTGCTATTAGTATAACAACATATACTAAAAGTTTGGTAACCTTTTGTTTATGCATGCATGTATGTATGTATAATTTGTTAAATGATTGAAATTGATATAAGTTTAGTAGGACATAGTTTAGAAGTAATATAGGATTGATAGCTTTTCTTTGTTTCATGTGTATATTGGTTTAGTATTTGCTTTTCTTTGCTTCATACTGTCTTTTCTTTGTTTTTCTTCTTATTCTCTATTCTTAGTATTTGTTGATATCTAATAGTGGTTAGTAAGCTAGAAAAGTGGTTGGTTAGTTATTTTCCAATTACTTTAAGGTGGTGTTTGATTCGTACTCGAGAATCAAAATAAAAAATCTTAGGAATTAGAATTGGAATTGGAATTGGAATTGGAATTTCGATATTAATTGTTTGGTTCAAATTCTGGAATGCATATCATTATCATTGTTAAATTTGGTTTGTATATTTTTCGGAATGAGAATTATATAAATATCAATTTTATTCTTGATAAAAATGTTTTAAAATTAATATTTTTAAATTTTTATTTTATTTTCTAAAATTGAAATTGAAATTTTATTTTAAAAATATTTTATTTTCTAAATGTCAATTAAAATGTTTAAAAATGCTTTAAAATTTTATTTATCCCTAGTGCGAACTATGTTGTGTTGTATACCACCACCGATACAATGGCTTCTAATCTCTCCCTCTTTCTGTCTCTCTCTCTCTCTCTCTCTCTCTCTCTCTCTCTCTCTCTGTATCTCTCTCTCTCCTGTCAAATTTGCCCCAGTCCAAGAAGCATCTCTCTCTCTCTCATGGTGGAGGACTTGCTTCTCAATCTCCAAGATCTCTCCGCTTCTCAGTCTCATCCCCATACTCCCATCTTTCTTTCTCTCTCTCTAAAACTTTCTTTATCTACTGTCTATCTCGATCTCAACATTGGACTGTTGTGTGCTTTTTCTAGCAGAATTGAGGCGGTAAAGGTGAAGATCAAAGGAAGACGTCATTTTCCTTGCTCCTCCTCCTCCTCCTCTTATTCTTCTTCTTGCTGCTTCTGAACAAGGGTTTTACATAAGAGAGTAGACAGAGAGAGAGAGAGAGAGAGAAGAAAAAAACCAATTGGAGTGGTTTCATCCGTGGGCTGAAAGTGACAATTTTTTTTTTTGGGTTTCATCCATGGTTTCCATCAAAACCCAATTTACTTGGATTTTACAAAACCTATATTTTAATAGTTTTATTCCTAAACCCTCATTCCCATTCTATTAACTCAAATAATTTATGTAGGTTTCAATCCTATTCTTGATTCTTATATCTTTTAATCAAACACCACCTAAATATCTCATATGTATACTAATTTAATGTTCTCTTTGCATTTATATAGAATGCTTATTCATTGTATACATTGGTTCTTTTCTTTTGATTAACATATATCTATATCTATCTATATATATATATATATATATATATATATATATATATATATATATAAAATGAATGTTGAGTCTATATTCATTATATTTCATGCTTCCTTATGTCAAACTAATACGTTACAAAGTTTTAATTTTTGTGTTACAAACAGATGTGAACATGTCTCATGGTATAAGAAAACTAAAGAGAATCAGAATTATTAAATCATCCGAGAATATAATATGACCACATTTTGATGAGTCCCTGATTGAAGAAGGAGCTATTACCTTGCAAGTTGCTACATTTTATAATGTATCAAAACTCAGTATTAATTATAATCATATTAAGTTTGTTCATTTATTAATTTATTATCTCATATTTTATAATTGATGATGTTCGAAATACTCAAGAAAGAGGGAGTACCACTCTTAAAGACATATGAGACCTAATATCTCAGCAAATTGTAGTATCCTACAATACTGAATTGCAGCTTATTGGATAGGAGTCTCAAATACTAGCCAACTTCTTTGATCTTGTGATTAGAATTTTGCGATTTTGCTCTTTTAGTCATAGGAACTAGTATAGTATCCCTATGATATCAAAAGAACAAATGCAATTTGATGGCACATGACTAAAACGGCCCAAATCATGGTGGGCCGAACACTAGCCCTTAATTTGTCAGGCAACTCATGAAAGCCCTGTCATCAATCTGGTTGGCATTCGTCTGGCCAATCTACTATCTAATCAGCCTAGAGGCTTATCATTGCAAGGCCTGAGACCCTTCGAGTCAGTAGCCCAAGAAACAATTAATCAAAATGTGTCATCAAGAAGGGATATAACTCCCAAATGGGTAGCATGGCCCACACTGTCAGTGTCTACCGACTAGATCTTGCTCAATAGACAGCTATTTGGTACCTCCTCGGTGCCCAATGATCATCACTTGACCCGCTAAGGTAATATTCACCCCCCGAATCATGAGAGATAATTCTACGTAAATGGAAGGGAGACCTATGTTCGTAGTCAATATGAAAGGGAATCTGCATGGCAATCTAGACTTTTTAAACTGATAAGAGTTTGAAATCTTCAAGACTTCTGTATGATAATTCCTGAAATCTCGGGACATCCTTTTAAGGAAGTTAGGGTTTTAACACCCCGGATGTATATAACTCTTATACACAAAAGGTATACATGCATCATTAACCTAACCAACGAGGTACGTATACGCATATTCTCTCTACTTGGATATCACAATTGGCATAGAACTCTTTTTAGTCTGTCTTTCCATTTTCGAAAATCGATCTTTAATTTGAGCATCGGAGTCTCCCCTGTCCGAGTACCCTCGGTTGTTCTTTGTAGGTCTTGTCATTCCAGACCATTAGAGGACCAAGTCATCTCATTCGTAGTAGTAGAGCTGTTATCTAAGGAGCCAAACTCACTTCCAACAATTGGCATTGTTAGTGGGAACAGACCAGAAAGAAGCTCGTCCCGTGCCACCTTGCTTCAACAAAAAAGCATGCCTCCATGGAGAATGACCAAAACTGCTTCCAGAGTTGCTTCTCTGATGGAGGAGCACACAGTCACCCTGTCAAACGTTGCACAACCTGCGACACACAACCTTACAAGAATTCCTATTGTTATTGGCTATAACACCGGATAAGTTCGAATTGTGATGTTAACTCTAACTGGACTATTTAAAAATTTTTATACTTTGTGAGAATGTGGGAAAATAATTAAACTAGATATAAATATGAAATTTTGTCCTTTGGGCTGTCCAGGAGTGCCTTAGGCACTTGATTAGTAGATTTTAAGATTTTAAGTCATCGGTTACTAAGGTGCTCTCTATGAGAAATTTCATTTGCTTAGTAGAACTTTAACTTGGTGGACTATTTCTTGTTTCTTCAAATTTTGATTTTTCAATTGGTGGTCAG
The DNA here is from genome assembly GCA_037126225.1 of Dillenia turbinata. NCBI lineage: Eukaryota > Viridiplantae > Streptophyta > Magnoliopsida > Dilleniales > Dilleniaceae > Dillenia > Dillenia turbinata. Next base: position 13,417,904 of record JBAMMX010000018.1, on the reverse strand, counting down.
TGATTGTTACCTCTTAGTATAATTTTCCCACTCATCTCTTGGTATCTGTTTACTCGATAAATGTCCAACAAATGGGTACCTGTCGATACACCCATCGTTTTACAATTTCTATATACCTTCTTGGTGAATCCATTTAGAAGCTCCTTGGTACACTTATTTATCTCTCTCGGTATTTCTCTCCACTTCTTGATCACATTTGCAATCACCTCTCAGTGTGGGAGCATTTCCATTAAGTCTCTCGATACATCCATTTCAGATAAATGGAAATTGTGAATCTCCACAATTTATTGTGAAGCCTATCAGAATATTGTTTCTCGGTACAGCGTATGGTGACGCTTCTCGGTGTATTTCCTATCGGTGAATATTTAAACCTTGCACTTCTCGGTACTTGCCAAATTTCCACATGCGTCTCGGTACCAAGCAATATCTCTATTTCCAAACCCCTGTTGGTTACATGTAGCCACCATTTGCATTCTCCTCCTGTCGATACATATGCATGATTTGAAAATTTTTTTGACTCCTTGTCATTACTTGCATTCATGAGGATTTGAACACAAGTTCTCCAAATCACTCAAAAAACTTTACACCATCAAGCCATTCAATTTCTTTAATTATATAATACCCAATTTATAATATATCCCATATTTTAAACATTCCACATTTTTAATGTTTTTAATTTATTTTTTCATAAATTGTATTTTTCACTCCAACCTTGCTTACTCGTTCGCAAACACCTATGTCTCAATAAAATGTAACTTCAAGTATTTAAACTCATTGGGTTGACCTTCCCGGTATCCCAAAAGGACATGTAGGACATTTGTACAATTTAGAAATGTGAGGAGGGTATTAAGAAAATGTTGGAAATGAGTCTGAAGATAAAAGTAAAAAGGAGACTTTAGAACCCATGACACTTGAATATCTCCTGACTTTCTAGACTATTCTCATATTTCCTCTCAAAACCAACCATCGACCTTTCTGTCTCTCTTCCAAAAACCCAATTGATCCACCATCAAATCTTATGATCTAATGTTCTGAACTACTCATCTAACTTCCCAAGGTAGAATATAGCCTTGATTTAGAAAAAGATTTAATGATTTGGAGTTGTTACGAAAAGGGAAAAATCAAGGGTTTTGGTGTAACCCAAAACAGAAGAATCTTTTGGAGACAAAATTAAGATAATATAATATTCCTATCCCAAGTCTTAATTTATTTTAACTTCTTGTCTATCGAGATATGGAGTATTTTACATCACAGTAAGTGAGAGAAAATTATGTTTTGAATATTAAGTTGTATGGGTTTACTTGGGGTGATGGATATTGATGATTCTGGATACTTGATGATATACTTTAGGTGTTGGACAAAGTTGATTGAGACAAATCTCTTGTTGGTCATATATCTATTTGGGAGTGATTACCCTCCATAAAACTATGAGTGGATGGACTATTATGTTTGTGAATGAGAAAATATTTTTCATAATTTTTTTAAAATGATTTTTTAACTTGATTTTATAAAATGTTTTGTGAATATGGAGTATCCACGAAAATATTTTTGATTTGAGCCATGAGATTTATGCATTTATAAATATACTATGTGCCATACTGAATTTTCTTGTGAATATTGTTGTTAAACTCATGAATTGAAAATTTGAGGATTTTTTGGTGGCACATGAAATGCTGGTTCTGAAATGATGTATGTATTGGCTTAAGATATGAATCTGAACCCCCATGATGCATATATTGGTTTGGGGTATGAGCCTAGACCCCCAAATAGCTATAGTCATTCCCTACACAAAGTGGCCCGACGGGACAACATGATGAGGGCATTGTTATTATTAGACAGGAAGGTAGTCGGATCGGGAGATGCCTTTACTGTCTCTTCGGGCTATTCGGTTGCACCACTGAGGAGGCCACGAGTCAACGTCAAGGTTGGGTGATGTTTGTGACTAGAAATAATTGAAAACCTCTTGGTAGTTCCACCATTGGTCCAGGCTAAGCCTTTAGTGGAAGGATTTTTGAGTTAACCCATTTGATTTTGAAAAGTGCATATTAAATGCTCATTGTGTTTTTAGAAAACCATAGCTTTTGTTAAAAAATATTTGGATGATTACTTGATGTTTTGTTGGAATAGAAAGATGTTTTAAAATTATTGTTTGACACTTTCATACTCACCACTTGTTTCTTACATAACTATGCCATTGCACTCTGTTCACTGAGTATTTTTATACTCACTCTTTCTTCGATATATTTTTCAGAGGAAGTGTAGAAACATAAACTGCTTCATTGTTAGCTTGATCCACATGAGAAAAGAGCTACCCGGGACCAATCGCTGGTATTGGTCTTCCCTAGTTTTGAATTTTTGGAGGCATGTAGATGGATCCATTGGACGAAAACTCTTTATATAATATATTTTATATATGTTTTATAAAGTTGAAACTTATATTTTGGAATTTATAATTTGAAATGTTAAATGTTTATTTGTTCTTTATATGTTGTGGGTTCAAATAAATTTTGTGATGGATTTCTTAACTTGGTAAAGATGATTATAGCTTGGCGGGATCTTGAGGTGCATGTTGATGATTACACATACTTCTAGATTAGATGGAAGTTGTCGTGTGCTCGGACCAGAGGGTTGGGGTGTGGCATTGACCCACCCGAGATCCAATCTCTAGTCGGCTATTAGAACCAACCGGCACCACTTATCGCTCCTACTTCTCCAGAAAGGGCTATCAGACCTCAAGTAGAGAGGCTAGAATCTAAGATATAAAGCATGAGCAAGTAGTTAGAAGAACTCAGTTGGACCTTTTGACCAGGAGCTCAGTCCTCCTCACATTAATCGGGTTACATGTGCACTTGGAGGCTTGAGCCCAGAGAACACTAAGAGCCCTCATTGACTTCACAAAATGACCTGGATAACCTAAGAAAATAGTCAAAGAGCTCATGGTAAATGAGCTAAAACATGAAAACATGAGAAGAGATGAGCCTGCTCAATACCCCACTGGGCTCTCGCCTTTTGATCCTAAGATCTTCTCTAAACCGATGCCCCAGGACGTGCTTCTCTCCCATTAGAGAGGTATGATGGCACTACTAAGCCCAGGGATAATGTTGCCCAATTCATCACTTTGATGATCTCTAGAGACATGTTGGACGCTGCTATGTGCAAACACTTCCTGACGACCTTAAAAGGCAACGCACTGACGTGGTTCAATTTGCTCCCCCCTTTCAGTGTTAAGAGTTTTTCTCAACTCTAACAGCAATTAAAACGCACTTTGCAATAGGGGAGTCAAAAGGAAATCCACATCTCTCCTTTCAATATGATAGAGGGATGACAAGTTGTTAAGATACTTCCTTGAGAAGTTTAAAACTGAAATGATGAAGATCTCTAGTTTAGACCACTCAATCGCATTGGCAGAGCTACTCACAGGGCTACGACCATTAGGGATGAAAACCTCCATTACCAAGAATCCCCAATCTACTACCCAAGAGTTTTACACTCGAGCAGAAAAGTATATTGCTACTAAAGACACTGAGGCCTTTGACAAACAACAAAACCGACCAGGCCAAAATAAGCATTGTCGATCACCTTGACGATCCTTACCTAAGTGGGCCTAGCAAGACCCCCCTCAACCATGAAGGTTCACTAGCTATACAGCTCTGTCAAGTGGCCTCCTTGCTTTATAGAAGACGATTCCAAAAAAGACAAGACCCGATACTACTACTTTTATCGAGACTATAGCCATTTATTAGATGAATGCAAGAAATTGAGAGACGAACTAGAATTTCTCGTTCGAAGTGGTCGACTCCAAAAGTTCTTAAGTACGGAAAAAGAAGATCTCCCTCCTCGGGACTCACATAATGTGAAACAATAAAACAAGCAAATCAACCAATCAATCCCCGCAGACGACAGGGTGACCCTCCAGGTGTAAAATGGATATGACCCCTCGGAGCCTTACCTCCTGCTCCACATCTTGAGGGTGCTACATCAGCGTAATCACACACTGTCGAATGAAAAGGGGCACTTAGTAGCCCCAATCTTCCAAAAGGCAGAGCCATCCGGCTCTGTATCCAAAATAGTCCTTACTAGTCGTACTAAGAAGCAGGCCAAGAAGAAAAGGTCCATGATCGGTTTCAGTGACGATGACCTAGTAGGAGTCAACCCCAATTGGCACGATACTCTTATATTACTGCAAAGATTTGGCAATATAAAGTCAAAAGAATCTTTTTGGACCAAGGAGCCTGCTGTAATCTCCTTTACTAGAGCGCCTTTCAGTAGATGAGATTCACCTAAGCACTCTTACAACCCCATCTGGGCCCATCAAGGGGCTCACAAGTGAATGGATATACCCTGAATGTGTTATCTCATTGCTCTTTACCCTTAAAACTCTACCAGACTATACAACGGCCTACATCATGTTTAATGTGGTCAAACTCCCCTCGGCTTACAACGTTATCTTGGGATGACTTGGCTTAACTGCCTTGGAGGCACTACCAAACATGAAACATATGAAGGTCAAGTTCAGGACCTCCACCGGCATTGGGATGCTACCCTATGATCCAAAACTCCTGTCATACCCTCCTAAATAAACTCTGAACCTCTTTTAGCTTGCTTTCGTAGTATTACTTATCAATTGCTCCATCATATCTAGTCTTAGCGCTTGGTCTATTGATTATGTTATGATTATCTCACTCGTAATGGTTTATTTCATTGATCCCTCTTTGTGAGTCGGTTACATCGAATACTTGCTGCGGGACTTATCTCATTGAAAAAAGGGATTTATCTCCCTGAATGGGCAAGCAATGTCTAGTCCTCCTGAACAGAGCCTATCATTTGGGATTTATCTCTCCAGATGGGCAAATATCGTCCAGTCCTCTCGAACGGAGTCTATCATAGGGATTTATCTCATTGAATGGGCAAGTATTGCCCAGTCTCGAACGGAGTCTATCGTTAAAGATTTATCTCTCTGAATGAGCATCGGCTAGTCCTCCTGAACAAAACTTATCGTTAAGGATTTATCTCTTTGAACTGCAAGTTTTGTCTAATCCTCTTGAACGGAGCCTATCATTAGGGATTTATCTCCCCGAATAGGCAAGTAACGCCTAATCCTCCTGAACGGAGTTTATTATTAGGAATTTATCTCCCCAAACGAGCAAACATCACCCAGTCAATCAAACGAATAGACCCTATCGAATGTATCTTGTTACCAGCAAGGGATCCATCTCCCTGTTAGAGATTTGTGGCCCGTCTTATAGAATAGCCTATCGAAGAAACCTCACCATTAGACAAATATATCACCAGCTAGGGATGTGCCTCCCCAATAATGCTCTATTCATCAAGAAGTAATACTACCGATATGAAGTATGAGCCGTGATGAGGATAAAGGAGTATTTCATTAATGTATTCAAAAAGAAGTACATCAGGCTCTACAAAAGTAGGAATAGGCTCAAGTTCAGAAGAAGTATCCATGGTGTCTAGGGGCATGGCGCTTACCAACCCTGGTTTACAAATAATCTCCATGGTACTATGAAGCCTCTTAGACATGTTGTACCGAGCACGCGTGTGTTGGTCGATACTCCTCATAACGATAGCCCTCAGCTCGGCTATCTTTCACTCAAAAACTTAAAAGGACCGGTCATGCAAGTCGGCTAGCCTTCTCATAGCCTATAGGGATGCCTCGTGTACTTGGGCATCTACCTCCAGCCTTTCACATCGTCGGAGTGCTGCATTTCATTCGGCACTCAACTGCTCCACTTTATTATGAGTGCTCAAAACAACCGCAGAACGATTCTGCTCCTCGAGCTCTTTTTCCTTCTGTGAGAGGCATCCTATAGCTTGGACACATTCGCCACCATCCGATCGGCCCGGAGCCTCATGTGGCTCACCGTCTGCTCCCTTCTTCGCCTTCGGAACTCTATGAGGACTATGGTCTAAATGAACAAACACCAATCAGTAAGCGGAAAGAAGAGAGAGTTACTATCAAAATAGTAGAAAACAAGACCTCGTCGGCCTACTCAAGTGAGAGCTTATTTAGCTCAAATTCCGAATGATAAAAGTCTAACCAATCGGCTATCTACCTCCCTTTGATGATGTCCACATAGTTATGACGATTGTCTCCAACACAAATTGTCACCGTGCCTCACTCCTTCGAGTCTCGACACCCATCAAAAGATCAAATGGGATCACATAGGGAAATACTTCCTTATCGGGCATCGGGCACTTGCCTTTGTCCATAGGCAGCAGTGGAACAGTGAAGGAGTTTTCTACACCAGACCCCCTTGTCGACTTAGGACGAGTGTCTTTAGGGCACTTGGGGGGACACGCCTCAATCTCTTCAAGGCCCTAAAAAACATGGCCTTCGGCCTCCCCCTCATCGTCTTCGGCCTCCATGCCACCAGTATCCCCATGCCCCAAAGGAACCTCTATCTCTCAATGAGCCTTAGATCCATAATCTTCAGTATCAACAACCCTCACCTCAACCGAGAGGTCTTGTCTCATGGCCCTCCTCTTCCTTTGCCTTAGAGACAAAATGGGGATGGTGTCAACACCCCATTAGAAGCGCTCTCTGCCTCAGCCACCTTTCTCTTCTTAGGTCTCATTTGCTGGTCGGTAGTGATCTCTTGATATCTCTCTCTTCTGAGGAAGCAAGAACATCAACAAGTTTCTTCTTTTTCTCGATTAGGAAAGACCTTTCAACCTTCCTCTTCTCCCTGAGTAACAAGCCCACTAATGATAACATCTCATCATCCAGAAGAGACTCAACCTAGATATATCTCTTTTTATCTTGCATAGCCACCGACAGAGCATACAAATCTTGATTATCGAGACGGTTGATGGGGTTCAACCTAAGAAGCAGCTCCTCATTGACCTCGAAAATCTGGGTATCAAGTCCTTGTTCGAGAACTTCACAAAAAAGAACTTGTACATCTAGTTTTTGTCGATGGTCTCCTTATAAAAGAATTTCCAATTCGACTAAGGCCGAGTTTGCAAATAGAACCACCCCTCTATGGAGTTGCTACGAGCACACCTCTTAAGAGCAAGCATGGATGCCAAAATCTCAAAATCGAAATGGAGGCGGTAGAAACTTATCAAAGACATTACGGTGATGACCAAGTGCCAAGTGCTAGGGATCAGTAACATTGGAAAGATATTCCAATGGACCAAGACTTTAACAAGATCACCAGTTTATGATACTTTTATGCTGTACTTGACGCTCTGCCTATACATCAGAACATGGCCTTCCGACATCCTATTAGCCTGGTCTTCATTAGTGGCTGACAAAAGGACAGTTGTCCCCCAGCAACATGTCGCTCTGAACCTCTCGTAACTCCTTATCAGTCATAACGATTTTGATTTCATCAATACTTGGTGAACCTCTAGCCATTTCTTCTCAAATGATCTTTTGCAGAAGGTTGAATCGTCAAAAAAAGATAACTGTCAAAAAAATGGAAGCAGTAGTGGGAAGCCAATCAATAGACGTGCAGTATAAAAAGCATATCAGGGATGGTTCACAAGAATCAAAGCGGTACGTGTTGCATTTAATTTATTGATTTGCAAAATTTGAAAGGCCTCCTATAGACTGTACTCTTGGAGTCACTTCTTCGAAGTCACCTCAGGAGTGGGGGCAAATAATGGCACATGACTCAAACAGCATAAATCATGGTGGGTCGAAGACTAGCCCTTAATTTGTCGAGTGACTCACGAAAGCCCTGTCATCAATCTGGTTGGCATTCGCCTGGCCGACCTACCATCTGGACAATCTGGAGGCCTATCGTTACAGGGCTTGAGACCCATCGAGTCGGCAACCCAAAGAACAATCAACTGAAACATGTCATCAAGAAGGGATATAACCCCTAGATGGGTAGGCATGACTCACAATCTCAGTGTCTATTGATTAGATCTTGCTCCGTGGATAGCTACGGTACCTCCTTGGTGCCCAGTGATCATCACTTGACTTGCTAAGATAATATTCATTCCTCTTGAATCATGGGAGATAATCTTACGTAAATGGAAGGGAGAATTGCATTCGTAGTCAATATGAAGGGAATCTGCATGGCAATCTAGTCTTCCCAAACCAGTAAGAGTTTGAAATTTTTGAGATTTCTACATGATAATTCGGAAATCTCAGGACATCTTAGTAAGGAAACTAGGGTTTTGACACCTCAGAGGCATATGACTCTCACACATGAAAAGTATATATGCATCATTAACCTAATTCACTAGGTATGCATATACATACTCTCTCTACTTAGACACCACAATTGGCATAGAGCTCTCTTTCAGTCTGTCTATCCATTTTTCAAAATTGCTTTCTAACTTTAGTATCGGAGTATCTCCCGTGAGCACTCTCTGATAGTTCTTTGCAGGTCTTATCGTTTTGAACCATCAGACGACCAAGTCATCCCATTTGAGTTAGCAGAGCAGTTATCTGTGGAGGCAAACCCACCTCCAACACAATCTTTCATAAAGAATGAGGATGGTGATGATGCATCCATCGTCAATTTAATTTTTACAAAATTTAAAGACTATAGACATACTCTTAAATATATATATATATATATATATGTATGTATGTATGTATGTATGTATGTATGTATATATTAGATGATGAGAAGGTTGTTGAAGAAGTTTAAGCAAATGTCCTCATGACCTTCGTGATTGGCAGACCATTGTTGCATACTGGTGCTCAAGACGTGGAAAGATAATAGCATATTTTACTTAATAACATTTTATTTACTTTTATATACTTACCATAATAATTCAAAATATTATATAGAAAAAGTCTGAAAGATGGAAGTAGAACTGATTACAGCAAATGTATATGCACACTTGCGGTTCAAGGTCATTTGCAAGGTAGATAAAGGAGTTAATAATTATTTTATATACTAATATTGTATTTAGTAGTATTTTTTTTAATTATTATTAATTTTATTTTAGAAATTAGAGACAAGACATCTTCCGGTAGAATTAAGCTGTACAAAACTACCCATAAGAAGATGGATAGTTCATATGTGAATACAGAGTTTGCCAGTGTAATGATAAGTCACATGAATCTTAGATATCACTTATTTTTAAATATTTGTGCTAATATTTTTATGAGAGTTTGTGTTAATATTTTTAATCATATTTTCTATACATAGAAATAATTTGATGAAATAATGGCAACTTAACAAGCTGTTGCAACTCAATAAATAGTTATAGCACAAGAGTCCATCAATTAAATTAAGAATATAGTGTTCCTTGAAGTGACTGGCAAGAAATTTCCCAGTAGAGTTAGAGGTAAAGGGATGAAGCCAATACTTAGCAGCTACTACAGAAAATTATCATCATCTCATACAAAGGCTAATTTTACCAAAGAATTAACCAAGGTGTGCTGTGAATTAAAGGAAAAAAAATTCAAATGTTGTTTTAAATGTCTACCTCAAAATTTCCAATATGGAAGTATCTTCTGAAATTTGAGAAGAAATAATATACTAACTTTTGTTCTTTATACAATAAGAATTATATTATGTGAATTTTATGTTTGTTTTAATTATAAATATATTATTTTTATAGAATGATGATGGTTCGTTTACAGTCCATTTGGATGGAGGGTTTTGATAGGAAAGTGAGGAAAGAGAGGGTTATGGCACCCGGGTAGTGTCACGGGTACCCATGACACTACCCAGTCAAAGCTCGACTCGAGCTCGGGCTCACGTACCTCAGGCTCGAGCTCGAGCTCAAGCCCAAAATGTCAAGCTCGAAAGCCCGACGAGCTATCCGAATTTTTTTTAAAATAATTTTTATATATTAAATATTTGATGATACTACCCGACAACACTACCCGATAACATTATCCGTGACACTTTGAACTCGAACTCGAGTTTGAAAAATACAAATCTTGATCATACTACCTAATGACACTATCCGACGACACCCGATCACACTTCGAGCTCGAGCTCGAGAAATTTAAGCTCGATGAGCTCGACTCGGGTGTCATAACACCCCTATATGAGACTCTATCTTGTCCCACCAAGGGTGAATGGAAAAAGCAATGGAAGAAAAATAGGATTCAATAAAGTCCAACCATGTATGGGAATTGGTTGAACTTATATTAGGACGCTAAGTTATTGAGAGCAATTAGGTTCTTAAAACTAATCATAGGGTAGATAGAACTATTGGGAGATAAAAGGCTCAACTGGTAGCAAAATGTTAAATTCAGTAAAAGAGTGTTAATTATGAGGAAACCTTTTCCCACTAGTAAGATTTATCTTTATTCGCGTATAGTTGGCAATAGTGACAACTTTGAATTTAGAATTACGTCAGATGGATGTGAAGACTGCATTCCTCAGTGGTGAACTTGGGAAAGTATTTATATGGCACAACTAAAGGGTTTTTGTCATTGAGGACTAAGAAGACAACAATTGATGGTCTTACCTAGTTTTCGAGACAATGGTGTTTGAGATTTCATAGAGTTGTGCTCTCTTATGACTTCATCATGATAGATGAAAACCATTGTTTCTATTTAGAAAAGTCTATTGATGAGTTTGTAATTCTATCCTTATATGTCAAGGATATATTGTTAATGGTGAATGATAAGGAGTATGACCTTCGAGATGAAGGATATGAGTAAGACGGATTGGGAATTGAATTCCAGAGAAATCTTTCCGGGAGATTACTGGAGTTATCTCAAAAGTCTTATATCATAAAGATTCTGGAACGGTTTAGCTTAAAAGATTGCAAACTCGTTGATACTTCTGTGATTATAGGTGAAGTTCAAGAGATGACATATGCCCTAGAACTCTTAATGAATAGATGAAATGTCCGGAACACCGTATTCTAGTACAGTTTGGAATTTGAAGTACGTTATGATGTATACTCATTTCGATATTTGTCATGTTATGGGGTTTGGTCGGCAGGTATCTATCCAATTTAGGAAGAATGATTGGATTGTTATGAAAAGGATATTGGAATACCTGAGCGGAACTGCAGATTATTTCCTTCATTATTAAGGAAATAATTTAGTATTGAAAGGATATACAAATGTTGATTAATGAGGAGATTTGCATGAGAGAAAATCTGTCTCCGGTTATGTTTGTTTGCTCATTGATAGCGCTATCTCATAAAAAAGTAAGAAACAAACCTATGTATCGCTTTCTATGGTGGAAGCAGATTTGTGATCAATGTTTCAGCAGTTCAGAAAATAAGTTTGGTTAAGTGAATGTTACAATATTTGGAGTAGTAAGCAACCTAGTGGGAGATTAACGATTCATTGTGATAATTGGTCAGCAATTGTTTACGCGTAAGACTCTAAATATAATGGCAAAACCAAACATAAATACAAATATCAATCTTGTCAGAGACATGATTGAAAAAAGGGGAATGACATTAAGATATGTATCTATGCATTTGGTAGTGGCTTGTCATTTTTCGGAGACCAATGCCTAAAGACATGTTTGTGAGACATGTTAGATGATATGGATTGTAAAGATTGTGACAGTATTTGTTACTGTAATAGTGATTGTGATTATATACAAAAAGTATATACGTCATAATGCTCATATTCATTGATATTTGAATTTTATTTTTGTGTCCAAAATTCTTGTGTTTGGAGTTAAAAGTATGTCAGGCAAGTTTTGAGATTGGCTCACTCACACGAACAATCGCCTCTAATGTCTGTGTGACATGTAGAGATGAGGTGTGTTAATTTGTGGTGGATTAACACAGATGCAAGCCGCCTTAGTTAAAGTACTAAGATGAGATTATCGGTTAATATACTACATATGTGGTAATCGAAATGGATTCCCCACAATCCATTAAACTTGTCGAATAGTTAGGTGTGAGTTTTCCTTGATGTTGTGAGATGTTGGAGGACTTGTAAGAAGGAAAACTCAAGTCAAGTGTTGTATATACTTTGACTAAGACCTGTACGATACGTTATTTTAGAAAGGAAGACATACGCTTCCAAATGGAAAGAAAAGTATCGTAGCACGTGTTTCATACCACGTGTGCTTACGTGGCCATATGAGTAATGAGATGGTACATCATTCTTTATCTCATAATATCCATCTTATTGTATGAGACTTAGACATTTATACGCAATGTCAATTTATACCCTTAAGACTTTCATCTGTCTCTTGAAATTTTATTTTAGTGTTGCTGCTTTAGCGTATCACCAAAAAATCATGGATGATTCGGTTTGGCGGTGCATATTTAGGAAAGCAGCTAAGATAAAGTTGAAAGTTAGTAGTATGAAAGGAAGACTGTTTTTGACCAACACGTTACTCTGTATTTACAGACTGATCAATTATGTCTACGACTTAGTGTTTAGAGACGTAATTATGAATACATGATGAGATTAGAGTCAAGTATACTCTTACTTTTGTTTTAATGGATAAGAGATACGTTGATTGTGTCGATTAAGAAGATGTCTGGGGTATAGTGAGATATGATATCCTCTTCTCTATTTTGACGATAAGCTGCTATATATCCTTAACCAGTGTATAGCTCTAAAACTCTTGGTATTCTCGCAGGTCACACGGTCCTCTTGTCTGTATAAAATTAGTGATGTTCAATTGTAATGATCACGCTATGTGCGGTTTTACTCCTCATGTACAAGTGAGAGATGTTAGCATGTGGGGCGGGTCCGCCCATGAGGGTAGACCCGCCCCCCTTTTATTTTTGAATATCGGGTAGTTTTTTCAAAAATCACCCTAACTTCCAACTCTCTCCTTCTTTCTAGAGAATAACTTCACTATAATGATCCCACTTTGATGAGTGTATGGGAACAAGAGAAAAACGACAGTACATTGAAAAGAAGAAAAAAATTAAGGAGAAGACTTTTTTTTTGTTTTCTTCTTTGTTACAAAGGAGAGAGTAATATTATATTGAGAGTGAAAGGGGTTGTAAAGGGTTTGTTGATTATATGATTCACCGAAGGTATTTGGACTGTGAAAAAAGTAGAAAGTGATCTGAATCTGTGACATCTTCTCGACCTAAAATACCTGTCCATCAAAGAAGTAAGTGATCTAACCCAAATTTCGATCCGGACAATTTTCGCACGAAATATTTTTTGTAGATTTATACAAAAATCATCAAAAAGTGATGGATACATTATATCTATTAGAGTAATGAGTTATTTGGTATTTGTGATTGATTGCTGTTTGTTTGAAATATGATGTATGAGTGAAATTTGAAATTTAAAATTATAGTACGGATGTTTGTCAGTGGATTTTGATATTATAGTTGATGGCAATGTGATAAAAATGTTTGGAATTGGTTTGGGTTTAATTTGGATTTGAGAATAGGTTTTGACAACAAATCTAAACTAACCATTCCTTTTTTTAGAAAAAAAAAAAAAAAAAAGTAACCCTTGTCATCGTTTTTAAAGACAAACATATGCAAGTGCATATGGCGTTGCCGAAGTTTCGGAGCAAAAATGTCGGCAAATCATTTAGTATATGCGGACGTACTTTCCACACAAACATCAGAAAAGATTAAAAATTTTTTTGACGTTTATATATAAATATTGGGAAAATCTCCAACTCATTTTTTACCCATGTCGTCATTTTTTTTTTTTAATGCTTTGTGTTAGATTCGTTGAACCAGCAGCCAAATTAGCCATTGCGGATGTTTGATAGCCAACATATGGGAGAGAGAGCGAGAGAGGGGGCGAGGGAGTGAGAAGTGATCTCTTTTGACAGGCTAGAAACACAAATGATTTTGGACCAAGAAATCACAAATAATACTTTAAATGAAAATTTTCTTTGAGATAATCTGTTGAATTTTTATTGCAATCAACTGTCCTCTCCAAAATTTTTAAATTAAAAACAACCAATCTCATCGGTGGAAAGTGAAAGGATTTAGATTTTTATCCAATGCCTTCTCTTTCTTCTTTCTTTGGCAAAAGAGAACACTTTGTAGATAAGGTGCAAAGAGAAAGAAAAGGGAAAGATTCATTCCGGGACTAAATAATAACCTTTGGTTAAAGTTTTAATCAACAGAATTAAAATTTGTAAAAAAATTATTATCAGAAAACAAAATAGTCGGAAACTGATATGAGTTTTGAAAGAGAAGAAAGAGATTAATGTACACAACCTGTATATCAAAATCGGAGATCAAATTCGAAATCTTAAGTGGGGAAAATTATAATTTGTCCAAATAAAAGAAAATAACAAAAATCATAATTTATGAAGGAAAACGTTGTTTACTAAGAAATTATGATCATATATGGTTTCTTAAGAACAAAATGAATTCTTCTTATTACACCTCTTCTCCTTTAACCCCTTCCTATTCCTACTTACATCTAAACCGCTTTCACTTAATCACCATTCTCTCATTTACATACATTGCCCTCTTCATTACATTTAATTTCTTTTCCATCCTTACACCCCCCCCCCCAAAAAAAAAAAGAGGAGCATAAATGTTAATGGTTTAGGGAATAACAGTTGCCTATTATAAGTTTATAACAAGTTGTTTTTGTAGGAATACTTAAATAGTAAAAAACTCTTGTTCAAGTGTTTTACCTAAGATTTAATGTGTTTGAATCTTTATGAACATACGTATTTCGATGATTTTTGCAATCTCTATGTATAAAAAAAAGAAAAGTTTACAACAAGTTTATATAAAAAAAATAAATATGCAGCAATTGTGACTTCCATGCTGCATGGAGGTCTCATCACCATCACCATGATGAGATCTCGACTCTGCGTATGGGGTAGATCTGCAAAATAAATAAAAACAAATTGTTATTTCTTTCTTCCAATAAATAGTTATGGAAAAAAAATACCAAAGGTGATAAGGGCCCTCTAAGGTGATAAGGGTTACCTTTTTTGGGTATATGGGGAGATTTAAATTAGAAACTTCGAAAGAATTGGTGTTAATTGAACTATATCTTAACCTTTCTAATTTGAAGCCATTTTGGTGTGGACAAGAAAGGGCCACGGCCATTTCTCCATTTTCATACTCCACTCGACATATCACAGACCTACAAGTCACCTCCCAAACCAATCCCACATTTTTACTTTGATTAAAAATTGGAATTTGGAAGGAAATATAATTCTTCTAAACTATCAAGGGAGATTTCAGTGTGTCGCGGATTAAAACGAATGTGTTGATGCAATGAAGCCGAGATTGAGGGTTATTTCCCAAAATGATATACTTTTGGGACAAAATTCCCAAAATAATGTGATTTTTTTCTTTCTATTCCAAAACTAGAGATTTCGCTATCCCCAATCTCAACTTCTGAGTTTTTTTTTTCCCCTCTTCGGATTAAAGGTTTCTCTAAAAAAAAAAAAAAAAATGAAAAGCGAGAAAGCGAGACCCGCAATCTCGCTTTGTGAAAGCGAGATTGCCAATTTTGCTTTCAAGTAGGTTTGTTTTTTTTTTTTTTGATTTTTTTTAAAAGTTATTATTATTATTATTATTATTATTATTATTATTATTATTATTATTAAAACAGACACTATAATTAAAAAATTAATAAAAAATTTTTATTAATTAAAAAATTTTATTAGCTTCATTATTTTAATTTTTGAAAAAACTTAAAATTAAAAAAATAAATATTAAACAATATTATTAAAAATTATTAACAAATTAATCAAAAATAAAAAATTGTTAAAAATTAATTAAAATTAAAAATTTTTAATTAAAAAAGAAAACATATAATTAATAAAAATTTAATTACAAAATTTTTATTAATCAATCAGAGAAAGGGTTTCGAAATGGGCATGTTTGCTGCAATGAAATGGTCTACTGGTCCAAAAACTGTCACCAGAATTTGAAAATTCAATCTCTCATTGTTTTTGGACAGTTTCAAAATATCATTTTTGAATTTTGATTTCTCTCTATAGTGAATATTTTTATGAAATTCTTAAACCATTGTAAAGTTATATTTTGTAAATTAATTGACATTTAGAAAATTAGATCTGAAACTCTCAAAATTATGAAAAAAAAATGTATTCGAAAACCCCCTATCACAAAACAGAATAATCCAAATTTTTAATTCTATTTCAAATAACCAATTTTGACCACTCATAACTTTTTCATCTAAACTCCTTTCCGTATAATTCTTAAACCATTTTAAAGATTATATTTCATAAAATAATTTATTTTTAGAAAATAGACTCAAAATCTCATAAAGATCTGAATCAAAAATCATATCGAATACCCTCTATCAGCTATGTAAAAAACCAAAAAATAGATTTGGAGTACATTTTCAACTCGATTTTTCAATGACCTAGAGTGCCATTGGTGACTCCAATTGATTATACGATGATGCCCATGTTTCCTACTTTCAACCCCAAATCTTAGTTATCTATTTTTGACATCGAATTACTATGAAGAACTACTATGAAAAATGACAGTCAAACTAACCAAAAAAGTATCTCTAAAATCTTAAGTCTCACATATGAAAAACTCGTTTTCCTCTTTTTTTTTTTAACTTTTGAAAAAAAACATAGAATTAATAAAAAAAAATTATTATTATTATTATTATTATTATTATTATTATTAAAATATAAAGATCTATTCTTTATATTCTTATTGCCAAACAAAGCTTTTCCTTTCGTCTATTGACTCTACCCCCATACACTGCAACCAATGAAAGTAATAAAAAAAACTTTACATTCTTAGTGCCAAGCAATTTAGACATCCATACATTTATTGGCTCTACTCTCACACATATTTATCTTGTCCTTTGAATCAATTTAAACACAAACAAATAAACTAATTATTTAGTGCGAGAAAATGGGCAACTTGTCCAAATACAGATGTGGACTGCACATCTGGCTCACAGGATGCCATCTGTCCAGACGTGTAAGGGTGATAACCCTCAGATGGCACATTTCTGAAATTTTTGATGGATTCTGCTCTCAAATCTCTAATGCAGGCAGCTTTGTAATCCATCCCCTCGATGGATGCAGTGTCAAAATCTCAGTCACATCCACTTCATGTCCTCTGATATGCTTGCCATCAAGGGGATGGATTATAGAACTGCTTACATTAGAGATTTGAGAATGGAATCCATCCAAAATTTCAATAATGCGTCACATCACCCTTACACGTTTGGGCATATGGCACCTTATGAGCCAGATGTGCCGTCCACATCTGTATTTTATTTGGACAAGTTGCCCATTTTCTCGCACCAAATAGTTAGTTTATTAGTTTGTGTTTAAATTGATTCAAAGGACAAGTTAAATATGTGTGAAAGTAGAGCCAATAAATGTATGGACACAACCTCCTGTGATGTCTAAATTGCTTGGCACTAAAAATGTAAAGTTTTTTTTTTTATTACTCTCATTGATTGAAATATGTGTGGGGGTAGAACCAATAAATGTAGGAAAAACTTTGCTTGGCAATAAGAATATAAAGAATATATCTTTATGTTTTAATAATAATAATAATAATAATAATAATATTTTTTTATTAATTGTATATTTTTTTGCAAAAGTTAAAAAAAGAGGAAAGCGAGTTTTTCACCTGTGGTATTTAAGATTTTCGAGATAGTTTTTCAGCTAATTTGATTGCCGTTTTCATAGTGGTCCGGCATCAGACATAGGTAACCAACATCTAGGGTTGAAAGCAAGAAGTATAGACATCATCGTAGAATCAATTGGAGTCATCGACGGCAACTCTAGGTCATTGGAAAATCAATTTGAAAGTGTACTCTGAATCTATTTTCTGGTTTTCACATGGTTGATAGGGAGTATTCGACATGATTTTTGACCCAGATCTTGTGAGATTTTGAGTCTGTTTTTTAAAGATGAATTATTCTACGAAATATAATCTTTAAAATAGTTTAAGAATTATAGGAAAAAGAGTTCAGATGAGAAAGTTATAAGCAGTCAAATTTAACTACTTGAGACAGAATTAAAACTCTGGACTATTCTGCTTTGCGATAGGGCGTTTTCGAGTGCATTTTTCTTCATGATTTTAAGAGTTTCAGATCTAGCTTTCTAAATATCAATTAATTTTAAAAGTTTCAACTTTACAATGGTTTAAAAATTTTAGAAAAATATTCGCTATGGAGAAAGAAATTGAAACCCAAAAATGGTATGTTGAAACTATCCAAAAATGATAAGAAATTGAATTTCTGGATTCCGATGATAGTTTTTTGGACCAGTGGCACATTTCCTCACAGCAAACATGCCCATTTCAAAATCTTTTCTACAGTTGATTAATAAAAATTTATTAATTAATTTTTTATTAATTATATATTTTCTTTTTTAATTAAAAATTTTTTATTTTAATTAATTTTTAACAATTTTTATTTTTTGATTAATTTGTTAATAAATTTTAATTAATTTTTAATAATATTGTTTATATTTAATTTTTTTTAATTTTAAGTGTTTTCAAAAATTAAAATAATGTAGTTAACAAAAATTTTTAATTAATAATAATTTTTTAATAATAGTTTATATTTTAATAATAATAATAATAATAATAATAATAATAATAATAATAGTAATAATAAACAAATTTGAGAGCGAGATTGAGGGTCTCGCTTTCAGAAAGTGAGATCAACAATCTCGCTTTCTATTTTTTATTAAGAGAAACCTTTAATTCAAAAAATAAAATAAAATCCTTAGAAGTTAAGATTGGAGATAGCAAAATCTCTAAATTTGGAATAAAAAAAAATCACACTATTTTGAGACTTTTGTCCCCAAAAGAACATCATTTTGAGAAATAACCCCCGAGATTGATTTTATCTTCTCAGAGTCATGCTTTCCCTTCTCCAATCATCTGTCCCAATGCATGTATGTACTACCTTTTGTTTTATTTTATCTTTATATTTTTGGGTACTAATTTATATTATTTTAATCTTGAGGTTAACATGAATTTTAATTACAAAGGATTAAGCATGGATACCTACCTAGCCAGCTATATTAATCCTTGTGATAGAGTTGTACAATGTTAAAAGCAAAGTAATTCCTATTTTACGTTTTCTTGATAATTATTTCTTATTTTGGAGATATGACTAAATACGTACGAACCATGTTAACTTGATGATATTTTTTTACTTCATTTTAAACCATCTTTCTATATCACGATTTTGGATTTTATTTCATATCTATTT
Organism: Dillenia turbinata; assembly: GCA_037126225.1. Lineage (NCBI taxonomy): Eukaryota > Viridiplantae > Streptophyta > Magnoliopsida > Dilleniales > Dilleniaceae > Dillenia > Dillenia turbinata. The sequence continues at coordinate 13,398,859 of JBAMMX010000018.1, read as the reverse complement.
AACTATTTTCAATTTTCAAAAATATTACTGGTTATCTTTTATTTAAATAAAAGACCATCTAAAATTGTCATCTAAAATAATATCTTTAAAGTATTAGATTCCCAAAAAACAAATAATTGAGTAATGTTATGGTCCTAAGTGAATAATTTGCAAATAGATATTAAAATATAGATTATTTTACTTTTTAATCCTATAATTATGATTTCTCCTACAAGAGGGTCCCTAATCTGATGGCAAAATAGGGATGACAACGAGGCAAATATGGCGCAGCTTTTGATATTACCATATCCATCCCAAAATCCTAACTATTCATATCTAACCTTGACTCTAATTGGGTAAATAAAATGAAAAAATCATATCTCACTCTACGATTTTTTTAAAAAACGAACCGAAGCTATGGGATTTTAATGAATCACCGAGACTCGGTCCAACCTAAACCATAAGCAATAAAGCTTTTTTCAAAATTAGGCATCACAATCAGTGAGGGAGAAGGGAGAAGACAAGCATCAAAGACAAAGAGATATAGAGCATCACAATTAGGCTTATCAGGTTAAAACTACAACTTTTTTCACTATCTTCAAATCAAACATAGAGAGATAAAGAGTGAAATGAGCGTAAAGAGGGGAGAGAAAACTAGAGAAATGTGGACCAGAGATAAAAAATGGAATCGATGAAGGGAGAAAATCGATTGGAGACAAAGGGGAGAAAATCGACATGAGAAAATTGATGAAAGGCAATGCACGGTGGATTGGAGATGAAATATAAAATTGATGAAGTGAGAAAATCGACATGCGAAAATTGATGAAGGCCAGTGCATAGTGGACTAGAGATGAAAACTGAAACTGATAAAGGGGAAAAATTGACTGAAGATGCAGAGGGAAGAAAATTGACCGGAGAAAATTGATGAAGGCAAATGCAAAAATAGACTTCGTCTCTCCTCTCTCTCTCCCTCTCTCTCTCTATAAAAATGAACTTTGTCTCTCTAAAATTTTCAAAATCTGACCAAAATTGATGAAGGAGAAGGATCTAATTAAAATAAAATCAAATGGCGGGAGAAGGGAGAATGGTCGCTGGTGGGGAAGATAAGGAAAGTAGAGTAGACGGGAGGGTTAGAGATAGGATGGTTTCAAATTAATTTGAAGAAAATTTTGTTAAATCTTAATTTTATTTTATTAAAAATTTATATTTGAGTGTCAAGTCGAGTCACTTTCAAGTTAAATCCATATCCAAACCAATTCGATTAAAAAAAAAAAAAATCCGTCTCTAATCCATATTTCAGTGAAAAAACCCGATCCGTCTGGTCAGGTTAGATATTGTCATTCCTAGGGCAAACTATAAGTCATACATGGCCACTTCTTTTTTTTTTCAACTTATTAATTATTGAAATACAAAAAATACTCAGTTATATAAATAAAAATAAATTAATATATATATAGATATATAGTTTCTTCAAACTTACCTCATCTAGATGGATCACATCTTCTTTACATTCAGTTTTTCAACGGTCTATTCCAACATTTCACTAAATCTCCTGTATTTAAACTCTAGATTCTCATAACTGGTGCATCTTTAGATTTTCATTGCATATGTCTAAACCACCACAAGCGACACTCTCGCATTTTATCCACAATTGAACTTACTCCTAACTTAATACGTATCTCTTCATTTCTAATCCTTTATTTTTTAGTTTTACCGTACATCCACCCGAATAATCTCATTTTAATTATAGTCATTTTATACTCTTGTTACTATCTAATAGCCTAACACTTGATATCATATAATAGTGCAAGTCTTTTACGATTCTATAAAACTTCTCCCTCAAATATAATAGTTTCGTGCGATCACAAAGAATTCCAAGTGCCTTTTTTTATTTCATCAAACCCACTTAGATTTTATAATTCACATCTCTATCTATGTAATTCACATCTCCATCTATGTTACAATCATTTTGGATCATGGATCTAATATATCTAAAATGCTCACTTTTTGGTACGTCTTATTCTCCTAACATAATCATTTGTTCATCATTTTAATAATTGTCATTAAACGTATAACTCATATACTAAATTTTTAACCGATTCAATCTAAATACTCTGAATTCTAGTATGTCATTTCATAACTCCAATTTAATACTAATACCCTTTCTAGTTTTATCGATTAATACTATATTATTTGTAAAAATCATATCTCATGGTATTTTATCTTAAATGCGATTGTGATTTCACCTATTACTATCACAAAAAGGATAGAACTTAATACCGAATCTTGTTGAAGTCCAATATTAATTGGAAAATTATTACTTAAACTCTTACAAATTCTTACATTGGTAATAGTTCTCTCATAAATATGCTTGATGAGATTAATGTATCTCAAGAAAATCTCTTATTTTATTAACGCCTACCATAATACATATCTAGAAATCCTATCATATGTTTTTTTTAAGTCAATGAATACCATATGTAAATATCTCTTTTGTATTCTAAATATTTTTATCAAATGTTTTAACAAGTGAATTGTTTTGGTGGTGGATTATTTGATATAAATCCAAATCAATTCTGAGATACACTTATCTCTAACCTCAATCTATACTTTATCACTCTCTCCCATAATTTCATAGCGTGACTTATAAGTTTAATTCTCCTGTAATTGGAACAATCTTGTATATTTCATTTATTCTTATATAGTGATACAAGTGTACTCTCACTCGATACTTGGGGCATTTTCTTGATTTGTCAAATTTTATTAAAACAATCCATTAACATTACTATCTCAACTTTACCTAAACACATTCGCACCTCGATAGGGATGTCATTGGATCCTATACTTTTATTATTATTCATTTTCTTTAGACTCTCCTTTATTTTAGAGGGCGAATTTTATGTTTAAAATCTCAGTTGATTTTCTCTATAGATATCGCGATATCGTCGATATCTCTTGTATCCTCAACGTTAAAGAGATTATCAAAATAATTTTTTCAATACTTTTTTATGTCCTTATTCCTTATAAGTACACTATTGATTTCACACTTGATACATCTAATACCTTGATAGGCTCAAGACACCCCTTCTTCAAAGCAACAACAGGAGTGGAGACAAGTGATGATATATGGCCAGAACGGCCTAAACCATGATGGGCTTAAGACTAGCCCACAGTTCATTGGGCAATTCTTGGTGATCCAATTGCTCACTTAGTCGGTATCCACCCGATCGATCAATTACCTAGTTTAAAGGCTCAAGGCTTTAGACCCTCCGGACCCCCGACTCAAAGGACAAATGGATCGAAATGTATCATCAATATGAGATTTATCTCCTAGACGGGTAGACACAGCCCATACTCCCTCGGCACTCATTGACCAAGTTCTAGTTGGTAGATAACTGTCCGGTCACAGCATCTCCTCAGTATTCAGTAATCATCATTCAGTCCACTAAGGGAAATATTTACCTCTCCTATAAACACAAACAAAATCTTCTACAAATGAAAGGTAAATCTCCCATCGTTGAAAGGAATCTCCCTAACTATTCGGACTTTTCTAATCGATAACGTTTAAAATCTTTTGGTATCATTTCATCATGATCTCTGTAATCTCATAGCACATCCGTAAGGAAACTAGGATTCCAACGCCCCATATGTGTACGCCTCTCACACCAGATAACTATATATATATAGTTAAGTCAATCAACCAGGTACACATAAGCATATGCATAAACATACACATAAGCATACGACGCATACTCTTGACACAGAGCTCTCTTTCAGTCTGTTCTCTTCCATTTTGAAAACCGCTCTCTAACTTGAGCGTCAAATTGCTTCGGTTTGTTAAGAGAGAATGCCTCCTAGGAGAATGATCAGAGCTGCTTTTAGAGCCTTATCCTTGATGGAATGGCACACTACTGCCCTAGCGAAAACCACATAACATGCGATGAACAACTCAGCAAGAGTTCCCATTATCACTGGTCCACCAGAGGCCTAACCTCTAGTTGGCTACCAAAGCCATCCAGCATCGCTCATCACTCTTGTTTCCCCCTAAAGGTTCACTCAATCTCAAGTAAAAAGGCTGGAATCTAGAACATAGAGTATGAGTAAGTAGCAAGAAGAACTCAACCACACCTTTCAACCAGGAGCTCAATCCTCCTCTCATAGATCGGGTCACGAGTGTACATGGCAACTCAAGCCCAGAGAACATTGAAAACCCTTGGTGACATCCCAATGCGATCCAAATAACCTAAGAAATCAGGTCGAAGAGCTCGTGGCAAATGAGTTAAAGTGAGCAAACATGATGAGAGACGAGCCTACTCAGTACTCTACCAGTCTCTTACCATTTGACCCCAAGATCTTTTCGGAACCAATGCATCATGACTTATTTCTCCCTCCTATAAAGAGGTACAATGACACTATTGATCCCAGGGACCATGTCGCCCATTTTATCACTGTGATAATCTCGAGAAATATCTTAAACGCCGCCATGTGCAAGCACTTCCCGACAACTCTAAAGGGCAATATGTTGACATGATTTAATTCGTTTCCTCCACTCAACGTCAAAAGTTTCTTCCAACTTTGACAGTAATTTGAAATGCATTTTGTTATTAATAGGGGAGTCAAAAGAAAGTTTATATCCCTTCTCTCATTACGATAGAGAAATGATGAGCCACTAAGAGACTTTCTTAAGAAGTTCAAGACGGAGATGATGAAGGCCTCCAGCCTAGATCACTCTATTACGCTAACAACACTATTTACGGGGCTGTGACCGTTCGGAATGAAGATATCCATCATCAAGAGTCCCCCGTCTACTATTCAAGAGTTTTATACCCGTGCAGAGAAATACATCGCCACGAAAGATGCTGAAGCCTTCCACAGGCGATGCAACTAATCAGCTCAAAAAGAGCATAGCCGATTACCTCGATGGCCTTTACTTAAGAGGGGCTACCAAGGGCCTCCACAATAGTGAAGATTTACTAGTTATACCTCTTTGAATGAGACCCCAAGCTAAGTGTTCCTCTATATCTGGAACAAACCCTACGTCTGATGGCTCTCTCGTCCTACGTAGGATGATTTTAAAAAGGACAAGACTCGATATTGTCAATTCCACTGAGACTACGGCCACCTCACTGACAAGTGCAAGAAACTAAGAGATGAGCTCGAGTTCCTCGTTTGAAGCAGTCAACTCCAAAGATTCATCAACACAGAAAGAAAGAGTCTCCCTCCTCAGAGTTCATGCAATCCAAAGCGAGAGAATAAACAAGTCGACTAGCCAATCCAAGGAGACACTCATAACTGACAAAATGGAGTGATCCTCCAAGTGCAGAATGGGTACACCTCTTGGAGTCTTACCTTTTGGTCTATATCTTGCGGGCGCTACATCAGCGCAATCATACATGGCCAAATGAGAAGGGGCACTTAGTAGCCCCTATCTTCTAAAAGGCGGAGCTGTCTAGCTCCTCATTCAAAGAAATCCTCGCCACCCATACTGGGAAACCACCCAAAAAGAAGAGACTCATGATCGGTTTCAGTGAAGATGACTTAGTGGGCGTCGATCCAGATCGACACGATTCCCTTATTATTATGGCCAAGATTGAGCAATATGAAGTTAGGAGAATCTTTATTGATTAAGGAGTCGGTTGCAACCTCCTCTACTGGAATGCCTTCCAACAGAGTCACGCTAGACCCATTAAGGATGTCACATACCTCAATTTAATTACAAGAAATAACTTATTATTAATTATGGATTAGTAAGACTACTCAAAATAAATGAATTGAGTATGAAATCAAATACTTAGAATGTTAAAAACATAAATTTGACCAGCTCGCTGAAAACTAAATACTTAAAAAATGAGGTATCTGAAATATCTAGAAAATAAGAAAAAAAATTTTGGTATTTGTTCTTTATGATTAACTTAGGTGAAAACCTATTTTTTTATAATTTTTTTAAGTCGTTAGCCCTCCGAATAAAATCTAACAAAGTTAGTTGTTTCGAGTTTTGTTTTTGAAAGAGAGAGTTGACTTTTTATCCTCAAAAAAATAGGTTTTGAAACTATTTAATTGAATCTAAATGGAGGTATTTCCTTATTTACTTGTAATTCTTAAGTAAATAAAACATTTAATTAAATAATATTATATGTAAATAAGTTAACTATAAATAACAATTAACCTTGAATAAACTTTCTTTCCTTCTAGATAACTGTCCACCATCCATCCACCATCCAAGATACTTATTTTGCTACAAAACAAAGCACATGGAAGACAAATATCATGCATAAAGGATATGTGTCTTATATAATTAACACATGAAATAACACATGACTTGCATCAAGAACAAGAGTCTTACATGATGAACAAGTGCGCTAATCTATCACCCAACTATGGCTATAAATACCCCCATCCCCTTCTATTCCCAAACCAAATTCGGCCAAGAGGGAGAAAGGAAGAGAAAGAGAGAAAGAAAAGAGAAAGAGAGAAAAATGAGGAAGGAAAAAAGAGGAGTGCTGCTCCATGAAAGTGGGTGAAAAGGAAAAGTCAAGTTGAGTAAAAAATCTTAATTAACTCTTTAATGTGAGTGTCTTTTGTATTCATATATTTTTATAGATAACTACCAAAATTTTCTACTCCTATTATGATTTGCTACTGTTACTATAATTTACTACTGCCACATCAATGTATGTGTTTGTAATTGTTATATAAGCTGATACGTGTGGAGATAGCTCGAGCAAGCAAGGGTTTTGTCGAACATCAAAATACATACTGATAGCACCCCATTAATATGGATAGGACATTTGTCCACTTAATGCGGGGGAGAGTGATAGACCTTTCTGGAAATAGATCTCATGGGAGGAATAAGATGACTGTTCTAATGAAAAGATAAGAAAGAAGTGAACTGTTACCCATACTGTATTGTTATGTGTTACTGTTAATACTGTTTAGTGTATGTTGTTTCTACATTGAAAGGTTTTTCAAAAAAATTTACAATAAAACCATTATCGTACAAATTTTACAATGAAAAGTTTTTTAAACATGCACATACGGATCTCACTGGGCTATCAAAGTCACACTAAAAATTATTTTTAAACCCTGCAGGAATGGAAGTCGATGAGAATTAGATAAGCCGGTAAAGATAACTTTATTGTGGATAATATTTCTAGTAAAGAAGTTCTATTACGTTTTCAAGTATATAATACCTTCGTAATATTTATAGTAAACGAAATAAAGAAAATCTATTATTTTAGCATGATTTCTGCTATGCAAATGAGTAAGCGAGCCTTGGCACGAGCCAAGCAGTCCGTCGCCGATGAAGCTCCAGTGAGGGGGCAGATTTGGGGCGTGACAAATTGAGTGGTATCAGAGCTTAGGTTTAGAGAAGACGATATTAGAAAGAACAATACTTGACAACAAGTGTTTATCATGATTAAGTATTTATTATGATTAGGAATAGTCATTATATCTCATGAAGATTTTTTAGTAACATTGTTTGAAATTCGGAAGCCATGAATCTGGATGGAGAATAGTACTCAATAAAGGAACTTGAAGAAAGAGTTGTTAGAGAAAATAATAGAGATAGTGAAGAAGGACTAGAGATTGTTGAGAAGTAAGAGAAATACATTGATGAACATAGAGAAGAGATAATTACAACAAAGTATGTGAATGAAATGGATACATTTGCATTAGAGAAAAGCTAGCTTATTAAGAGAAATGGAATGAATTTTTGGGAATGCTATAGCTAGACAATAGAAGAGTTAATAGATTAATTGAGAAAAACTTACAGCTAGAAAATGAAAAAGCTAGATATGAAGAAGCAGTTGTTGAGTTAACTAGAAGTAGTATGTAATTGGAATATAAGAAGGTGAGATATGGGATTTGAAGATTACAGAAGAATAATCCAAGGGTTGTCGGAGAGCTTATCAGACTTTAAAAATAGAATAGGAAGGAATGAACGAGCATCTAGTGAAACTTGAGTGAATGTAGTTAACCTTTAAGGATTGTTTAAAAGTATGCTTTTGTAATATAATATAGTTGTGATGAGTTTGTATCTAAAAAGAGTTGTACCACTAATGTATGAATAACTTTTCTTCTGACATTCTCCGGTGATTCACATCTATTATATTAAAGATGCTTAAAACAAGGTGATAACAAGACAATCTAATTAACCAAGTCTCAAACTCTCTGGATCAAGTAATTACAATACTAGATAGAGTATCTCAAATAATGGAACAACAAGCTAACAATATAGGCAATCAGCAGTCTCACCACGACTTGTCATCAAAGAGTGAACAGCCTGAGGATGTTGTCTTAGAACGATTTTTGAAGTTTCATCCTCCAAGATTTGATAGAGGATATGGATATGATAAAAAAGCTGAATTATGATTAAAAGAGATAGAAGGAATTTTTGCAGTGTTAAACTATTTAGATGAGCGAAAAGTTAGGTTAACAGTATATCAACTTTTTGGGATAGCTAGAGAATGGTGACGAACCATCTCATATAAGTGGGAACAAAATAATATCCTAACTATTTGGAAAAAAATTTTTGAAGGAGTTCAATGAAAAGTACTACCCATGCCATATACGAGATAAACGAGAAGAGGAATTTCTGGTTCTCAAGCAAGAACATATGACGGTAATCCAATATGAAACCAAATTTACAAAACTCTCCAAGTTCGCTCCTTCATTGGTAGCGACTGAAGATGATCGAATTAAACATTTCGTTGGAAGGTTATGTTGGGAAATTCAAGATGCTTTAAACCTTATCATCATAGAATCTTATTCTAAGACAATAGAGTTGGCATATCGAGTAGAAAATAGTAAAAACAAACGGCAAGTGGGACTCAGCAAGAGAGTAGCTTCATCAAATTGGCAGCAAGGAAGATTTCAAGAAAGTATAAGGCACCAAGAAGGGAATCAAATGGCTTAGTACCCCAAAGCCAAGTTATTAATAATTGAGAAAAAAGTATAGCAAGTCCTCATAAGCAAGAATGACAAAGAGACTTCTGTAATTATTGCCAAAGGTTAGGACATAATGAAAATAGGTGTTGGCTAAAAGCTGAAAAATATATAAAATGCGGAAGTGATGAGCACTACATTAATGATTGTCCCCAGATAGCATAAAAAAGAAGCCTACCGCAGGATCAAAGATGGAGCAATCAAGATAATAAGCCCAAGATGCAAGGTAGAGTCTTTGTCATAGAAGGAGAGGAAACATCTAAAGTATCTAATGTAGTAGAAGGCACGCTTTTATAGTTATAATGTTAAAGTATCCTGATTCCATGCATTCATTACGCTTAGTTGTGTAAAGGCCCTAGATGTTGAGATTGAAAAGTTACTATATTTGTTGAAGGTAAATACTCCAATGGGAAGTACAAAATTTGTAATTAAGTCATAAAAATTCATGATTGCTGAAAAAGAATTCCCAGCAGATTTGATAATTTTATCTATTTAGGACTATGACATAGTATTAGGAATGGATGAGTTATCGCAGTGTCATGTAAAAAGGATTGTAGAACAAAGGTGGGAAAAAATATTTCAATAACAGCCTTTAGAATACAATATTGTCATTATGAATTTCTGGTCATATGGATTTAATGAATAGAGTACTCTATCGGTATAGTGATCGCTTCTGGTAATTTTTATAGATGATTTATTAGTAATTAGAAAAAGATTATAAGAAGTAATTGTATTGCATATTGCAAACTCTTAGAGAAGAGATTGTTTGCTAGATTTAGCAAATGTGAATTTTGGTTTGAAAAAGTTACTTTCCTTGGTCACATAATTTTTGTAGATAGAATTTCTGTCGATCCTTTTAAGGAAGAATCCATCTTGTTATGGAAAATCTCAAGGTAAATAAAGCATTATGAGCAAAAATTATTCCAATCATGATTTGGAGTTAGCGATTAAATGTTTATCCTCAAAAGTGAAGACATTATCTATATAGGGTAATTTTCAATGTATTTTTAGATTACAAGAGTTTAAAGTATTTATTCCTTCAAAAAGAACATAGCATGAGACAATAGGTAAAGTACCTAGAGGATTATGATTGTTCCACCAACTACCAACCAAATAAAGCAAATATAATTACAGATAGTAATGGGAAATCTTAGAACAATTGCAGTCTATTAAGACTCATCTAAGATTTAGACGTGCCAATATAATAATCCACTCAAATTTATACTTAAGGATTAAAATTGCTTAGGAGAAACACCAAGAACAATAAAGATTAGGTAGAAAGCCAAAGGAAATGACTTGTTAGATTATCAAAAATTTGAAAATAGAACACTAAGATTTCGAGATAGGATATGTGTGCATAATAAGAAGGTTTTACAAAAAAGAAATATTGTATAAGGTAATCATGAATTTTGTTAGTAGGTTACCAAGAAGTAAATGAAGATATGATATAATATGAGTGATTATGGAAAAGATAGCCCTACCACCAACTTTATATAGGATCCATATTATATTCCATGTGTCATTACTCCACATGTACCAAGCTGATCCAAACCATGTACTAGATTATCAGCCACTCCAACTTCGTTAAGAGCTAACTTGTGAGGAAAAAACTGGTCAAGGTTTTAGAATTTGATCAAAAGAAGCACATCTTGTGGAAATATTTTGGAGTAATCATGAAATAGAAAGTACCACATGGAAACTTAAAGATGAGATCTGGCAAAAGTATCCTGCTTTGTTCTAGCAATCAGGTATAAATTTCGAGAATGAAATTTTTTTAAAGGGGAAGAAATGTCACATACCCTGATATAATTACAAGAAATAACTTATTATTAATTATAGATTAGTAAGACTACTCAAAATAAATGAATTGTGAATGAAATTAAAGACTTAGAATGTTAAAAACATAAGTTTGACCAACTCGCTGAAAAAAAAAGTACCCTAAAAATGAAATATCTAAAATGTTTAGAAAATAAAAAGAAAACGTTCCAATAATTGTTTCTTATGATTAAATTAGGTGAAAACTTATTTTTTTAGAATTTTTCTAAGTTGTTAACCCTCCAAATAAAATCCAACAAAGTTAATTGTTTCGAGTTTTGCTCTTAGAAAAGAGAGTTGACTTTTTATCTTTAAAGAATTAGGTCTTGAAATTATTTTTATTGAATCTAAATAGGGGGTATTTTCTTATTTACTTATAATTTTCAGTAAATAAAACATTTACTTAAATGGTATTACACATAAATAAATTAACTATAAATAACAATTAACCTTGAATAAACTTTCTTTCCTTCTAGATAACTATCAACCATCCAAGACACTTGTCTTGCAACAAAACAAAGCACATGGAAGACAAATGTCATGCACAAAGGATATGTGTCTTGTATAATTAACACATGGAAGAACACATGGCTTGCATCAAAAATAAGAGCCTAACATGTTGAACAAGTGTCATAACACATGTCAATAATCCATCACCCAACCATGGCTATAAATACCCTCATCCCCTTCCATTCCCAAACCAAATTCTACCAAGAGGGAGAAAGGAAGAGAAAGAGAGAAAGAAAAGAGAGAAAAAGAGAAAAAAGGAGGAAGGAAAAGAGATGAGTGCTACTCTGTGAAAGTGGGTGAAAAGGAAAAGACAAGTAAAATAAAAGATCTTAGTTAACTCTTTAAGGTGAGTATCTTTTGTATTCATATACTTTTATGCATAACTACCAAGATTTTCTACTGTTATCATGATTTACTATCGTTATCATGATTTACTACTGTCATATCAATGTATGTATTTGTGATTGTTATATAAGCCCGTATGTGTGGAGATAGTTTAAGCAAACAAGGGTTTTGTCGAATATCAAAATACATACTGGTAGCACTCCATTAATATGGATAGAAGGTTTGTCCACTTAATGTGAGGGAGAGTGATAGACATTTCCAAAAATGGATCTCGTGAGAGGGATAAGGAGACTATTCTAATAAAGAGATAAGACGAAAGTGAACTGTTACATGTACTGTATTATTATGTGTTACTGTTAATACTATTTAGGGCATGTTGTTGCTGCATTAAAAGCCTTTTCAAAAGATTTATAATGAAACCGTTATCGTATAAATTTTACAATGAAGAGTTTTTCACATATGCACACATAAACCTCACTGGGCTATCAAACTCATACAAAAAATTATTTTTAGACCCTGCAAGAATAAAAGTCGATGAGAATTAGATGAGCTGGCAGAGATATCTTTATTTGGATAACATTTCTAATATAGAAATTCCACTACTTTATCGTGTATAGAATACCTTTGTAATATTTATAGTAAACGAAATAAAGAAAATCTATTATTTTAGCATGATTTCTGCTATGCAAATAAGTGAGCAAACCCTGGCGCGAGCCAGACACTTTGTCGCCGATGAAGCCCGACGAGAGGGCAGAGTTGGGGTATAACAAAAGAGCTCACAGGTGAATAAATATACCCCGAAGGCATCATCTCGCTTCCCGTGACCCTTGGAAGTCCACCCCTATTACATGATAGCCACAACCACGTTTAATCTGGTTAAGCTCCCCTCACCCTATAATGTCATCTTAGGATGACCTAGTCTAAATGCTCTGGAGGCACTACCGAGCACGAAACACATGAATGTTAAGTTCAAGACCTCTGATGGTGTTAGAATGTTGCCTTGTGATCCGAAGCCCCCGATAATTTCTCCTAAGTAAACATTAAGTCATTCTCTCTTTACTATTGCTTTCATAGTACCCGTCGATGGGTGGTCTGCGATATCTAGTCTTAACACTTGAACTGTTGATTTTTGCTCCTCTCTTAATAGTGTGCCTTATTTCTCTTTGCGAACTGACTATATTAAACCTATGTCGTGGGGCCCCTCTTAGTGAACGAACAAAGCCTATCGTTAGGGATCAATTCTCCCCTAGGTAATTATTGCCCAATCCTCTCAAATGGAATCTGTTGTTAGGGATCAATCTCCCCAAACCGGCAAATATCTCCCAGTCCTCCCGAACGGAGTCTGTCATTAGAGATCAATCTCTTTGAATTGGCAAGTATCACCCAATTCTCCTGAACGAAGTCTATTGTTAGGGACGGACAAGTATCACCCCGTCCTCCTGAACGGAATCCATCATTGGAGATTTATCTCCCCAAACAGGCAAGTATCGCCAATCCTCCCGAACGGAATCTATCGATAGGGATTTATCTCCCCGAATGGGCAAATATCGCCCAATCCTCCTGAACGAAAGCTATCGATGGGGATCTATCTCCTTGAATGGGCAAATATCGCCCAGTCATTCCAAACTGAGTCCATCGTAAGGGATCTATCTTCTCGAATGGGCAAATATCGATCAGTCCTCCCGAATGGAGCCTATCATGAGGAATCCATCTCCCCATCAGACAACTATGACTCATCCTATTGGATAGCCCAATAAGGAAACCTTACCAATAGACGAAGGCATCACCAGCTAGGGACATGCTTTCCCAATAACATTTTATTCATCAAGAAGTAATACTACCAATATGAAGTACAAGCCATGATGAGAGCGAAGGAGTATTTCATTAATGTCCAAAAAACAAGTACAAAGGGAGGAAATTACAAAAGAAAACCAAAACCCCGGTCAAGGGGTAGGATGTACATTAAGCTCTACAAGAACAGGAGCAGACCCGGGTTCAAAAGAGGTATCCACGGTGTCTGGGTGCATGGCGCTCACCAACCCTGCCTAATAAATAATTTCCATGATACAGTGAAGTCTCTCAGACAACTTGTGCTGAGCGTGAGCATGTTGGTCGATATTCCTTGTAACAACAGCTCCTAACTCGGCTATCTTTTGCTCAGTAGTCTGAAGGGATTGGTCGCGTAGGTTAGCCACCCTCCTCACAGCTTGTAGGGATGCCTCGTACTTGGGCCTCCGCCTCCGGCTTTTAACATCGTCGAAGTGCTGCATCCTGTTCGGCCCTCAGTTGCTCCACCATTTCATTATAGGCACTCAAAACAGCTGCAAAAGACTTCTCAAGCTCTTTTTCTTTCTGCAAGAGGGCATCCAGCAACTTGGTCACATATTCTACCATCTAGTAGGCCCTAAGCCTCATATGGCGCATTGTCTGCTCCCTTCTTTGCCTCCGGAACTCCATGAGGACTATGGTCTAAACAATCAAATACCAATTAGTAAGCAGAAAGGAGAAAAGAAAATGAATGACAGAAAAAGATGGAAACCGTTACAGTAGCAAAAAATAAGGCCTCGCTGACCTGTTCAAGTGAGAGTTTATTCAGCTTTAACTCTAAATGATGGAGGTCTAGCTAGTTGGCTATCTGCCTTCCTTCGATGATGTCCATGTAACTGTGATGATTGTCCACAACACAGATCGTCACCATCCCTCGCTCCTTAAAACCTTGATGCTTATCGAAGGATTAAGCATGGATCATGTAGGGGAACACATCCTCTTCGAGCACCATGTTCTTGCCTTTGTCCGAAGGCAATAACAGAACAATAGTAAATGGTCGTGCACTGGGCCCCTTTATCAACCCATGGCAAGCATCTCTAGGGCACCCAGGGGAATGCCCCTCTATCTCTTTAAGGCCTCCAGGAGCACGGCCATTGACTCCCTCAATCGTTTCTACCACCTAGCCCCAACAACGTCAGCTTCCCTTCCTTCTGCCCACTCTCTCACCGGGGAACCTTTGTCAGCTCTGTCGACAAAACACTCGCCTTTGAGTTCACTACCGCTGACCTCTACCAGCTCGTCAGCAACCATTTTAGTAGATTCTCTAGTGGCTGGGGACCTCTCTTTTGAGCTCTCTCCAGTCCCCTCCTCAGAAGGCTTACAGTTGCAATCACCTCATCTTGACCCTCCATGAGGCGAGTGGAGCCGAATCATGCAAACGAACCCTTGACGTACTTTCAGTCTCCTCTAGGGCTCCCTTTAATTTTGCCCTCATCTGTCGAGTGGTATGATTTCTCTCAAGTCCTCCTGCACAGCGGAGTGTAAAAAATCCTTAGGCTTCTTCTTTTTCTTCTCCAACAACAAGGGCCTCTTGATTCCCCTTTTCCCGAGCAACAGACCCGCAAGCGATAACATCTCGTTGTCTAGGAGACGGTCGACCCAAACACTCCTTTGCAAACTTTGACAAAAATAACCCACAGATTGGACAAAGTCTAAATTACAACAAGGCTGGTGAGATCTCAACCAGTGAATGCATCAGCATTAAGCAGCAGAAGCTCTGGCATTAGGCCCTTTTCCAAAAACTCAACAAAGAAATACTTACGCATCCAACTCTCATTAATAGCCTCACGGTAGAAGAACCTCCAGTTTGACTCATGCCAGGTCTCCAAGCAAAATCAACCTCTAGTAGAACCCCTCTTTCCATACTTCTTCAGTAAGAACACAAACGCTAGAATTTCAAAATCGAAACGCAAGTGGCAAAAACTCATCAGAGAAATAACTACAACTACCAAACACCAAGCGCTGAGAATCGGTAAAGTAGAAAAGATGTTCCAACACAACAAACCCTACCAATTGGGCCTGTGTACGACACCTTCAAACTATATTTCACCGACTGTTTGTATAACAGCACTCAACTTTCCAAAGCCATATTGGCTCTATCAACATCCATCACTGACACAATCTCAAAGTTATTTCCTGATAGCATGTCGCTCTAAACGTCGTGCAATTCCCCCTGACATGGTGCTTCTGATGTCTCTGATGCCGAGAGAAGAACCAGATGATGAACTTTTGGCTATTTCCTCTGATGAACTTTACAAAAGGTTGAATTGCCTAGAAAGTTAACTATCAAAAAGTGAAATCGGTAGTGGTGGGACGTGTGATATAAGAAGCGTGCTGAAGACGATTCGCAGTAACCGAAACGGCATGTGCCATATTAAATTCTTTGATTCACAAGATCTGAAAGGTCCACCAGACTATACTCTTAACATCCCTTCTTTGAAGTAACAATAAAAGTGGGGGCAAGTGATGATACATGATCAGAATGACCCAAACCATAGTGAGCTCAAGACTAGCCCATAGCGTATCAAGCAACTCTCGATGACTCAACCACTCACTCAGTCGGTATCCACCCGATCGATCAATTGCCTAGTTTAAAGGCTCGAGGCTTTAGACCTTCTAGACCCCCGACTCAAAGTACAAATGGACCGAAGCATGTAGTCAATGTAGGATTTTTCTCCTAGACAGGTAGACACGGCCCATACTCCCTTAGCACTCATCGACCAAGTTCTAGTCAGTAGACAACTGCCCGGTCATAGCACCTTCTTGGTGTTCGGTGATCATCATCTGGTCCGTTAAGGGAAATATTCACCTTTCCTATAAACAAAGACAGAATCTTCCATAAATGAAAGGGAGATATCCCATCATGGAAAGGAATCTCCCTAACCAGTCCCTAACTACTCGGACTTTACTAATCAATAATGTTTAAGATCTTTTGGTAACTTTTTGTAATGATCCTCGTAATCTCAGAATACTTCCATAAGAAAACTAGGGTTCTAACACCTTGCATGGGCATGTCTCTCACACCACGTAACTATATATACATCGTCAAAACAATGAACTAGGTACGCATAAGCATACATACACATACTCTTGACACAGAGCTCTCTAAAAGTCTGTTCTCTTCCATTTTGAAATTTGCTTTTTAACTTGAGTATCGGATTCTCGTCCGTCGGAGCAACCTCTGGTGGTTCTCTGCAGGTCCCGCCGATTCAGATCATCAGATGACCAAGTCCATCGTTTGAATTAATAGAGTCATCATCTGTGGAGTCTGAACCATTTTCAACAGAAATGATAATCACCATCATCATCATCACCGTCTTCATCATCGGGAGCAGCATTTTGATCTTCGTTGCCATCAGACTCTAGAGCCCAGACCACTATTCTAAATTCCCTTTCCTAACACAAGTAATCCATTGGAGCTGTTCTTGTCGGTTTGATGATGATGATGATCCCTTTGGATCTTGTTTGGACGACTCTTCTTTCTCCATTTTATTTTTTTTTTTTAACAAGAAAAAGAATAGCAAATCCAAAATTGTATTTGCTAGTAATGGGCACAGCAAATCAATCTAAGGGAAAAGGAGGCCAACGAGGAGCATAATGAGCTTAAACTTGTAGAGCTTTCTTGACAGAGAAGAAAAACAAAGTAAAAACTGGGTGGCAAAACAAATTCAAAACGTCTTTTCTTGGATTTTTGCAAATGTTTTGATTATTCTCCCAGATTCCTTCCCTACTAGGCATCCCTTTCCCTGCCTCACATTCAATCATCTTCCAATTCCCGGTTCCAAAAATATGTGGACCAGGACTGGACC
Organism: Dillenia turbinata; assembly: GCA_037126225.1. Classification (NCBI taxonomy): domain Eukaryota; kingdom Viridiplantae; phylum Streptophyta; class Magnoliopsida; order Dilleniales; family Dilleniaceae; genus Dillenia; species Dillenia turbinata. Next base: position 13,381,628 of record JBAMMX010000018.1, on the reverse strand, counting down.
ATTGTTGGTTCAATTCTGATTTCATTTTAGAACCAAAACCGGGCCAATAATTTGATTTTATTTCCTGCTCCTGATTTAATTCCAATTTTAGTCCGCCCGAGAACATCATACACGTATAAACACACAAAAAAAAAAAAAGACAAAGGGACATATGCAATTTTTTTTTTCTTTGACCACTGGTATCCCGATTAATTCGTTTCAAATAGTTGTGAAGGTTCAATTTAGAGCTCGATTCTCTCATCACTTATTTTTTCATTCTCCTCAAGATTTTAGTTAAAGAAATGTATTATTCAGCTACTAAATCCACGTGTCCTTGGTGACATGCAAATCTTTGTATAGCAATATAATGAATTATTCTTGCATTTTTTTTTCAAACATAGAAAAGAAAATTATAATTACAATATCAAGCCTATATTGGAAGGATTTGGAATAATTGTTACCAAGATTGTCCACACCCAAAAGCTAAAATCATTTTTTTCGAGAAAAAAATATAAACTAGAAGTCATATTTCTTGTAGTGAGTTGGCCAACAAGGATCTATGTTGTCAGTCTCAGCCGCTGGTGCAGCAACAAACGGCTTCAAAAGAATGGAGTTGTTATTATCTTTACCTCTACTTGAATATGACCCTCTCTTAATCCTCTCCATTTCCTGTCTCTCACATCTCCTCCTCAAGCTTTGCAACCTTTGCTTCCTCACTACAGCTGAACTCAAGTGCTTCTGCCTACTAACTCTACCTCTACTGCCATTCACCGGCACCGGCATAGCCTCCAGCCCCATCAACTTCGCCACCACGCCAGGCTTGTGCCACACCACGCTCTCCCCTGCCAGAGTCTGCGGCAACCCACATAGACTGGTAACTTTTCCTAAATTTGAGTCATACAAACTCACTCCTTCACCGCAGCAAACAGATTTTCTGCCTCTGCAGGGATGATCTCCAGAAGCCAAGTTTCTGAATGATGACCTGTACATTGCGTCTCTTCCATCCAGAGAAAACCTGGGGTACTGATTCAGCGCATTCCTTGCAGAACGCAGGATGTCAGAGTTGTTAAAGCAAGACATTCTGCGATTGGTGTAGTCATCGTCGAGTCTTGCTTTCCTTGCCATCTTTTCTTCAAATTCTAATCGCAGTATCATTTGCTCAAGTGTTGGAGGACTGGATTCAAATGCTGTAGAATCATCTAAATCACAAGGAGATGCCATGCCGGTGTTTCTGTGCTGCACCAGAGTGGAGGTTGAAGCGTCGCCGCTGCAGAAGCTTCGAAACCCTTTTCTCATCTTGGCTCCAAGGGAGTTTTTGAGCAGAAAAAAGGACAGGTCCTTCATTGTTGTAAATGGAAGAGATAGAGAGAAGAGGGTTGATAGTGTTGTTTGTCAAAGGGGAGGGGAGGTGTGTCATAATTTTGTGGAAAGTGCAAGGGAGCGGTGAGTGACTCACGCTGTTCTTGCGCATGCATATAATGTCATGACTTGTTTACATCTACAAAGGATTAATAGCAATCACATGACTACTGGGATATCTTACCCTTCACATGTTTTCCCATCCCACTTATCTGAATTTAGGGTTTTCTTTTTTCAAAAAATAAAAATAAAAACTCAATTTCATTTATGCTACAAATATATAAATTATCTTCTTAACAGAAGTGCTTGATGTAGGGTGCAGAGAGACGGATGGTCAATGAAGTTTCCAATGCTTCTCAAGAAAAGGGGGAAAAAAAAAAAAGAAAATTGGGGTTCAAAGAAAAATATTTTTTTACTATAGAATGACACACTAGCATCTAAGATGATATAAAGAAAATAGGAGCTTCCACACGTGCTATCAAAATGGGGGGTCACCAAAATTTTAGAGATGTTATACGGACTGCGAACTTCAACTTGGTATGCTCATTGTCACGTGCACCTTGCCCTATTATTGATGCAAAAGCAAATTATGGTACCACAGTACTTATGGAACATGCCGATCACCATAAAAACTTGCAGATTCATGAATTACCAAATAAATATGTAGTTGGATTAGTCATTTCCCTCGTGCCATGCCTTAACCCACATATGGACTACTTTTTGAAGGACGCTTTTGAGATTTCCTCGAAAAGTTTCTTTTCAACCTAATCCATACAATTTTCAGCATTGAATCACAATGTCTACAATTTGTGCATTAAGATATACAGATTTTCTATTGGTCACAGGGGCTGGTTCCCAGGTAAATATACTTGCTGAGTAACTCATCTTGATTTCTCTTCTTCACCGGCTTACTGTAACTAAAAACTAAGCGCTTCATGTAACATCTTTGCAACTTCACCTCTGATATGGAAGAACATGTACCTCCTCAAAATGGTTACCACCCTGGCTTCCCTAGCTGTAAAAACAAGCTAGTGTACATCTCGAACATAATAATCCAAAAAAAGAAAGCCGTCAAGCCGTCGAAATTGGATGCCTTAGTCAAGTATGGAATAGAATCAAAGCAGTCCATAAGTATCCGACAAGTATTTGGTGTTTAAAAACATAATTATATATATGCCATATGGAGTATCTGACCCGTATCCACCAAGTATCCATGTAGAGTTGCCATATCCTACATGGATGCAGCTTCCGTTTCGAAGTACCCGTGCCTCCCAGCATTCAAGGTACTGTTTAACCACTGTTCTGCCCATTAGAGGCTCGTCTATGGATGTCTTGAATAGGAAAGAGATAGATATGAATTTGGCTGGAGAAAAGTTTAACTTGTGGTGTTGCAAAACCAAATTTAGGGAGCACAGAGAAGATATATCTTTTTTTCTGCTTGGAGTGGCAACGGTGGCAAGGGATGTTATGACACTCGAATCGAGTCGAGTAGTGTCGATACCTGAGCTCAGCTCGAGTGTTTATTGGGTGAGCTTGAGCTTGGCGAGTTTGTATTTTTCAGCCTCGAGCTCAAAGTACCATCGGATAGTATCACGAGTTTATGTAAAAAATTTCACTTTAATTCCTTCAGACTTGACAGAGTATGGGCTCGAGCTCGGACTCGAAACCAAGCCACCTGAGCCTAAGCTGAAGCTCAAACTTAGTTTGACCAATCTCGAGTTGAGTTTTCACCAGATAGTATCATGGATACCCGTGACACTACCTGAGTGTCGTAACAGCCATAGCCACAATAGATTTCAACCAAATGGGAAGAGAAAGGGTCGGTAGTATTTTAGCTCCACTCCACCAGCATTCACTTCCCTTCGTGAATAGTCTCATGGAGGAAATTAAACTACAAGCCACTTAAATTGGCTGAGTTGGAAGCATGTTGTATATTATAAATTACCGGAAACGTTCCCCTCCCTGCAATTTAGCCTCATGAATACATGGGTGGAACACTCGTGTGCGAATGTGCATGAGACTATCTGCAAAACAGAAGAGACAAAAAGGAAAGGCAAAAAGACAGAAAACAAACATACAAACAACCATACACAGTCGTAGGATGTCTAACCATATCCTTCTCCCTGCCACAACAAACTACATTTCCATTTTTACCATGAGTCTTATACTAAATGGTGGACTTCGCTACAAATTCTAAGACCTTAAAGAAAACACAGGAGCCTGTGGAATGACGTTAATAGTATCATCAACATTGTTAAAATATCAAATAATAAATGAACCTCACTCCATCAGTTTTTAACTTTCGGAGCAGTCGGTTGTTTCACATGGTAGCAAAACAGAATATCCAGAGTTCAAGAATTGGCACAACCCTTTAAACCTGTTTATTACATGTTTGGGACCCGCCCACACAAAACTTGTGCTAAGACAAATTAATAGACTTACCAACCTCCATCGGCTTAAACTTTTGCAGCAATTGATTGTTCCACAAACAACGGCAGACTATTTTTATTGCAAATATTTGTTGTTTCCATGTGCGTCTGCCTGTCTATTTAACTAGTAGTAATAGAGTTTTGACAACAATTTTAGTAAGATAAGAGACATCCAAAATCAAAAAGGATCAGTGCATCACCTTAGAGCCACTTCAAGTGACCATGAAGATGCCAACCTGCATGTAGAAATGACAATAGAGAAATTAGAAAACCAACGAGAATAGGATAGTGCTCAGGAAAGTGGGTCTTCAACAACACACTAACAATCTGCATTCTTACCTTTCCAACAGCAAATTTATCGACATAATTTAATGGCGGAAGCAACCATTTTGATAAAAAGATTGAGTGTTTTATATGCTGGTCCACTGGAAGATCATCTGTGAAGATAAAAAAAAATTAAACAAATGTTCAGTTTGAAAGAATGCAAGCACCTGGAAAGGGGCCAATATTTCAAGTCTGATAGTTCACAAACCTGAAACTTGAGCTAGTAGTATCCTGTGTGTCACGAAGGACTACAACCAAGGAGGATAAGTGAGTGAGACAATTGAATTAAAACAAGAAATGTCCACCAAAACAATGGAAACGTTGGCCAACATTTCAGATTGAAATTTCCCACACTTCTTAGAAAAGCTTGGGGTAAATGATTTTCCAAAAAATAACAAGTGTTGGAATTATCTTATGAAAAATCTAAAATAGGTATCAATAACCCTATCAGTACAGACTCTGTAGTAGTTCACATATGTTGGTACTCATTTTCTTGTGTCTCGTATTTAGTGAGAACTCTGAGGGTGTCATAGACAACCATAGAAGTAATAAAGTTGTTTTATTTCTAGGGAATTGCTAGATAATCAAAGTTCTCTTAGGATTTCAAGATATAGTTCCCTTTTAACTCTTCTGCTCGGGTTTCCAACATAATTCCTTTCCAAATCGTCCAACCATTATTATTGTCAGGTTATACAATCATATCACATAATATACTTGTGTTTTGCACTCAATGTATTAAGGAAATATTATATTTCAGTGCAAAGTTAATTATTTACAAAAGGTCTTCTTAACTTTTCCTCCCTTTTTGTATTCTTGAGGAAATATAATGACCATGCGTGAAAAAACAAGCCATCCATTGGAACAATAGCGAAACTACCAAATTCATACATATAGCATCAAGACCATAGATCAACTATCATACATTGGAAGTCCAACACAACTTTTAAGATATTCCTAGGTGTTCAAGAAGGGCTTAACAATATATATGAACATATATATATATATATATAGACACACACACACACACACAAGTCCATGAACTCCTCATAGCATTTATAGAACCAAGATTTTCAATGCCATATAGACAAGGTCTTGTAGGAGTCAACATGAAAAACATGTTTAGGAAAGGAGTAAAATGATTACCTGCCAAATAGAAGGCAAATACTCACGGAAAGGAAGTGAGGGACCACTTTTAGCAGTTTTGAAAGACAACACATCAGGCAGTAAGCATTCTTTGGAAATGCTGCAGGGGGAAAAAAAAAAAAAAGATCTCATAAATACTAGTTAAATAGTTGAAATCGTGCATGCATAAACACTTGAGTACAAAAACCTTGCATTGACCATGCCACACAAGATTGGGTTGCGAAAATTTCAATATGAATGAACCCTGAAAAAATGTGTCTTGTCATGCAACCTTTGCTTTGGTGCAGAACCCAATGGTGCTCCACGTCTTTCTTTCTACCAAAATCACCATAGTAGATGATAACATCTTGAAAGTTTTTTGTAAGGGCATCAAGCAGTTTACGACCCTTTCACATATTATATCTCTAACTCTCTTTTGTGCTTCTCTACATTACAAGTGAATAAAATAGAAAATGCCAAGGAAATAAGTAATTAGATATTGGTACTCCACACATGGACCTACGTGCATGGATATCTCTTTGATCCCCCTTCATAATCATTCCATCATGTACAAAAACCTAATAATGTCAAATTTCAAAAACACAAAATATTGCATCTGAACAGCATGAACCATAGCAATTGGCTTACCTCCTGACCTCGCTACTGACATCCTCATTTGCTAATACAATTTCTCTTGAAGTTAATATAAGCATGGGATGCACCAGCAGAAGTTTCTGAAGCTCCTGAACAATAGACTCCCAAACACTTTGAAGAGATATGGGTTTCCTGCATCACAAACATAAGGGAACCATAAAAAATTATTAAGCCATCTGAATTAGCTACTTATTGACCCGTAAGATGATTCATATTTGATTTAATGTCCAAGGCAACACATAATTTTAATCAGTGTAATATTGGCATTGTGTCTGTTTGAACTTACAACTTTAATGGCACCAAAAGTGTTTATACCATGCTTCAAGCCGAGGAATGTCATCTATATATGCATCTAACCACTAGCTACAGTTGTATTGGTGATTTTTTTTGGGGAACCTGTTAGCTGATTAGAACTTGATCAGTACTAGTATTACAGAAAGGTATTTATTTCAAACAGTGATGCAATACATTGCCAGCGCAAACTCATTGTTCCCCACTTGAGGATGTCATTCCCATATTTTGATTATTCAACAACTTACTAAGGTAGCCACCAAATAGCAACCAAAATTTCTTCCAAAAGATCATTTTTCTTTCTTATTTGCGACAGTCCTACAAGTCATTTCCTCTAAATGAGTGAGCCAGTATGGACTATACATTAGACAACAATATGTATTTATGAGAGTATATTTGTAACAAGCTTGGGAGAATTTTGAGAGTGAATAAGTCTTCTCCCACATCTGCTAGAAAACTAGTTTGTACCGAAACCATTGTCTATATATCAATAAACCCAACATAGGTGAGGGCATTTTATTATCACTCTCTTAAGTATGTACAATTACAATCAAATAGTTATTGGCACCAGAAATACATTTCCAGTACACACCTGCTGCTTACTTCTTGGGGCAAGGATGCGGAAGCACGATCTAGCCAATAGAAAGCTCCAATGCTGCAAAGAAAAAGAAAAAGCTTGACAGATCAGTAGCTCACATGATAATAAAGCCACTAAATAAATAGCTCAAAACTGATTTCAGTAGAGAATAGCATGCCTAGAGTAAAAAGAAGCATTATCCACTAGATATGCCAATCAATCAAATGATGCATTTTGCACTTATTTCATTCACCTTGTTGCAGGGACAGATTTAGGGGAAGCTATCTGTTCACTAAGCATCCAACTGCCCAGGACGAAAAATCCTACTATTGGACTGTCAAATTCTCTCTCAAGTGTGGGCAGAATAGAAGCCAACACTGCCGGAATCTTGAACATCTTTTTTTAATCTTCCCAGATGGAGCTGCCAGACATTGAGATCTCAACATGCCACTGGTGGTCCATGTGAGGTAGTTGTGGTCATGCAAGAATCCTAAGATGACAATTCTAAGATGGCAATAGAGACAAACAGATGAAGAGAATGAAGCATCCTTGGTCAAGATGTGTGGTAAAGATTAAGCATATGTTATGAAGGAAAATAGAGGAGGTGATCTCCAAGTATATTAATCATGGTAGAGAGAGAGAGAGTGAGAGAGAGAGCGCACCCTCAGACTTATATGAGGTGCATAAGGTTGTTAAGAGCAAGTATGGCCTCCAATTCAAGGGAATTGGGACACCAAGGCAAGGACGTCGAGTACTCATTTGAGTCCATAGAAGTTCGCCAATCACATACTTGCATTTCTTTCCCTTTGTTCATAATAAAGTGGGAAATGGCTCTAATATTTACCTTTTAGTTCACTCTGTTTCTTAAACTGCATAATGTTTCTCGCTTGCATAATGCTCCTACTACTGTGTGCTTCCTACAAGGATAGACGAGAAGCTCGCATTTTATTCACATTTTATTAATCTTGATTAAACCTTTTCAGGCATCCCATAGTCCTGATAGAAGGATTTAAACTCTTCATTATTCTGGTCTTGTCCCTTTTCCCAAACAACCGATGCACTTCTTCTCAAGCAACTTCTTTTTTTTTTTTTTTTCCTTTTAAGAAATAGGTTTATCCACCAAAGTAAACAAAATAATAAAAAAGAAGCTAAATGGTGCAAGCCCACCAAAACAAGTACGACAACCCTGACACTTTAGTCCCTTTAAAAAGTCAGGAATCCTCAATAGCAAATCATCCCTTTCAGCCTCAGTCAGTCCTCCTCTGAAAACCTTTCTTGATCATGAAGGCGTTGTGCTGTCTGTACTCTGATACCAAATGCAGGGTCTTTCAAAACAGTACTTGTACAGAGGACAAAAGGATCACAAAACAGCATTATTCCTAGGCAATCACACCTAGAGTTTCTAGGAATCACTCTTTAGAAGGAAGGCAATCACAACCACTACTAAAGCATTAGGCTTCTCACTCTATTCTTCCCCTAATTCCTCCTTGTTCTAAGTGATTCAGATCCTTATATCCTTGAAATACTTGGCCAATGAAGTACTTCATGACTAAGGATACAAAGAACCTACACATTTTCATAACCCTAGATAAAGCCCACTTAAACTGGTACAAGGCCCACAGAATCCTATTGGACTGACTCACTTTTGCCCACTAAGACCGAAAATACAAAACTAAAAAACGGTATGAAAAGAGAAACAAAAGACCCAAGTGTACTATGCATCACAATAACCAACGCTTGCCCCCACCTATATCTCAATCATCCCCTTAAACCCTTCCTCTTTCAACTATACATTTGAAAACCTCAATGGTGATATGAAGTCAATTGGGGAAGAACTTTTGGGATACCACTTGGTAAATGATCATCCTAATCTCTCGAAACAAAAAATCCTACGCAATCTGGACAAACATGGGTTATCCCTTGAGACTTGATCAAGTAAAACAACCTCCAAGACTAGGAACATCAATCAACCCATTCTCATCAATAAAGTCTAGAAACTCACTAGCAAAAACCCCATCTACCCACCTTAAACTTGTTGCACAATAATAAAGCATGTTGTTAAAGCCCCCACTAATGAACCACACATGCCTCCGTCTACCTTTAACCTCCAAGAACTCCTGCTATAGTGTTAGATTTATTTTACACTCACAGCAGAAGCATGGTAATTTTTGAAAAATTAAAAAGTTCAAATTTTAGGTAAATACCTCAATGTGTGTAGATCTCCAAAATCTATGAACCATGAACTCCCTCGTTCAGATCGCTCAGTCGGGATGGTGATCACGCAAAACAAACCACCACCATAGATCCACGATACCTCAACCCATACTCCAGTGTATCGAAGTGACAGACAAATTTTCCTACTCAAAAATTTCAAATTCCCTCAATCGATTTCTCACTCTAGAGAATGTGATCTCTCAATCTCTTAATATATTCTCTCGGGTGTCTCACACACAAGAAACTAACTTCTCACGTATGCAATCATAGGATCAAGTAGTAAGCTAATAGGTAGTTAAACCCAATAATAATATGTGGGTCTCAATAGAGAGATCATCAGGAGTGGGATAATGGTGGCTATTCACTCAAATTAAAACTAATTTGAATTAAATTAAATTATCCCCAAAAAGTTTGAAATGCCCCTACATGGGCATATCAATTAATATCTCCCACTTACACATGAAGGTAATTTACATTCGTCACAAAATCACAACTCATGCGATCTTTTTAACATCACCCTATTGAACTTTTATACAGGATTGGACGTCGTGCGACCGCCGAGAACACCTGCAAGAAAGATTTCTAGATGCACCTGTTAGGATAATCGAAAAGCCACGATTAGTACCAAAAGGAACTCGTTGTACCTAGACTCAACGCAATTACATCCATCGAGCCACTTTCCTCATCGAAGGTGATCTCTAATCATTGCTCTACTATGTATTCACTCTTACATTTCAATCCCAACATGGACAAACATAATAGATTAGCAGATGAATACAGCATAATGATATAATGTCGATTGGTCTTCCTTTTTTCAAACTCGAATCTATCAGTCTCAATTCAGTTGTTTTCCTAGATTTGCCCCTTAGACCTCAATTTATCTTTCGGTGCATAGCTAAACAAACTAAAGTAACAAACACTGAGCCAAAAGTTCTAAAAATAGCCGAAAGTAATAAGAGTATAAAAGATCACACCCAATAGATCTCAGGTCTCACACAGTGGGGCACGGGGATAAAAATCAGATCATTGTCTCATGTAATATAGCTCCCACTATCCCTAATCGTCTTATCACACACGGTATGAAACACGTGCCATAATATTATTCCCCTATCTCTCAAAAGAGCATATGTCAGATTTCTCTAATATTGTGCAGGTATAGAACTCAGCTTACACATAAGACTTTATCCAGAGATTTCAAAAAAAGTATTTCAAAGACAATATCACAAATTGAAAAAGATATCTAAGATTTCAAACTTAGTTATTTACAAACAACATGGATGTAGGTATGTCCATGTCGGTCATATCGCATATGATCTCATTCTGAACACATATCAAGACGACTTGTGTTATTGTAAAGTCATTCTCAAAGCCTTTTTCGATCAGAAACCGTCTCATCCCCGCTCACTCAGAGTTAGAGGTGGTCACTCGTGTGAGACAGTCGACCACGCCTGCCTAACCTATCTTTTATCATAACACATCACAGAATATATGACAGTAAACAAATGCAACAAATAGATAACTGAATAATGCACATATGTCATATATATATATATATATATATATATATATATATATATATATATATATAACAATAAGCATCATAATCAATATACAGTGAGAAATATAATAATACACGTAAACCCAATAATTCCCATATCACACAAAGGAATCTCTCATAATGGATTTGGTGAAGGGATTAGCCATCATGTCATGTGTGGAAGTGTACTTAATTGTCACTTCACCCTTCTCGGTAATAGATATCAATGTGTTTGGTTCTACTATGATATTTAGGGTCTCAAATGTAGTCAATGACGACCTGATTATTACAATAAATCATCATTGGTCTTCTATTATTTGTCACAATCCCTAAATCATCCGGAAATCTCCAGAACCAAACACTCTCCTGAACTACCACCGAGCATGTGACCAGCTCAGCCTCCATCGTAGACAGAGATACACAGGTTTGTTTCTTGTTGCTCCACAAGACAACAAAAACCTGATATCAATTTGTGTCCATCCAGATCATTATCCCAGTCGGCATCAGAATATTTAATATGGCACAAATTACCTCCTCCATGGCACAAATTACCTCCTCCATAGCACAAGGAGAGGTTCGCAATTCCTTCAAGATATTTCAAAATCCTTGTCACTACTCTCCAGTGATCCTTTCTAAAATTCGATTGATACATACTCACCAGATTAACTGCAAAACAAACCTCTGATCGTGTACATAACATTCCATACATCAGACTTCCACTGCACTGGGATAAGAGATTTTTCTCATCTCCCTTATGTTTCCCTGAATTTTAAGACATGTCAAGATTTAAGCCTACACCTTTAGCGATAAGAGTATCTATGAGGTTGTAGTCGCTTATTCCGAAATGCTCAAGAACCTCCCTGATATAGGACTCTTGTGAAAGAGCAAACACCCGTTTCGGGCGATTCCTCTGAATCTTAACTCCAAAGAAAAACTAAACTTTACCTGTATCCTTCATATCAAAACTCAACAATAATCACGTCATGATGGTCATCAGATACTCTCTGTTGTTCCCAGACAACAAAATATCGTTAACACATAAAGACATGATCACAAAGGAATCAGAAGAACGTATAAAGTACAGGCGATGATCCTCCTTGATCATAATGAAACCGTAAAATATCACATCCTCATAAAATCCCAGGTGCCACTGCTTGGATGGTTGCTTAAAGTCATATATCAACTTTCAAAGTTAACAGACCCTATCTTCCTGACCTACAGGAACAAAACCAGATGATTGTTCCATGGAGATCTCCTCATCCAATCTTCCGCTCAAGAATGTAGTCTTAACGTCCATCTTGTGTAACTCCAAATCCATGTCCACGACAATCATTAAAAGTAAACGGACCGAGATAACCATGCGCTTAGCCTAAATGTAACCCTTGACTACCAGACGATCCTTATACCTCTTCACCGATCTGTCGGCCTTTTTCTTGATCTTGAGAATTCACTTGTTTCTAATGACCTTTCTCCTCTCAGGTCAACCAACTAGATCCCAGACCCTATTGATTCCTTTGCTTCATCCATGGATGGCCTTTAACCAATGGTTCATCGTAGAACACTCGAGAAGCTCCTAGAATATTTTGGGCTCCTCATCATTCTCAAGAATAACAATGAGGGACTCACTCTCAATCGGGAAACAACGTTTAAGTACGTGTCCATGAATGCTCCTACGAGGAGGGAACCTCTTCTTCTCTAGATGGATCACTCCCACTAGGACCAAAATCCGTAACGGGATCTTGGGTCCCGCCACTAGGCTTAGCTGAGCCACTCAGCTCATCTATCTCATAAAAGGTAAAGTTCCGATCGATTTCACCTCTCTTAGGGAAATCATTCTCAAGGAATGTGACATCACGAAATTTAATCTCAATGATAATACCGTTTGTATGCTCACTTAAGAACACATTCCCCTTGGAATATTTTGAATATTTCATAAAGATACACTTCTTTTCTCACAGGCTTAACTTGCTGTATGAGTGTGAGAAATCGTGAACATACACGACACAATACCATGGCCTCAAGTGGCTAAAGTCACGCTGTCTTTCTGTCCAAAACTCATATAAGGTATTGACTACAGATTTTGATGAAACACGAATGAGGACGTAGACTGCAACCAATAATACATCTCCACAATAAGGATAGGCAAATTGGTCTGCGCCATTATAGACCTCACTATCTCCAATAAAATCCTATTCCTCCTCTTGGCTACTTCATTCTGCTGAAAAGTAACAGGAATAGTCAACTGTCTTGTAATACCCTTCTCAAAACAGAGCTCTTCAAATTATTCAGATAAATACTCGCACCCCAATCGGCTCTGAGAGTCTTCACTCTTATGTCTAACTGATTCTCAACCTCGCTAATAAACCTCCTAAAACATTCCAATGTTTCAGAATTGTGCAAGACCAGATAGACTCAACTGATACGTGTGTCATCGCCTATAAACGTAATAAAGTACACAACTCCATTTCGAACTCTCATGAACATAGATCCATAGATGTCGAAATAGATCAACTACAATGGAGTCCCAACTCTCATTATCTTGCCAAATGATTTTCTTGTAGTTTTGTCGACTAGGCAAAATTCACATACGGTTAGCGGACCCAACAGGCCACTCGCTGCCAGCTGGTTCATCCTCTCTTGCACTGTGTGTCCAAATCTACTATGCCATATGATAACATCATCAACTACGCTATCAGATGTAAAGGTAATAGAAGAATAACAAGAAACACTATTAAAAGTAATCACATCGAGTGTATATGGTCAATCATAGACAAAATTAAAACAAATTAAAGAACTGTCGTAATGAATAGAAACTAATGAGTTTCCAAAAGAAAAAACATATTCTGGACAATCAAAACAAAGTACGAAAATCAAGTTCCGTTGTATATCTGGAACGTAAATCCTCTTATTCTGAGGACTCAATCAACGGAACTCTACGTACATACTCTTGTCTTGAGTTATGTGGTCGGTGGCTTCTAAGTCTACAATCCACAAAGAAGAGGACTCAGTGAGCATCACAGTAGATGAGACAAAACTCAAACCACGTAAAGGACATGCATTCCGCTCATCACACTTACGAGCAAAATGACCAAGTCATGTAACACTTCATCTTGGCCTTATCCAGCTCCTTCTTACGCTTTAGTATTATGTTGTCGGATTTCTCGAATGGTTTCTTCTTGTCTAGACCTCGAGTCTTCTTCTCATACTTTTTTTATTTGCATTTGGTGCCATAGGAGCTGTTGCTCAACTCCGCAACATAAGTATGACTCAAGTGCGGCTTACTCGCCTCCAGACACTCCTCCTCAAGCTTATAGTGCCTACGAGCTTACAGTGCCTACTCACTTCAGTAAAAGTACGAATACTCTCATCATGCATGAGATAAGATTTCATGGTCTCCTATGAATCAGGTGAAGACTAGATCACATCTAGTACCTGAAACTCATCCGTTAATAGCTCTCTCATATTCTTCAAAGAAGCGATCATATTCGATATGTACATGAGATACCATTTCATACTATGATCAAGCCTCTTTTTATAGGTAACAAACCTATAGGTCATCATCCTCAGCTTAGGAGTTGACCAGGAGCCAAAATGCTCTTCAAGAACATACTAGACTGATATCACAATAGGATATTGCTGATAAACCGAGATGATATTGTTGTACATGTTGTTCGAAAGGATTGCCCTGACCTGACGATCCTACCTCTACCATGCACGAAACACCTTGATCTCATCTTGCCTGTGGTATGGTACCCTCCTCAGGGTCCACCATCTTGTGCCTCAAAATCTTAGACAAATCCTGCTCCTCGAAGACAAATTGAATCTCTCGGTGCCAAATTTCATAATCATCATCATTCAGTTTATCCCCCTTGCAAAGATCCAGTACGATAGTCTTCAAAGCAATCATAAAGACGTGATTAACTCATTGATACTTATTCTCATATTTTATGTACCCTATGAATCAACAAGTCCCAAATGACTCGAGTATAGACCCCAAAACGAGCGTATGAGTCAACGAACACCATACACCACAACCTAAGATCGCATCTTACTATTCAGACTTGGAATTGGCACACAAAAGCCATAAAAGGTCACATTTAATAGTATGAGACCCTCAGAAAAATGAAAAATTTTATTCCAACAAAGCTTGATGCGCCATTGGAAGCCCCACGCACCACAACATGCCAGTTGCGCGCTAGCACGCGCTAGGAGCACATCGCTTCGCCTACACGCCTTCACATGCGTGTTGCATCCTGCAGTGGTTAGGCATGCAAACACCTTTGTTTTCCTTCAACAAAAGATGAAAGCATCAATAGTGCGTTGTGATCCTTGGCGTTGCCACAAGTGATGGCTGATTGCCTTGATCTTGCGCTTGTTTGATTGAGTTTGGGGGAGGGTTGAGTGAAATGGTTGGAGTACTTCCTTATGCACAGCACCAAAATGCCCTATGCGAAAGGATTGGCTCTCAAAAAGAAAAAAGAATGGAGTAGAAGAGAAGATGGATAGGATTTGAACTTACCTTGATGGGTCTTCAAGAACAAGAGCCTTATCACACGAGGGTGATGTAACTTAAGAGTCTTGTTACCCTTAAGCCCTAATTTATCACGCAATGGTGATGTTACTCAAGGGGATTCTACCCACTTTAGTCCTAAGATAAATTTCTCATGCTAGAGAATTCTGAAATTTAGACTTTTTATTATGATAATTGCCTATTACAAATGGGGGAGGCCTACCCTATTTATAGATGTAGGAAGGGCATTGAAAGTTCCTCATCACACACAACTTTTAGAGTGAAAAGTCTCCTACTATAAATAACTACTTGGCGGTTATTTAACTGCCATTTTAACACACATAAAACCTTACAAAAATAAATGAAATTATTTCAGAAAAACAGTTACTAAATAGGGAGGTTGGTGGCCTTTCAGCTGCCTGGTTCCTTGCTGGTGCACGCTGGCGCCGTTGGCCTGTGCATTGGCTTGCTGTCCTCGGGCCATGGCTCCATTTTCTCGAGCATTCTTTCTTTTCCTTCGAGCCATGTGTCTTCAAATGATGTCTCTTCTTGTGCAGGCTCAATTACATGTGTTTCCTTGGTTGCTTGATCATGCTTTTGATGCACTATGTCATGAATGCGCATTGCCTTGTCTTCCTTGGCCATTTGCTCATTTGGTTGCTCTATGACTTGCACCTTGTCATGCTGTAATGTCTCTTAGCATGGACTGCAAGGTGTCTTCTCGTGCAAGGACATTACTTTGCTCGGGTTGGGTGCATGCTCTTGCTCGAGCTACTCATGCAATGGTGCATACTCATGCGTGGGCTGCTCGGGCAATGGTGACTCTTCGCTTCGTGTCCTTTTGAGCGGTGGCCTTCTTGCTTGTTTCTTTGGATGAGCAATAGCCTCCTTAACTTCTTTAGAGACTTTTGCTTAATGGTTGCTCGGTTGCCTCATTCCATTGCTTGGACGATGCTAGTCTTTGCTTATGCGGGCTTGAGCATTATCATGCAATGTCTTAGGCAATTGCTTTGCCTTGTTGAGTGCTGATGTTGCATCATTGCTGGCCTTTGGCTTGATAGGAGAAGATATGTTCGTGCAAACCTCCTTAAAAGATGTATCTATGCGAGCCTCCTTAGGAAATATGTCTGTGCGAACCTCCATACTTTTCTTGTATGCATGCCTTACGGCCACTTGCCGTGCGTTGGTCTTGCACATTGGACTATGGAAGGTTGCAACATTCGCCCCTCCTTGAAGACGAACCTTGTCCTCAAGGTTGAAGAATGGTAACCCATTGATAATGGATAAGATTCCTTCCCAAGAGGCTAATTTCTCATTAAGGCATTTCCGCTTTATGATTACTGTTTGGGGCTGTACCCATTCTTCCCCACCTTTCATGGGGGTTGAAGGGTAATTATGTTTATACATGTCGGCTCCCTTGCACCTTTTGGTTTCCGCGGTTTGTTCTTGACATGAATTAGTGGTATTTCCTATATGCTTTGAATCCATGGGTGTGGTGCTGAAGCAAGTGTCCTTCGGTCGGGTTTCCCTTGTTGTTTCATGGGTCCCTGCCGTTGGGAACTTGGCATTTTGCTCATAGGCCAATGGCTTACTGCTAGGTTGCTTGCCTTTCGACCATTCTTATGAAGGGCTGCCTTTTGCTCTTCCTCGATGCTCCGTTTGGGACTGGATATAGCGATGAGGGGGGCAGTTTGAGGCTGCTCCTTTGGTGACTCATCATCATAGGTTAACTTGAGTTGAAACCATTTGTCACCATGCATGAATTCCATGGTTCTATTGACGTAATCGGTTACCACTTTTCCAAGGGTTGAGAGCCATTGAATCCCAAGTACTACATCCATTCCGATCAATGAAAGAGAGAATAGATCGGTTGTGACCTTGAATATTGATCGTGACTCCTCGGTGGATTTCCGAACATAGTAACTTTTCACCATTGGCAACATTTACTTTGAAAGGTTCTATTTTTTCAACCGGTAGCTTGAGCGATCCCGCTAATTTGTGGTTGGTGTAATTGAGTGAAGATACGTTGTCAACCAAGAGAACGACTTCTCTTCCTCCAATATGTGCTTTAGTCTGCATGGTTTTAGGACCTTCAATGCCGGCCATTGCATGGATAAAAATGTGAGGGTCATCATCAAAATGTGACTCTTCGGATTGTTCCTCATCAAAGGAACTTTCTTCCTCAATAGATGACTCTTCACCTTTATGTGTTTCAATCATGAAAATCCGGGGCTTATTGCACTTCAGGTGTGAATTTCTCATCACAATTGAAACATGATCCTTTTGTTCTTCTTACTTCCATTTCGGCATATGTAAGAGTTTCACTCCTTGAGTTTTGTTACTCAACATGCGTTGTTGGTAAGTCTTAAAAGTAGGGGGTTTTGTAGGGATGCAAGGATTTGCAATCCCTTTGAGTGATTGAGACCTTGAGAGCCTTTGAATATCTTGGAGTTGATCATCTTTGATTCAAGCAATCTCCCAAGCATGCATTAGGATCTTAGGTCTTTGTAACTTCACTTCGAAAGCCAATTCATGCCTTAGTCCACCTATAAAGACACCAACTAGGGCTGGTTCGGCTCCCCATGGGTACGGAGAAAACCATATTGGGAGATCCTCCGAAAGAGAGCCCGACCGCGAATCGGTCCAGATTAGTCAGGCCAAAATCTCGGATACTGAGCGGTGGCTCTAGTCAGGGTACCAAAAAAAAAAAAAAAATACTAGGGCTAGTTCAATTTACCCTTGTAGAAATCTTTTCAAATTCCCTTTGGTATTCCCTTAGGGAAGAAGTTTGTCTCAATCGGGTGAGTGCCTCATTGTAATCAACGTAGGCGGTTTCTCCGAACCTTTTGGTTATTTTCTTGCATAGTTTCGGCAAAGAGAGTTGTTTCCCTTTGGATCGATATCTTTCTCGAATCCATTGGTATCAAAGTTGTGCCTCTCCTTCAAAATAGAAACTAACAACTCGTACCCTTTTGTATCTATCTGAGGGATAGCACGAAAAGTACGTTTCAGCCCTTGCAATCCAAGAACTTGGATCGCCATGATCAAAGGTTAGAAATACCAACTAGGGCTGCCTTTGTTGTTGTGGCTGAAAAGCCATGTTTTGGCACACGAATGGCGCCTGTTCATCACTCTCTTCGGAGGATGATTCATGATGAACACTCCCTGCATGCGATTGCACATTTGGTGGTTGTGGATCATGCATTCGAGGGGTATTTGCATCATTACGGTTGGCCTCTTGATTAGGGGCACTTTGATTTTGTGTGGTGGCTTGCATGTCTCGGAGCATATTGGTGATATTGCCAATTGTTGCTCCATTTGTGCCATGCGCCGGCCATTTTCGGCTTGGTTTTTTTGGCTTGCCTCCACAAATGCTTCAAAGGCTTTAATTCTTTCTCTTTGTGGCATGATGGTTTAAGAGAAAAGATATGTGTTTGAAGGACTTGAAGGCACTATTACAACAAGGTTTTCCGAAAGGATTCCCTTGATGTAAAGGGTGGATAGATGATCCTTTTACGAAAGGATGTCTTCCTCTTAGCAAGAGATGGACTCCTCTCAACAAAATGATGATCTTCTTTCCACAAAAGAACGCTGGACATTTTTACTCTCAAGGAGAAATGGATCGTGGGGACATTTCTCAATGAAAGAAATGTATTTACTCTTATGAGAAATGGATCAAGGGGACTTTCCTCAACAAGAGAATAATGCGTTCTATGAGTCTCTTTGATGAAAGAACGCTGGATGTTTTTACTCTCAAGAGAAATGGATCGAACTGACCCTCTCAACGAGAGCACCAGAAAAGTGTTGCGTCCTCTGATGGTTGGGTACACAAACACCTTTGTTTTCCTTCAACAAAGGATGAAAGCACCAATAGTGCTTTGTGATCCTTGGAGTACTTCCTTATGCACGGTACCAAAATGCCCTATGCAAAAGGATTGGCTCTCAAAAAGAAAAAAGAATAGAGTAGAAGAGAAGATGGAGAAAATGGATAGGATTTGAACTTGCCTTGATGGGTCTTCAAGAACAAGAGCCCAATCACGCGAGGGTGATGTAACTTAGGAGTCTTGTTACCCTTAAGCCCTAATTTATCATGCAATGGTGATATTACTCAAGGGGATTCTGCCCACTTAAGCCCTAAGATAAATTTCTCACGCTGGAGAATTCTGAAATTCAGACTTTCTATTATGATAATTGCCTATTACAAATGGGGGAGGCCTGCCCTATTTATAGATGTAGGAAGGGCATTGAAGGTCCTCATTACACACAACTTTTAGTATGAAAAGTCTCCTACTACAAATAACTACTTGGCAGTTATTTAACTGCCATTTTAACACACTTAAAACCTTACAAAAATAAAATGGAATTATTTCAAAAAAACGGTTACTAAATAGGGAGGTTGGTGGCCTTTCGTCTACCTAGTTCCTTGCTGGTGCGCGCTGGTGCAGGCGGACTATGCACTGCTGCACGCTGGCCCGTACGGAGGCTTGCTATCCTCGGGCCATGGCTCCATTTTCTCGAGCATTCTCTCTTTTCCTTCAAGCCATGTGTCTTCAAATGATGTCTCTTCACGTGCAGGCTCAATTGCATGTGTTTCCTTGATTGCTTGATCATGCTCTTGATGCACTATGTCATGAATGTGCATTGCCTTGTCTTCCTTGGCCATTTTCTCATTCGGTTGCTCTCTGACTTGCATCTTTTCATGCTGTAATGTCTCTTGGCATGGACTGTAGGGTGTCTTCTCGTGCAGGGACATTACTTTGCTCGGGTTGGGTGCATGCTCTTGCTCGGACTGCTCATGCAATGGTGCATACTCATGCATGCGCGGGCTGCTCGAGCAATGGTGACTCTTCGCTTCGTGTCCTTTCGAGCGGTGGCCTTCTTACTCGCTTCTTTGGATGAGTAATAGCCTCCTTAACTTCTTTAGAGACTTTTGCTTGATGGTTGCTCAGTTGCCTCGTGCCATTGCTTGGACGATGCTTGTCTTTGCTCATGCGGGCTTGAGTATTATCATGCAATGTCTTAGGCAATTGCTTTGCCTTGTTGAGTGTTGATATTGCATCATTGCTAGCCTTTGACTTGATAGGAGAAGATATGTTCATGCAAACCTCCTTAAGAGATGCATTCATGCGAACCTCCATACTTTTCTTATGTGCATGCGTTGCGGCCATTTGCCGTTTGTGACCTTTGGTCTTGCACATGGGACTCCGGAAGGTTGCAACAGTGCGCCCGGGTTGGGACGCTAATCCGGGTCAAAACCGACCTGGATCACCTGACCCAATTCACGCGCCTCGCCCAGTGCGTAAACCTCACGTGCCTTCACCTGTGGGTGTCATGCACCTTAGGGCGCGTGCATGCCACACGCTTGCAGGTTGGGTCGGTTCTTCCTTGCCCGATGGGTCTGCAACCGAGTTGTCTTGACCCGGCTATCGGAAAACCCATTTTCGGCCTGTTTTCGACGCTGATTTCGACTACAAACTGATATTCGACGTCCTCCATTCATCCTATACTCGATTTTACGAGAAATTACGCCCTAATCTTGGCAAATTAAATGTGCAAAATTTCGGCCCTTCAAGGCCATTTTTGAAACCCAACTTTTGGCAATCAAAACTCGCAAACAATGCATCAATCATGCAGATCAAATTATAAGAAACACATCTAAACCATTTTCATGCCGCAATTTGTCCTTAAACTTGACAAATCTAAAGTTCAATGGTGACGGACACAATTTGGACTGAAAAATTCAACCTCACATTTCATAGCCCAAACTTGCTCAAAAGAAAAAAAAAAAAAAAATCAACAAAAATTATTTTCACGATCCTTGGGCCATGGGTATTCTCGTGGTATCTTCAGATCCACGAAATTCATTCATGATCCGAACCCTAAATTTATACCATACACTTTATATTCAAAAAATTCCAAAAATTATTTTAAATAAATCTAACTATGCTATGATACTAATGTTAAATTTATTTTATACTTAAAGCGGAAGCATGGTAATTTTTAGAAAATTAAAAGGTTCAAATTTCGGGTAAATACCTCGATGTAAGTCTCCAAAATCCATGAACCGTGAACTCCCTGGTTTAGATCGCTCCGTCGGGATGGTGATCACGAAAAATAAACCACCATCATAGATCCACGATACCTCAATCCATTGTCCGGTGTATCGAAGTAACGGAGAAATTTCATACTCGAAAATTTCTCATTCCCTCAATCGATTTCTCACTCTAGAGAATGTGATCTATCAATCTCTCAATATATTCTCTCGGGTGTCTCACACACAAGGAACTAACTTCTCACGTATGCAATCATAGGATCAAGTAGTAAGCTAATGGGTAGTTAAACCCAATAATAATACGTGGGTCTCATTAGAGAGATCATGGGGAGTGGGATAATGGTGGTTATTCATTCAAATTCGAACTAATTTGAATTAAATTAAATTATCAAAAAAAGTCTGAAATGCCCCTACATGGGCATATCAACTAATATATAGAATCCTCCTCTTCCCTTCCTCCACAGGACCATACATTGTAGAGAGCATCCACATAAAACCATCCCTCATATCCTCTCAAGCCAATTCTACTAAGAGAGTTAATAACCCCTTTAAGGGTTGGAGTTTCTGTAGACAAGTGGGAGAACAAATAAACCATAAACTAAATGAACCACCTTAAATTGAAGTAAATTTGCTGATCATTTATGGTTTTTAAGAAACCTGGGAGGCTTGCTATTCTATTTAAAGGAGGAAAAAAGACTGATGGCCTACTTTACAGTTCACTTGCAAGATCACTACAATTTTGAACTTTTTATTAGATCTATAGGTAAACTACTTCGTCTATCCATCTTCTCTTCAATCCATTGTGAATATTGTTATTTTGTGTTTGAAGATAGCAATTTCCCAACAGGTTTGGAGGTTTTATCATTCTGGCAACCAAACAATGCACCGATACAGCTGGAAAATCATAGGAAAAAGTGAGTACTCTGGCTTTTTAATTTTCTACAGTTAAAATGTTTGTTCAATTGTAAACCACTTAGGTTGGTGGAATCCGGCCAAACTGGCCAACCCTACTCAATGCGGCATTCAGGCTACTCAGGTTCTGTTATTCAAGTAGGAAAAGGTAAACCGTGCAGCGCATGAAGAACACAGAAGCCTTCGGGCTCTAGACAGATCCTGAAAGCACATTAGCCTATCATGTCGTGCTGCGAAGTTTTGAGGATTCTTTTGCACCCTTGGCTCTTTTTAAGATTAATGAGGGTGATATGACCGGTGATCATGAGGGAGTGCTTGTGCATAATGTTCTTGCTGAGCACCCACAGAAAATTCGTCTGGTCAAAGCAACATGGAGTGTTGCCCCCAGATCTTGTCATCTGCCATCCAGTGGGCATGTGTAGTGTGGTTGAGTACTGCGCCTCAATGAACACTAATAGTGTATGGATTTTAAATTTTAATTTCACACATTTTGTGGACAATGCCATACAGGCAGTGGTGTCTATGGTTGCAGCATGTGGTGCTAATTCTATGCCTCTAAGTCCCAAACTAAGATGCTTACAATTGGAATATAACTGCATGTAGATTTGGTATCCACAATCCAAAAGGTTATATATGCCATTTAATTCTAGAAAGCAAGGTAGAGGGTTCTAGATTGTTCTTCACTGAAACTTCTATTTAAATAGCAAAAAAGTGACAAAAACGTAGAAATCTTAAGCCAACCTGTCAATGATGAGGAAATGGACACTAGCACCATATACTTCTCTTCGCTTCCGTTGTTGATAATGCAGAGTCTGTAATCAAAGTACAAGACAGAGAGATAAGTACACTTTCAATAAATTGTGGAATTAAATGCACCAACATTTTTGTATTCACAGAAAAGAAAAATGAAAAAAGCATTGGAACTGTTAAAGAGTTGTGAACTCAATGCAAGTTCAATATGCAGGAAGAAGAAGAAAGGGATTTGATTTCCCTTAGCGCATGGTTTTTTGGCTCACTCTTAGAGGATGGGGGAGGGGGATGGTTGATTTCAACTCTAGACACATCATGGGCCAAAATCAAAATTCACCTTGGATGACCAATGGGTTCAGCCTGTATTTAGACGTTATTTGACCTTTAGAGTATTACAGATAATCTGGCATTTTTATTCAAAACAAGTAAGAATGTCAAAGGAAATAAAAGGACATGGCAATAAAGGCCTATAAAGACTGATCTGCCAGTCATGGTAATTTTTTTTATTCCTCTACGAGTGACCAGAAATAAAACCAGCACACTTACATAGCAAGTTTATCCTGATCTCTCCCGGTGTTATTTTAATCATATAATCACATGGAATGAAGAAATTTATGGGTGCCCAAATATGTCAAAGAAATATACAACAAAATCTTCAGCATATCCTTCAGGTTAGATTTTCAGCTGTATGCATGGCAGAGCTAAACTCCGAAATGTTACAACCTCATCAGCCATGCTTACTTAACAACATCCTTCACTTAGCCAACCACATCCATATTTAACAGTGTATTGAAGTTAATTGTTGTTGTATATTTGAGGGGTCACGTATTTATGTTTTGTTATTCTTAAATACCAGATAGGACTAGGATCCATATTGCTTATGCAACATGATGCAGTGGTCGAACTATATTCTTAAGAATATGTAGTCATATATATATATTTAACTTTTAAAATCTTATTATGCTTATATTTTAGCTAAAAATACAAGCATGCTAGATTGTTGATTAGTTATTTATAATAGTGAAACGAGCATGCCGTTTTCTTTTTTTATAACCATGTGGCAAGTAGCCCAACCATTTGAATTATTTTATCATAAATTTAGAAAGATGTTTAACGTGACCTTCAGATTGTAGTAGTTGCTGATCAAAAGGATTACCACAGTTCATGCAGTTGCATTTTTTATTGTATTGCATTTGTTATTCACAGAGCAAAGACCGAATGTCGGAACCATTTGAGGAAGAAATATTGAACTGGGAAAATTTCACATGCCTATGATGCCATTGATGCATATTTTTCCATGTCAGATCTCAAACTTGAAAATTTTCCATATTATGGCAATATCATTTAGTCATGTGCATAAAGAACATCCTTGTCCATGCTTTAAAAGAACCTTGTGCAACATTAAATTGCCAGGCCTGCTATATAAAGAATTGAAGGAAACACTAGCTTCCTTTAATGTTGAGCCTAATGGCACTTGTACGCTTGTAAGTTGGTTGTGCTTTGATAGCAAACATAGCATTAATGGATCTACATAAATAATCACGGGTCCCAATTCTCTTAAATTTTGTGACAAAACAATTTATTCCAAAAACTCAAGCTTGTGAAGGGAGGTAATCTTTACTATTACTATTGCATATTTTAACACTCCCTCTCACATATTGGGTGTAATGTTCAATCAAGTGGAGTACAAAATGAGTGTATAAATGGGTGAGTTACCATTTGAACACACAACCAGCTGTTGTATGATCTTAATGTTGTCAAAGAACCATTTACCCCAAAAATTCAAGCATGTTTTGCACCTTAACAACTCTACTTCAGACCTACAAGACATAAACCAAGATTTTGAACCAAAAGACAAACCAGCCAATATTAGCAATCATGCATTGGTGTAGGAAAAACTCCTAACCTTGAGTGTGGCAAGGAACTCAAAAGTATCATAACATCGGATGTACAAGAATCTTCTCATGCATGATGCAAAAAGTTCCTCATTGATACTCGATTCCTTCTTGACATCATAGTTCAACAAATTATTAGCAATTGAGTGTTGATTGTCTTCATTGCTTGACCCTGGACACAACAACCTTCAACAAATTTGTACTCATAACTTTGATACCATTCGAAAAAGAATACCATGTTCTACTCATAATTAAGATCATAGTCATAAAATCATATCAAAGATCATGACAAAAAGGCAATAGTTTATGTAACAGCAAGATAACTCACAAAACCCATACATATTTACTCAAAACAGGAAGGATGGTGTGGTTTAATTCCTATGTCTTGATTTGGCATTTAAGCAACTTATTATTGAACTATGACTACAAGAAGAAAGAGAGGAAGAAGGGGCTACATGAGCAATTTTATGGCCAATGTTGTATGCTGAATACACACAATAAACACTTATTCACAAAGGGACAGCTACCAATTGGGGGGAAGTGTCTCCATTAATACATTGTATTCTCATTAATGTGCTTCACAAAATGTACAGGAAAAAAAAATTAACGATTGCACATGCCCCTTTGTGAAGGAAAAGCAAGGAGGGAAGTGTCTCAAAATCATGTTCAAGTGTTCTGTTTAAAAAGAGAAAGGGACTTGAAGAAATGTGATTTAAAAATCTAAATTTCCATTTGTAATGGTAACCAATGAGTTTGCAGTATTTGGGGATATGTTTTGATGAATGCTTGATTGCTGTTTCAAGCTAAAGTTAACTTCAACATATGAATCTGGTTTACATGTTTCCCCACATGGGTTTATTCAGCAAGCTAGATGGCAATGAAACTACAAGCCCGATCTCACTATCTAGAATGTAATTCCTTTTCAATTGAAGTGATCCAGGAGTGTTTCACCATCCCCAAATTAAAAATACTTCAATGGAGGATAGGCTTAGATGACTACTTAGATTGCTATTTCATGCCAAAGTAAACTCTGACCTACTAATGTGGGTGGTTTACATATTTCCCATGTGGGTTTATTGAGCAATCTAGATTGCAATGAAACTACAATCCTAATCTTGCTATCTAGAACATAATTCCTCTGGGATTGGAGTGATCCAGTGAAGCATTCACCATCTCGTCCAAACCACCGCCCCACAATTAAAATAAAATAAAAAAAAAGATCGTCCCCAATTCAAAATACTTCAAATTTTATAACTTGTTACAATCATTTATTTATTTTTTTAATTCATTAGGAGCTCCATGGGTTGAAGGTAACTTTTCCTATACAATCACCAGAAAAAAAAAAAAAAAAAAAAAAAAAAAAAAAAAAGAAAAGCCATAGTCATTAGGATTCAAACCTACTCAAGGAAGCTACCAGCTACACAACCATGAGGTCATGCCTACTTGTATTGACTTGTTATTATTTTCTAAGGGGGTAGATTTTTATGATCTTTTTTCAGTTGAACTCAAACATACATAGGTCTTGGGACTTCATGATGAGTAAGGGCATAAAGATCAAAACTCTCTTTATACTTTTCCAATCGAAACTTAATCTAACTTTGATTCCTATGGAAATGTGAACGATTAAGGTGCAGCTGCGGAGTAAGAGATGTTACCTGAAGCTTGGGAGATGCGAAGCTTGAGTAATCGGGAAAGGCGGAGGATGTCAAATCCGCCATCCAAGTCAAGAAACATGACCAGCTGTTCCAACCCTCCATAACAGACGCCATTCCACTCTTTTGGAAGAATACAGTTCACTGCAGCCTTTTAAATTATTCCGAGTAAAATTCAAGAGACCTAATTCCACTTCACAAGTAGAAGAATATGAACGTGGGAGATGATACATACGTGAAGAAGGAGTTGGGATTTGGCGGAGGGAGAAGGTCCGAGGATCTCAACAACATTGCCGAGGCGGAGAGGAATCCGATGAAGAGGAGGAAGCACAAAGGATGGGATCTGCTTCTGCTGCTGTCTCCCTAGCATTTCTCTCGCGCTTTCGTCTCCCTTTATCCATTCTTTCACCTCCTCCATCTTTCCTCCTTTTGGCGGGAGGACAGGGACCCTATGATTTTGCTTCTTCCTGCCTGCGCTCGCTCTTGGGGCTTCCTTCCCTCATTACGAAAACCAATCGTTAAGAGAAATGGGAACAATTCCCAAAGTGGTGTGATTTTGTAAAAATATTCGTCAAATGGTGTTGTTTTGCGCAGTGTTTTCGAAATTTACGATCGCGCTTTCATTTTCGTTTTTTTTTTTTTTCAGCGATACAGAGGAGGTGAAAAAAAAAATATAAAAAGTTTGAAGGCGAGATTCTGGATCTCGCTTTCAGAAGGCGAGATCCGGAATTTCGCCTTCTAAAAGAGCGATCCAAATTCTTGCTTTCAGAAGACGAAATTCCGAATCTTGCCGTCTTAAATCCAATCTTTTTTTTTATTAAATTTTATTAAAATTGCTATGAAAATTAATCAGTTCAAATAAATTTTTTTTAAAAATATTGATGTTATTAAATTTTGTTATTTTTATTAAAATTGTTATGAAAATTTCTCTGTGAAGCGAGATCCGGTATCGCGTTTTCAAAATATATATTTTTTAAATATTGTTATTAAATTTGTTATCTTTATTAGAATTTTTATGAAAATTTTATACGAAGCGAGATCCAGAATCTCGCTTTCAATTTTTTTTTTTTAAATATTGATGTTATTAAATTTTGTTATCTTTATTAGAAATGATATGAAAATTTTCCTGCAAAGCGAGAAGCCCAATCTGTACTAATAAATATCGCTTAATACATAAATTTGTAATATTATTGATTAAATTTGAAAAAATTGATTCAAAATAAAGTGAAAATATAAATTCTAATTTAAAAAAAAAACAAATAATCAATTAAGATGAATTGAACATCTAAGGTCTTTAAAATAAATATTATTGATCAAACATCATATATCTTTTTACAATTGAAATGTATAAAATGTTGAATTTATTTTGTTCTTCGTATAAAATGTAAATTTTGTTTAAAATTTAAGAAAATGCAATAGTTGGTAAATGAAATAATCATGATATAACTTAATCAGAAACTCTTAAAACTATGGAGAGAAATGGTATCTCAAAAACCGCTCTCGCAAATAGAAAGAATAAATATTTGTAATTACATTTTGCATAGCTAACATAGAGTGGTCATGACAAGCTCATATTGTTTGTAGCAAATGCAATAAAAAATGGGGGTTGAATTAGTTGACAAAAATTTATCTTTTCAACATTCTGAACGGCAGTTAGATGTAGTTTAAACCTATGATGAATTTAAATAATATGTATAGAAAAAAGTAAAATAGGTAAGTAGGAGATAAATCTGATTTATAGTAGTTCGGCTTTGTGCCTACATCCACTCTTCCAGCCAAGCAAGCCGAGGTCTAGCCAATAGCTAGTTTCCACTATTATTCACACAACAATGTACAATCCACTTGTTGACTTTTGATCTTGACACCATGAAGATTGATTCGTCAAACAATGTAAGACAAAACACACACAATATACTCTCAGAGATCAACTTTCTCAAGTCATACAACTCAAAGAAATGAAGTACAGAATGTAGAAATAAAAGATGGCAGTAGGAAGCTATGTTTTTGCTTTAGAAATGCATAGTTTTTCTCTCTGTTTCGTAGTGTTGTATCTTCTTCAAGATGTGTGAATTTCGGAGACATATGAATTTCGGAGACATATTGCTGAATAGTTGCTCTATATGAGAAGAATGAATATATGAATGTAGCCGTAAAAATATAGTGCCCAAAGATAAGAACATTAGCTCCAACAATTTCTTGCAAAATAGGCTAAGAATCTTCCTAAAAATGAGATAATTATATATTGAAATGAGATGTTTACCTGCGAGGCAAAACGAGGTACTTTGAATGGTGTTCGCCAGTTAAACAGTGAGCAAACAATCGCTCACAATTGAATGCCCACGCTGTCTTGAAGCTTGTTCGCTTGAATAAGTCGAGTAAAAGCATATTATGCAATTTATCACCGTATAATTTAAATATAAGAGGAAAAAAAAGTAATATATTAACAATAAGAAGAACTAATTCTGTGATTCATTTCAGGGTTGAAACTAGAAATGGATAAGAATAACATAGGTCTCATCAGAATCGTCAGTCGCATTGACGAAAATAAGTGTCATAGAAAGAAAATAGTCATAATGAGCGTATCCATGACCAGTGACTCTAATTCACCTCAAATGGTTATGTCGGACTTGGTGTTAGAGCATTTCTTAACCTGCGAAATAGGTGTAGTGGTAATGATGTACCCACTTGTGAAATTGGGACATATATCGGAAGATATGTCTTTCTCGCGTGTAATTATAATAATATGAATTGGGAATCTGGATGAACTTATAGTTATAATCATATGTAAACTCACGCGAAGGAGGAATATTAGCAATAGGAAACAACATTACGTATGGTATTATCTTATCATCAAAATCGCATAGAATAGTATAAGCATAAAGATTAGGAGAAAAATTTAGTCACGGCAAGGGCAAATGGGGTATTAAATGAGAGTGATGTTGACATCATAGTTTAAAAATTTAACTCATCACACAAGTTGAAGAGATTGCATTCGTTATGGAGTGAATATATTATAAATCGACAAATTAAAACCAATCAGTAATGTAATTGGGGGATGGTATTAGAGAGGAAATGAGATCATAGTGATAAAATTTAACTTCTTACGACAGTTGAACAAATTACATTGCTTAAAAAAGACAGTTATAAAAAGTGCATTACTGAGAAGAAATAATATTTTAAAAAGAAAATTCTTTCATACACACGTTTATAATGTTGATAACGCAGTTTCAACCTCTGACCATCAATTTCAGTCTCTATGTCTCACTATCCACGAGAGTGAGAGTGAGAGACTAGGAGTGACGGAGAGAGATAGAGACAAAGTGATCAACATTATGAATATGTGAACGAACGAATTTTATTTGGTATGATATTATTTCTTTCTCATTTATACGTTTTATATATATGTTTTCATAAGTAATGTAATTTGTTCAACTGCTACGATGAATCAAATTTCATAACATTGATGTCAATTCCTCTTTTATCATACCCCAACTACAATGTTGACTGGTTGAGATTTGTTGATTGTTAGTATATTTATTCCATAACAAATAGAATTTTTCCAAATAGTGTGATGAGTTCAATTTTTACGCTGTGATGTCAACTCAACTCTCATTTAATACCCTTTTGCGCTTGTTGTGCCTAAATTTTTCTCTTGAATTTTATACTGAAACTGTTATGTATGATTTTAATGATAAGAGAATAACGCACGTACTGCTGTTTGTTGTTACGAACTATCCTCCTTTGCATGAGTTTATATATGATTATAACTATAACCTCGTCCAGGTTCCGAATTCATATGATTATAAGTAAACGCGAGAAAGAGATGTCTTCAAATATGAACCCCAATTTCACAAATGGACACATTATTAACACTACACCTACTTCGTAAGTCAAGAAATGCTCTGACACCAAGTCAGACATAACCATACGGTGATAAATTGCAAAACATACTTCTAATTGAGTTTTCTAACCGAACAAGCTTCAAGACAACGTGGACATTCAAATGTGCGTGATTTTTTGCTCAATGATGAATGCAAAAAACCA
Source organism: Dillenia turbinata (assembly GCA_037126225.1). Taxonomy (NCBI): domain Eukaryota; kingdom Viridiplantae; phylum Streptophyta; class Magnoliopsida; order Dilleniales; family Dilleniaceae; genus Dillenia; species Dillenia turbinata. The sequence continues at coordinate 13,351,327 of JBAMMX010000018.1, read as the reverse complement.
TTCAAGAGTACTGCTGATTGTATACCATCACAACACAATAGAAATATGATGTTGGAATTCAACTTATAAGAGTATCACTAATTATTCTTATATATTACATACCATTTTCCCCCCTAAAAGCTTTGTCTAAGTACCACAAGGAGGACGTCCAACATTTCTACGTGGCTAACGTCTAGTCGGAACACGATTGGACCTAGGGGGAGGCTGAGCAACATTGTGTGATGGACCCTCATCACTACTGCCGAATAAAACACCAGCCTCCATGACATCCTGTGAATATCTATGACGCCATCGTTAATAAAAACTACGACGTGGTGGCTCAATCGTAAGAATATCGTGAGTACCCGTTGAAACTGGAGTAAATGTAAGAGTGAGAAAGGAATATGACGATGATATCAGTATCTCAAACGTATCATCATAGTCCCCAACATTAGCAGGTGCTGAGGGCATAGCCTCCTCATACTGACCCGTATGACCAGATGTGGACGACACATCTGGTGAAGGCTCATGACTCTCTGTCTGTGTTGATATATAAGAATAATAACTTTTAGGTGGACAACTACCGAATATCTGTATAGAATCAGTTGTCAAATCTCTAATACAGCGAGCCCTATAATCGCACCCCTCGACGGCAACCATATCAGAGGATAGAAGGTGAACGTGACCGAGCCTTTGACACTAAAAACAGTATGAATGTAAGAAAAAGATCATGAAAATAACACTAAATGAATGTTGAAATTGACATATAAAGTGTTGTTACTTACAAGAGACTCTATCTATGTTCCCATCGGGAGATAACCCTGACGAGGGAGATGCTCAGGATTGGAAATATACAAACGTGTGATACGACGATACCATGTCATGTAGTCTGGTGTCGTGGTCGAGTGACCATTACACTTGTACCCTTGGACGACAAGATATCGTCGATTTCTCCATAAGTCCAAATATAACGCATGACCTGTCCTCCAATCTCTATGACCTCTTCCACACCAGTCAATTTTATGAAGATCCACTCGGGTATCAACAGGTAAAGGAATACCCTGCTGCAAACCGAATTGCCTCAATACCCTTTCAGGGTAATGAAACTCAATAACCTCAAAACATATTAGCGGTACGGAGGCACGCCATATATCAGATCCAGCGAGACAATAAGTAGGCAATTACTCGAGATCAGCTTCTAAATATGGCATCCATACAAACTGAAAAAATAAATAAATAAATATATAGTAACAGATAAATTTGTAACGACGAAAAAATTAAGCTTACATCAGTCTCTCTCATATAATCAAGTTGATCACGATATGTACGAAGTGTAACACCGACACTGCGGTATTCGTACAAGTGTAGTATTCATGGAATATTTATAAAATATTCCTCCGTTTATATATATATATATAATTTTTAATTTTATTGATTTTTGATCTTGAGGTATAAAATTTGAAATTTTGATATATTAAAAGTATCCGTATTTTCGATTTTGGGGTTTTTAAATTTAATTTTTGGTATATTTTAAATACCGTTTCTGGGATTTGTAAAATAAAGTTAGTATAAATATATATATGTAAATAATTATTTATTTATTAATTTATTTATTTACTCAATTAGCTATTTATAAAAATCTAGTTATATAAAAAAAATATATATATATATATATAAATAATAATAATAATAATAATGAAAAAAAAAAGAAAATCGAATTAGGGCTCAAAAGCCCTAATTCTCTCTTCTCTCTCTCTCCCTCTTTCTCTCTCTGTCTTCTCCTCTCCCCCACCCGCACCGCACTGCCGCGGCCATCCCTCGCCGCCGCTGCGTCCGCCGCAGGTCACCACCGCATCCCTGCTCTCTCACTCTCGCTCGGTTGCTCTCTCTCACTCTCTCCCTTTTTCGATCCCTCTCAACCGCGAGCTTCTCTCTCTCTTCCTCTCGCGATCCACCCCCAACCGCCGCCGCGACTCGTCTCCTTCCACCACCACCACCCATCTCCCACTCTCTACCTCCCTCTTTGTCTCTCAGTCTCCTTCTCAGTCCCTCAGTCTCGCTTTGCTCCTCCATCTCCTGCGCGCGCGCGACTGCGCGCGACAGTCCTTGCCTCAGCGTGCGACTGCTCGCGCGCTGACTACCCCTGCGCGCGATTACTCGGGCGCTGACAGCCTTCCTACGCGCGCTGCTGTGCTGCCTCCTTGCTCGCGCGCCTTCTGCCATTTGCGGAAGCCCCAGCTGAAAGCCCTAAGTCGACCGTGCTGTGTTCACTGCATAGGTAAGATCAAACCCTAACCCTAATTCTAGGGTTTCAAACTTTCTTAGGAAATTTGGTTTAGATTACTAAAATTACCTTAAATTGGGAGTTTTGCAGGTCTGAAAATGCATTGAGGAGACGTTTTGGCGAAGGTTACGTACTACGAGAACAACCCTAGGTGAGGGATCTTCAATCCCTTAAATAATTTAAATTGATTTTGTTGAATTTAGGTAGAAATTATATAGACATATATCCTGAAATGTATTGGACGCGAAAGAAATGTGTTTCTCCTAAGGGTTTGTATGAAATTGTGGGAGTTAGGTCTAGGATTTGATGTAAACTAGACTGCGAAGCATGTTAGAAATGTCGTAGGTAGCATTAGAGTTTTATTTGATTGATTTGGGTATTTGTCCTTGGGGTATGAATTGGAATTGATGGCAATTAAATTAAAATTATGTAATTTGGAAGAAAATTGGTAAAATCAATGAATATTATAAATTTAAAGTCGTTGGTGATTGAAATGATCTTAGGTTGGTAAAATGAAAGTTTAGGGAAGTAATTGTGCAAATTTAAGCTCTTTTAAATAGAAGGGAAATTTGAAAACCCTTTAATAGGGCTTTAATTGATGATTTTCCGTATTGATTGGTCTAGGTTGACCTTTGGAGACTCGAGGGGAGTCCTTGTGATTTGATTTCAGAAACAGGGAGTGGATACCCTCTCTAGAGGTGAGTGGGACCCTAATCTCTTGCATGAAATAGTGAAACCTGATTTTTATCATGATTTTAATAAAACATGCTTTTGTTATGCATGATCTCGACGTATGAAATTGAAATTCAAATCTGTTTTCTGATTATTGAAGTGTCGTACTTATGTTTTTCACGATTATGCATCAATGTTTGAATGAAATGAAATTATGCCATGATTTGAGAACTTGAATGTTTCCTATTCTACCATTGCATCGGTTGTTGATTTGAAATGATTTTAATGAAATTGTATTGGTACACGGATTTGAAATGTTTTGAAATCCCACTTGTGATGATATCATTATTATCTGCAGGACGTTGTGCCCTTGTGATACTGTGATGATGACATTGATGATCCCGTAGCTACGAAGGGACTTTGTAGAGGCACGAGTTGTCCGGATACGTATCTGCAGGAGGTATCGCAAATATCCAGTTATATTTATTCATAGGCGCGGCCGGTTGAACCCACATCGGGGGAGGACGTGTGTCCATCACCGTCTAGCACCGCACGTGGTCCTATTTGACGAGATTGGGTAAGCAAGGAGCTAAGCCCACGGCCAACATCGGGGTAGAGAGCTACTTTTGAAACACTTTGCATAATAACACCCCCGATGCGCCTGTCCTTGGTCATGGTTGACCTTTGCCAGGATCCTTTCGGCCAGCTCTATGATCTACTTGATTTTTAAATGGATGCATATATGTATGATATCGTGTGATTGAATAAATGAGATCATTTTATTGAACATATCATAAATTATTGCGAAACTTGAGTTATTGTTTACGAATGATACTATTTGACACTCCAATATTCACCTACATTATTAGTACTTGAGATTAATCCCCTCACTCACTGAGTATCTTCCCATAGATACTCACCCCTCTCCTTTCCCTCCTCAGACAGGATTATTGCGATAGGGCGACGTATTTGGCTCGAGGACTTGATAGATTGCTGGTGGATTTGGTATTCTCGACGGTAAGAGGTCTAAATTAAATTTGAAATATGAATTTCGTACTTTATTTCGACCCTGCGAGGTCTTGTTGAGGTTCGTAGTTGACTGTATACTTATTTTGGGATGACTGTATAATTTATGTATATTTATTTGCGAAACTCTCATATTTTATTTGATTTGAGGCGATTGTACGTATTTAAATGTTACTTGAGAAATTTGTTATATATATTTGTATAAAATTTAGGTCCGCTCGGTGTGGCGGCTGCTCATGCTTTAGTTGGGCATGACAGTAGAGGTCTGTGACTAGGGTTGTTGATAGATTTTTATAGCCTTGCGTTGTTCTGGATGTCGGCTTTGGGAGTTGTTGGTTTTGGAGAGGCTGGGATGGCCATTTGTTTTATTTTCAGGATGATTTTAAATTTATACAGGTATACAGGTTTAATTGTACATGGGAGACCTCCGATTTATGGGGAGGTTCTGCCCGATTTTTTGTAGAAATACAGTCAGCATTCAGGATAACGGGTGGCTGTTCACGATTCCCGGTTCGGGGCGTGACACGAAGAACATGTCATCCAATGTTAACAAAACTACGAGGAACATTCCAACTGTGTATGAAAAAAAGAACAAAATTAAGTAAGATGATACTAGAAATTGAGCGATAGCCTGACGAACATCAAATGATAAGCGTAGTGAATGTAACATACTGAGATCCTCGAGACCCGCTCAGCAGATTCAACTCAGTGGGGATCGGATCAACAGCATGACGTCGAATCGGAGTAAACATAGGTATTCTCTCTCATGCCCAAAGCTGTTACAAACAAACATTGAACATATGTAAACATACATACTCAATTTTGTTATGCTATTATTCAGAATAGTACCTGAAGAAGTAATAGTGGTCCAGAGATTTGCGTTCCTTCATCGACAGAGACTCTACACAAAGCTCTGTATAATGTAGCCAATACAGCGCTACCCCAACTGTAGCTTCCAGCACAATCAAGATCTCGAAGCAGCTCCAAAAACATGAGTTTGACCTTTGATCTAGACTTATCCCCCAACAATGAACCAAAGAGCTGCATAAGGCGACCTCGCGCATGAAAGTCTACCTAGATCACATCTGAATCTTCAGTCAACGCATGTGAGTTTAGAAACCTCGCTATAGCATTTAATTTCAGTCGAACCCCATCGAAATCATTCGGAGTATGGATAAAGCCCAAGAGACTATGACAAATATCCTGCCATGCAGCGATTGAAAGTGTCAAGTCTATCCCACTAACTGGTTCTCCATCAACAGGCAAACCGAATAGAATAGATATATCCTGAAGAGTGATGGTAGCCTCTTCAACAGGTAGATGGAAGGTATGGGTCTCCTATCTCTATCTCTCAACCAATGTTGTTATGAGTGCATGGTCGTACAAAATATGCCCACATCTATAAACACCGTAAAAACCAACCCGCAATAAAATTTCTTGAACCCTTACATCTAGAGGTCTAGCACTCCAAAATTCATGATCGGAGCGTCGGATCATCAAAGGGGTGTCAGAACTAGTGTTCCAAATACTCTCACTTCGGTGTGATGATTGTAGAGTCAATACGGTACGATCACGGGGGCCTGCGACGAACTCAAGCATATGATAAGCCATATTGCATATGAAGATCTGTTACATTAAAAATAACATGAACTACATTGATTAACGAAGATGATTGAATAGCACGAGAGATAAGATACATAACTGTTCATAAGATACAACATAGGAACTACAAATGAAAAATAACATCATCTTATATGCCACGTCGCGCCCTCTCTTCCAAACGAGCCATGTTTGGGCAATGATTATGGTTATAACCATATTCACTGCATGCCTTGCAACGCTGTGATCTATGCCTGTCCATTTTATTACAAATCCGCATGCTACGTGGTCTCCCTGATTGATGATTTAAATGTGAAATATTTGCCGATAAAGAAAACGGACTGCGGGGCCAATAGTCCGAGTGCCCAAGAGGATAAAATTGGTCAGCATAGGTCTGCAGCATGACTTCACATGTGTGCAATCTATCTACAAGTGTCAAGAACTGGAGTCCCATATCTTCACATACTCTCCACATGTGTGAGCATGGAAGCTTGTATATGGTATACTTCCCACAGGTACAAGACAGACTGTCCATACGCACCGTGTGCTCATTTCCACCCCTACCACCGTGAATACCTGTGGTGATCTCGTATATCCCAGTTCCTCTGTTAAAAGCTGTAAAGTGGTGATATCTACCTTTATGCTCATTTCTCAATAATCTATTTATCACCATTGTAGGCCATGTCTTCCTATCTCGTAGATAGTTTGTAGCTTCATTTCGATTATTATTGAAAAATTTAACAATTCGGTATAATGTTGCCTCACACATGCTGTGATAGGTAGCTTTCTTGCCTCTTTTAAAACTCCATTAAATGATTCGGATCTATTCGTCGTCATATTACCCCAACGTTGCCCCCCATCATAACACAACATTCACTTTTCAATAGGGATTTGTATCAACCACCTATATGTTGGTTCACTAAGTTCTCTAATTTCATTCATCACCGCATTGAACTTTCTAATTTGTCCTTGCTCAGCTGCCTTATGCATTAAATCTGTTAGTGGTTTATTCTTGAAGTGTCTGCTAAAATTGGCTTCAACATGCCGTAAACACAATCGGTAATGCACAAATAGTGGTTGCAAGTGTGGATTCATCTCAATCGATCGCATGATACCAACAGTCCGATTAGAGATCAAACATACTCCCTGACGGTCACTAATAATATGCAACCTGAGGTTATCCAAAAACCATGACCAATTCACGACACTTTCCTCATCAACAAAGGCGAAGCACAAAGTTACTATGTGATTTGCTGCGTCAGTACCAACAATAATAAGAATTTTTTCTCTACACCTCCCGTATTGAAATGTACCATCGATGCTAATCACAGATTTGCAATGTTGAAAAGCATCAATACATGGTTTGAATGCCCAAAAAACTGATTAAAACACTCTCTCAGATGAAACAGGCTGTTCGATTACCTTTCAATCAACAACAGTCCCTGGATTGCTTCTCTGCAAAGCTAATATAAATTGAGGTAATAACGTATATGATGTTTCCCAATTTCCATAAACCATCTCTACAGATTTTTGATGCCACATCCAGGCCTTCTTGTATGACATATTTACCCCGTAACATCGCATATCCTCGACAACATCATAAACTTTATAATCCACATTCTTCATTATATGGCCTCGTATCAAACGACCAACCATTTTAGAGTCTAACTTTGGGTGATCCCCTGCAACCCTCGAAGGGAAGCAAGTGTGTTGTGAGTACAACCTTGTAATTTCCCAAAAACCATGACTGCTTTTCTGTTTGGCTCGAACACGCCACAATCAATTTTGCTCCTCGAACAATGAACACCGTACATACCAAATACTTGACTTACTTTCATACACCTTGAAAAACCTATGCTCTCGCATAGAGCAACACTTAACAGCGTGTTGAACCCCCTCTTTTGATTTGAATACCATGCCGACTTGCAACTCAGATGTCTGATCATTCTCCCAAATTGGATGATTCTAGTCATTATAATCATCTACCATCAAATTGCTTTCCCCTAAATTAGATAAAAATGGAATTTCATTTTCTTCCTCACCTCTCTCATTGACATCATCCCCATCATTTTCTTCATCGTCAATGTCAACATCTGAATCATTATCTGCGGCGTCAACGAATGCTTTAACAAGATCGACATCCCTGTTACTCTATTCATCAGGTCTGTAACACCGACTCTCGGTGTATTCTATAGTGAATTCTATTTCATATATATATATATATATATGATGTTTTTACTACTATATTCATAAATTTTCACTAAGAAAATTTTTCCGATAAATCAACCTTAGATATTTGACGATAAAATACAAATCGGATCAATTTTGACTCAAAAAGATTCAAAACCTTAATTTCACAATAAATAAATTTAATTAGGTCTAATATAAGATTTTGGGTCTAGTGTGTAATTATGAAAATTTTAGGGGTCAAATTAGAATTTTTATAAGTCAAAGGACTTGTTAGCAATTAACAAAACTTAAATGAAATGTGACAAGTGTATTCTTGTATTGAACAAGTGTTATAGTGAGGAGGACAAGTGTTGGCCAAATGGAGATGAGAAAGGCAAGGTGGGCCAATGAAAACACATGCACATGAAAACCAATGAGAACACATGCAATAGTCAAAATGATCCTATGGTTTAGATTAATTAGAGATTTGATCCTAGGGTGGTGAGTTATTAACACAATAATAAAAGAAGAAGGCCTTAGAATGCATGTTCATTCTTCCAAATTCGTGAGAACAAGGAGAGAAGCAAGAGAGGAAGACCAAGAAAGTGAGGTAAGAAATTTTATCATGTCTCACTTTAAATTTTATTTCTGTCCGTGAATTCATCTCTGTTTTAAGACATCTTAGAGCCAGAATTTGAAAATGTGTTAGTTATATGAATTGTAGATCAAAGTCTTATCTTTCCAACGAGATAAGAATCACCAAAATCAGATGCCTGTGCCAAAAGTTATGGCACTTTTCCTGAAACTCGACATAGAAGTGTCCAGTTTCGAACCTTGACAGTAGTGAGTAAAAACGACCCCTCTCCAGTATTATTTTGAAGAAACACAAAACATGAAAGTTATAGATATACTTCTTTCCTATAACATATAAAAATTTCAGCCATTTCGCACGAGGAAATTGACAGTTATACAATTTTCCTTAAAACTGTGTTGACAGAAACTTTATGTTTCACTAAAACGTATCAGTCTTGTTCATGAATTTTGTTGAACCCCTTCCAGGCATATTTGGATAAAACTCAAAACACCGAAAGTTGTAGATCTACATCTTATCTATAACATGTTAAAATTTCATTAGACTTTGGTGAGTAGAACGAAAGTTATGGCTTCTGCACAAAAACTGGACAGAATCCAAAACTTAAATATGACAGTAACAAAATTAGGCTTACCGGGAATTCTGTGATTTGAATCTGAGGAAGTGTTCAAAATGAAAGTTATAGTGCTATCTCTTAGCTTTAAAATGAGATAAGAATCATCTGATTTGGACTAGTATAGCCAAAGTTATAGTCTGTTTTCCATGACTGCGCAGGTTAAAAAATCTGCAGACTGTTTGTCTCCCTAAGAGTTATTTGAGTTGAACGGAGGGAGCACTTGATTTATGCTTTGTGGAGATATTGGGGAGTGCATTATCCTCCCCTAACGGTGAGTGGGACTTGACATCTACTTTTAATTGATACTGTGTTTTAAAAAGTTTTCAAAGGCATGATTTAAAATGGTATGATTGACTTATTTCCCTGAATTTATGAAAATGTTTTGTGATATATGGAGTGTCCCAACTTGTTTATATCGATATGCATCCATGATTTTGACACTTGATGATTGTGCCACACTTTGATATATCCAAATGATTTTATGCTTCCATTGCATATTGGCACATGATTTTGACATGTTATGGCTTGAGATATGTAATTTGGGCTGGATGCCCCTGTGGATACTGTGATGATGATGATATGCTTCCTATGGCATTCCGTAGCTACGAAGGATATTTGATAGAGGCACCTGTTGTGCCCGGATACGCCTCTGCAGGGGGTATCCGCCAGATTGTCATACATATTGTACGGACAGTCGTCGGTTGAACCACTTCGGGGAAGACCTTGGTAGGTCTAGCACCGGCGGGTTTCCATACACGCTTGATCCTTGATACATGTGCGATATATATATACAGGCTAGTTGGAGTAGTCTGTGGCCAACGTTGGGGTGGAGAGCCTTATTTTATTACTTGCACCGTGAAAACCCCCAACGTTGCCCGTCCTTGGCCATGGTTGGCCTTTGCCGGGATATTTTCAGCCGGCTCTACATGATATGATGGACATGCATAATGGATGCATATTTGATTTGATACGTATGCCGTGAATGATTTATTGAGATGTCATAATATTTTTGCATACCATGGATTTATTGGGACATAATTTTGACGCTCTACATGATATGATGGACATGCATAATGGATGCATATTTGATTTGATACGTATGCCGTGAATGATTTAATGATGTCATAATATTTTTGCATACCATGGATTTATTGGGACATAATTTTGACACTCCTAATTCACCCAAAAATTAATCGTAGCATGTCATCCCCCCGACTTGCTGAGTACCAACCCCCTCTCTCTACGGTACTCACCCCTCACATTCCCCTCCTACAGGTGTAGACTCAGACTGAGAGATTTGTTCGCATTATTGTATTGGACATTCTTTGGAGACTACTGGGCCGGGGTATGACTACCCGCTATTCCGCTATGTATTGAGGTTATTTTATTATTTTGAGGAAGTTAGGATGACCATTGTATTTGTTTAAATTGGGATGACTGTATTTATAATTTTTCTTATCTGTATAAGTTTAACTCTCACTTGTTTTAATTTGCATTGAGGCATACATGTATTATTTTTATTTCTTGGGGATCTCTATGATTTGGAAACCTGGATTTTGTGAATGTCGATAGCCTTACGGTGCTTCGATGTGCGGGACGTGGTGCCCGTGCATCGAGGTGCCGCGGCGGGCTGGTCACGTGCCCGGCTCGGGTGTGGGTCGGGGCGTGACAAGGTCCGCTACTACTTCGCTCCCCATACTCAGGGGATGGCCTGGTACTTTTCTCCCCATACTGAGGGAGTCGGCTACTACTTGACTCTCCGTATTCATTGCCTCTATTGGCCATGATATTATATTGTCTGCCTGTCAAGCCACAATCAGCTGACAGAAATGCCCCATACTAGAGCCACTCATCTCCGATATGAGTTCTTAAACCCTCACTTAGTAATTGTGTGTAACCCCACATTACTACCACCACGACAATCTGGCCTAGGATCCTCAAAATTTTGTCTATCAAATGAGGCACCTCGAATGTTTAACTCATTCTCAATGGGCCAACTTGAGCAACCAAGATCTGACTGTCCGACACTTGTATTCATAATATGCTCTGTCTCTATGAATAATTCAATGGATGACAATTGAGGAAAATATTTTGGAACAGACAACACGTCTGGTAAAAAATCATCATCCTCCAGTGGTAAAGTTGTGTAACTCACTGATTGACCATGATTCCAAAGTGGATACCTATACAATACTTTCAACTTGAATTGTCTAGTATCAATACCAGTTTTGCGATACAAAACTTTTAATAATTGATTACATCAAATCGTACTTTCAATACCAATACCCCCCTTTGGCGGTAAACTAAACCTATACCCATCTTCACCACATACAATTTCACCTCCCCAATACAGTACCAGTCTAACACGATTCTGATTTATCTTTCTTTTCCTAAAACCACAACAATAACGTAAACAAATATAAAAAACATAAAAAACTAACTTTTATCTATTTCTAACATTTATATGATACTAATAAAATACATTTTTTTAAATCAAAAATTTATATGTTACAATATTTTATATGTATAAACGTGAGTCATCCAAGAGTTTATTTTTCCAATAATTACAAACTCACATAACTATTACTTTTAATATTAACTTAAATAAGAATATATAAATTTTTATATATTAAAATGAATTTTTTTTTATATATATAGTTATTCTAATTTAACAATAATTCAATAAAATTTGTTATTAATTTAATTTAACAACATTAACAATATTTTACATTAACAAAATATACATATATATATATATATATATTATATCTAATTCTACCATTATTCAAATATTAATAATTTCATTTTTTAAACAATATATATTATTATTTTTATTTAATAATGTGTTACTATGATTTAATACTACAACGATATACATAATCAAAATTTTATATATTATTATTCTTATTCTCATTTAACAATATCTAAAATATAAGTTATTAATTTCATTTAACAATATCAAAAAATATAAGTTAACATAATTTCATTTAACAATATCAAAAAAATAAATGATTTAACAATATTCTCAATAAATTTCAATTCAAACTTGATTATATTTATAATAACGACCTCTTAACATTAGTTCATTTAATTTAACAACATAACAAAAAATACATTCAAACTTTAATTTAATCACATAAAATAAAATGTTATTAATTTTATTCATCTTAACAACATTAACAAATATAATTTTTTTTAAATTTAATATCATTACAAATATAAATTACTTAATAACATTAAAAAATTTAATATTTAAACAAATATATATCTTATATCTAAACATTCAAATTTTACACCTAAAACTAAATATTAATTATTTATATGTAATATTACATTAAACATTATAAAAATTCAAATATAATTTTATTCATCTTAACAACATTAACAAATATAAGTTATTTTTTTTAAAATTTAGTATCATTACAAAATAAATTACTTAATAACATTAAAAATTTTAATATTTAAACAAATATATATCTTATATCTAAACATTCAAAAGTTATACCTAAAGCTAAATATTAATTACTTATATGTAATATTACATTAAACATTATAATAATTCAAATATAATTTTATTCATCTTAACAACATTAACAAATACAAGTTTTTTTTTTTAATTTTAATATCATTACAAATATAAATTACTTAATAACATTAAAAATTTAATATTTAAGCAAATATATATCTTATATCTAAACATTCAAAATTTACACCTAAAACTAAATATTAATTATTTGTATATAATATTACATTAAACATTATAATAATTCAAATATAATTTTATTCATCTTAACAATATTAACAAATATAAGTTTTTTTTTTAATTTAATATCATTACAAATATAAATTACTTAATAACATTAAAAATTTTAATATTTAAACAAATATATATCTTATATCCAACATTAAAAATTTACACCTAAAACTAAATATTAATTATTTGTATCTAATATTACATTAAACATTAAAATAATTCAAAAAATAATTTTATTCATTTTAACTACATTAACAAATATAAGTTTTCTTTTTAATTTAAGATCGTTACAAATATAAATTACTTAATAATATTAAAAAATTTTATATTTAAACAAAATATATATCTTATATCTATACATTAACTAATATCACGTTACATATTCGAATAATTTCACAATAATAACTATAACATAATAAAATCTAATATTTTCACATCCACATGCATAATTAAATAATTGATTCAGAAATTAAAAAAAAAAAAGGAGCTGCAAGGGAAAAATTAAAGGGTTAAATGGAACAATTAAAGGGTGAACCGAAAAAAAAATAAAATAAAATTGTAATCCTCTGCAAATGGCGGAGGATGAAGCAGTGAGTTCGAACTCACCTTCAGCCACCGCAACCGTAACCGCATTCGCAACCGCAAGCCACAACCGCAACCGTAACCGCAACCGCAACCGCAACCACAACCGCAAGCCATCCCCCAGATCCACTATCGGCTGAGAAGATCAAGCGCCCAGCCACCGCCCCTGCACTCGTGACTGTTAGAACAGAAAACTAGAGGAGAAGAAGAGGGAGACAGACTCAGAAATTTACCGATTCAAGCCATCCCATGACCGCCGAAAATGGAATCCCTGCTGAACACCATCGCCCGACCTTGCATTCACCGACACAGCGAGGACAGTGAAGGATAGAATGGGAGGGAGCGACCGAGAAGAGGATGAGGATGCACCAGCTGCGAGCGAGGAGAGTGAGAGATTGATTGAGACTGAGCGATCGAAAGGATTCGGGATTGAGTGGAGTGAGATTGAGAGATTGAGTGCAGATATAGGGAGCTTCGGGCTCACGGGTTCCTCACCCGTGACCAACAATGGCTAAGGAGCAGAGCAGAGTAGAGCACTGAGCGCAAAAGGCTGAGCAAGAAAGCACAAGCATGGGCTATTTGGTAAAATTGAAAGCGCGAATGCCAATTGCGCCTTCTAAGCTCGCGATTGGCAATAGTGCCTTCTAAGCTCGCGATTTGCTATTGCACTTTAATTTTTTTTTTGTTTATTGAAAGCGCGATCGTAAATATTAAAAACACCATTTTGGGAATTCTGCGCGAAACAACACCATTTGACGAATTTTTTTACAAAATCACACCACTTTGGGAATTGGTCTAGAAAAATGCATGTTTCTGACAAAAAAAAAAATAATAAATAACACATTTTAAAAAACAAATTCTAAATTTAGCACTCACGTATCAAGTTTTGAAAACCCGATATGCACAATACTATTCAAATAAATAGTATCATATCGAGTCTTGAAAACTTGATATGGGTACTATTTACGCATTCTTTATGTCAAGTTTTAAAAACCTAATATGATATTATTCACATGAACAGTAGATATCGAGTTTTCAAAACTCGATATGTAGATGTTAGATTTGAAAATTTTTTCTAGATATGTTGTTTTAATTTTTTTTTTTTTTTTTTTTTGTGTTAGAAGCAAGCATTACTCTAATCGTTAATTATTATTAGATAACACCCCACTTCTTATCAAAAATAATTAAAAAATAAAAATAAATATTATATATTCAAAAATTTTAGGAAATTTTCATTTTTAATGAATCTTATAGAAAAAAAATAACCCCAATTTAAATATCTTAAATTTAAATTTTTGTATAATAAAAAAATATATAAAAAATATTAATAACAAATAATTTTAAAATTATGAAACGATCCTACCCATCGATGTAGCAAAAAAATTCATACAGACCCCTAAAATTTAGTCCATCACTCACCTTTGACCGATGCTTATTCATTACCAAGAAAATTGAGAAATAATAGATTTATTTGATCTTAAAACCATAAAATGTAAACTACATGGCTAAATAACTAATGTATAAATTAAGCATACCATTCACTTAAATTATTAACAATAATATCTTTTCCATCAATCAAGGTAGGCTTGAAAGGTACTCCTTCCATTCCTTTTTATTTGTCTTTTTTAAAAAAATTGTTTTGTTTTAAATTATTTATCAATAATAAGTAAGTATCAATTTGTTTTTTGTAACTCTACTTTTATCCTTCATTGTATCTCATCTATTAATTGACATTTACAAATCTTATTTTTATTATCATTATTTGTTTTCTTATGGATAGTTGATCTAGTAAAAAAATAGATTTTTTAATTAAAATTTGAATTCGAATATTAAGAATGAAAAAAAATTATATTAGAAGAACTCTCCTTAAAAAATGTCTGACAATAACTTAAATCGAATTAATTAAAATATAACTTCAATTATCAATTGAGCCAATAAAAAAAAAATAATTTTCTTATCGTTATCTTACCTTAAAAAATATATATATTTTCTTATCATCATTTTTATTATTACTTTGATAGTAAGATAACAAAAAGATGTATTTAATGATAGTGAAATTGAAAAGAATCGATATATAAATATTATTGGAGTGAGAAAGAATGTAAGTTAGCGAGATTAAACCATATTACTTTTCTGAAACGTCCATGAAAGTGGTAATCGCAGCCTATTGCAATAATCCGAGTGTTTTGGATTTTGGATGTCGATAAGAATAATCCCCAAGAATATTTATACTTCCAAAATCAAACAAATTTTCCCATATATGCAAACAAAATGCTTACACTTCCAATCATCCAAATTTCTCCATACATGTGAACATTGTTCTTCGAGTTTGTCCCAGTGCCATTCAAGCTCATATATCCACCGATTTGATATATACAACAAAATGAAGAATTCTCTTCGTTTAATAGCTAAACAACCTGAGTAGCACCACTTGAAGTCTTGTAATGTATAGTGTCATCAGAGTAAAGGCCATGCTTGGTGTGGTCATACTTCTCACCATCACCCCACAAAGCATAAGCCTCCTCCCCGTGCACCGCATCATCTCCGATGGTAAGTTGTTCATCAGACATTCTAAGTGGAATGACCAGATTTATAACCACACATATGATAGAAGTGACAACCAAATTCCAACCTATGATGAAGAGTCCCCCAACAATCTGCTTCCCGAACTGGGAACCCCCGTTTTCACCATAGACACCGCCACGGGAGTTGATGTTGGGCAAGAAGAGGTTGCAGAGCTCCGGCTCAGCAAAGAGGCCTGTGAGGCAGCCACCAAGAAAGCCAGCCACGGCATGGGTGTGGAAGACACCGAGCGTGTCATCTATCTGCTGCAGCAGAGTCCAGCGCTTGTGGACTACCATCATTGTGAACCATGGCACACTTCCTGAGAGTATTCCCATCACTATTGCTGCCCATCCTTGTACTAGACCTGATATTCATAACCAACGCAACAAGCCTTTGTCCTTTAGTTGCCTTGCCACTTTTGAATCTTCATTGAAGAGACAAGTGGGAAGAAAGTGATGCACGTGCACAATTTAGAGATGAAATTTAGATTTCTCATGAAAACACAAGAGAGAATGGATATAAAACCTTAATATATGGTCCATCCGCAGAGTGCATTGAAATCTATTTTAAAATTTTAGGGGGTTTTTATATTTTGTAGAACAGATATCAATTTTAAAAGATTAAACATATGGAAAGAGATATTATTAATTATTTATATTATATTTTATCAAACAATCACCCCTTTTAAAATTTTAGGTCAGTGGAATGAGTTATTAATTATTTTGTACTTAACATGTCGCAAAGTGCAGAGATTATTTAAAGATAGGTTTAAAATTCAAGAATTATTTATGGTATAACTCCTTACTCTTTCAAGATGTTTCAAGAAGAATTTTTAAGGGCAACTCAATACCCAATACTCCAAGAAAATGACTTCTGCATTCATGGTGCAGTATTATAAAGAGACAAACGACAGAAAACATGTTGTGTTTTGGAATGGTGAGTCAGCTATTTGTGGCTTCAAACAGTTTTGAGTTTGTGGGGATTCTTTGTCGTTCGTCACATATTGAGAGTGTTTCTTCACAAGGATTGCTACAAAATTCCTCCTATGTACTTACATCTGGGTGGTGCTGGCAAGGACCACAATGCTTGGAAAGATCACAAGAAATGGAAAGAATGATTGCGACAAAATTCCTCCTATGTACACTTACCATCTGGGTGGTGCTGGCAAAGACAACAATGCTTGGAAAGATCACAAGAAATGGAAAGCGAAGTTTTAGATGAAGAATTTTCAGTTGATAATGGTGGGAATATTGTACCTGCGCCAGGAGTGATGCAAACAAGGCCAGTGATCATGCCCTGAACAGCACCAATAACTGAGGGCTTCTTGAAGAAGATGACATCTAGCCATGTCCAGACCAACAAGCTAGTGGCGGCACAGATGTTGGTGTTGAGCACCGCCATGGACGAGTCCGTGTTCGCCGCATACGGGTCGCCCCCGTTGAATCCGGCCCAGCCCATCCATAGCAGCCCGGCTCCTGCCAGCATCAGCAACACATTGTTCGGAGGAAATCTCTCCCTGTCCTTTGTCAATCTGGGTCCCACCTATTTGGCATTTTCATTTCACCCATTATTCTTCAAAGTCGATGCTATTGGTTCATAAGGTCAACCCTCGTAAACAAAAGAAAAGTCTACTTTCTCAGCTCATGTGGAAAGATTGAGTTATCAAAATTTTCTGCGCCACATTTCTTTGAATGTAATGTGGCATTGGAAAACCTTTACTAGAAGATAGCAACCAACAAACAAAAGACTGACCAGTAAGTCTTCTCCCTCCTAAGTCCTAACCGGGTCTCACCGTTAATATTTTATCTCACTGAAAACAACTACAGATTCCACAAATGTCTTAAGGCTTTGATGTATTGGGATGGCACATGCTACATTTGGTTGGATGTTAGTTGTCGATTATAGGGTTAAAAAAAAAATCAATCATGAAGTAGTTCATATAAAAAAAAAAATTACAATTCATATAATTTGGTTTCCAACCATAGCCGGAGAGAGGAAGGCTAGAAAGAGAATGTGCTAGACTTATGGATTAGTTATCCAATTTTCTTCTCTTTAGAAAATTAACAAAATAAGTGATATATATATATATATGAGACTCGAACTCGATATCTCTAAGAAGAAGAGAATGGTGTCAGTTGAATTATTGTTCATCGATAAATAAGTGATTTTCTAACCTTTTTAATGAGTGTATTTTATTGCCACATTGAAAATGGATAGTGCCCTATCACAACCCATAACAAAATTACTTCTACTTTGCTATATTTATTTAATAAAGGAAGGAAATTTTAAAAAAGGGATATATATAAATGTATATATATGTACGTATGTATGTATATATGCATAAGACTCACTCGGTTCCAATATTGTCCATTCTTTCCCTATCAATAGTGATGTGTCAATGGCATTGATTGTGAAAGTTAAGATCATACCCAACTTTTCAATATAATAATTATTTCAATTATTTTAAAAAGTTAAAATCTACTTATAAAATTTAGAATAAAATAAAATAAAAATATGTAAGTTAAACATCACAAAACACCCGCATGTATAAGGTTAGCTCATGTGAAAAGACTTCAACATAATTAATTATTGGTAATTGTCACACTATTATATTTTTTAATAATATGAAAGTTATTTAATTTAATGGGCTTAATTGGTTAAACTAGATAATTAGGACAAATACATATATAGTGATTCAGATTTTCCAATATTATTTTCATTTTTTTAAGATTAGAAATATGATTCCTTGTGCATTGAGAATCAAAGATAATATTTTTTTTAAATAATTAAATCTTAAAAATGATGGAGTGAGATTCAGGGGAAGGAACATGGTACAAGGTTTGAAAGGAATCCACCTAACCCCCCCAATGTTTGAAAATCAAAGAATTTCTTTTTTTTTTTTCTCGAATTATATCATCTTTGGAACTATACTCCTATTAATTTAGTTTAAGTAATTAGACCCATTTTAAAGAAGCAATTCTAATATATTTTATTTTTAAGTTTTGAAATTGAGATTTAATTAAGAATTGTTAGTTGGATTTGAAAAGTATATAACATGGTACTATTATAACCCACAAATGTCAAAAGTATATCCTAACAGCTCTTCCATTAGTTATGCTCATATTTTCCAAAATGATGATATTGAAAACAACATCACCATCCCCAAACACCAAAGAAGAAGTCTTCCAAACTTCCAATAGTAATATTATATTACCTAAACAAAGACAAATGCTAATACTAAGAGAGAGGAATAATATTTAATTAAAATTTTGTCTCACAGATTTACTTTGATTCATCTAGCCTGACTCTTTTTACAATTTATTGGATGAGAAAGCAGGAGAGACAAGATACTGACCCAGTAAGCAGTCGTGAAGCCGGCAATACCAGAAGAGAGATGAATAACATAACCACCGGAATAATCCATAACACCCCAATGGAACAAAAATCCACCACCCCACAAGCTAAAAGCACCCACAGTGTAAGAAAACGTCAACCAAAGTGGGACAAAGGCCATCCAAGCCTTTATGTTCATTCTCCCAAGCAGAGAGCCCGCCAACAAAATAACCGTGATGGCCGCAAACACACACTGGAACCACACCATGGACGCCATGGGATAGAAGGGCGTGAGCTCCGCCGTCTCGAGCGTGCCGTTGTGGAAGTGTTGGGTCGTCTCGGGCAGAGCTGCCTGCTTCAGCAAGAACTTCTGGCCCAGTGCTGGACCAGCCTTGCCCCAAAAAGGCAATAACTTGTCTCCGAAGGACATCTTGTATGCCCATGTCACCCAACATATTACTACGGCCGCAAAGGCATAGAGCGCCATGAAGGCTGAGTTTACCGCCCACTTTTTCTTGACAATACTACCGTAGAGAATGACCAGGCCTGGCACGCTCTGTAGGCCGACGAGCGTGGCGGCGATCATTTGCCATGCGTTGTCGCCTTTGTTCAGCCAGTATGGGATGGCTGATGTTGACGACAAATTTTGATATGCCAGTGGGATGCTCATTTTTTGCTTTCCCAGCAAAATTCAGCTAACAGGGTTTCTTTTATTAGAGGAAAGGGAAAGACTGTAGATACTTTAGAGAGAGAGAGAGAGAAAGGGAGAGAGAGAGAGAGAGAGAGAGAGAGAGAGAGAGAGGTGGGATCTGCGGAGTGTGAGGAGATTCACATTCCACGGAGAGTAAAATAAATACAGAAGAATTGAGAGAGGGAAATAAAATAATATACAAATTGGTGGGGAGACATTTGGAGACCGTGGATTGTGGGATCCAACGGCGGGGAGAAGTGGGTTTGAAGATTCTAACAACAATGAGCTGGGCAGCAAAAATTGACTTTACTGTAGAGACAAGTGGAGCTTTGCGGGGGGCCTGTTACCTCCTATCTATCTAGCTGTGGCTGAGAGAGAGAGAGAGAGAGAGAGAGAGAGGGAGAGGGAGGATCTCGTGAATCATTCAATTTTTCCACAGGTAGTGGAGAAGATTCCTGTGGCTTCATTAATTACGTGTTCAATGTAACGAGATCATCAAATGGAACCTCGTGGGAGCACTTCTATGCCACTTTGCCTCTCCTTGGATGAGCCCAAAGTTTCCATTCTGAATTATGAGGAAGTTTCGAAGATTTATACAAAAATTATAAAAATAATCTAAATAATTGTTATATGGAATTGCAGTGGGACCAATACCCTATCAACAACATAAACTGTGGGTCAATGGGCAATTAAAGCTTTGAATTTTCAATTTATTCATTTAAGAACATCATATTCATATTTTGTTCGATTGATGACTGGACACTTGTATGTATATATGGGGAAAGTAGATGTATGAATAGGTTTGTCTCTTTAATTGTCTAGCTTAATTTAATTTAAATTTAATCTAATTTAATATAATTATTAAATATCAATAATTTATATAAAAAAAGTAATATTTTATTAAATACTCATAGTGTATGTTAATAACATGAAAATTTTAAATAAAAAATATGACATAACAATGAGTGAAAAAATTATACTTTTTCATAACATTTAAATGAATTAAAAATAAAATAAAATAAAATGTCTTATTTTCATCTCCATCCATGAAAAATAAAAAATCAAATATACCATTTTCATCTTTAATTTTATTTTAATTTTATTTTCTTATTACCTTTTATGTATTTTAAATGCCGATTATTGCCCCAGGTAAAATTTGAAAATGCCAAGCCATTAACATCTAATAGGAATTTTTATGGATATTTTTAATTGAGAAAAATTTGAAATTGATATTTTTTAAATAAACAAATTGAAACTTTATATTTTAAATTTTTTATGTATAAGTAACATCTATATGTTTGGATATAATATGAAATGACTGCATGAATGATTATTTGGCCATTGAACAATGATATTATTTAAATAAAATTTTGAATTTAAATTTTATATATCAAAAATCATGAATCATAAAAAAAAAAAAATGAAATGAGTGCAGACCGCCGGGCAAAAAGGTGGGGAGGCTTTTGTGTCGCTACCACTGTCAATGAGTGAACAAAAAGACCACAATCACAAAACATAACTCCAGTTATTTAAATGCTGACAAACAAAACCCCAATGTTTTTCGTTTTTATTAGAAGACTCAACCTTATAAAATTACGTAATAAAAAATATTTTATATAATTATTAAATAAATTAAAATTTTTTAATTAATTCTATTAAAAAATTATTACATAGCAATTATTGGATTATATTTTCGTATGTAAGCTCAAAAATATTCTGCTAAACTTCTAGTTCCTTCTTAATACCTTTCCTTAGAAGAACATGATGATTGTATTAATTAAATATTATTATCATTTCATAAATAGATTGTTTGACAAAATAATTTATATAAGTTTTACTATTTAATAAAATTATAATAAATGACAATTGAAATTAATGTTTCATAATAATTCTAAAATATTCATAAACTAAAAATAAATATTTTAAATTATACATATTCTAAAATATTTAAAGTTCATATATGTTAAGAGACAATTTTTTAAAAGAATTAAATTAAACATATTTATGATAAAATATTTTTTGAGTTTATTTAAATATTCATGAATAATTGTTTTTTTTTTTGGATTTATATATACATATATGACAAAATTATAATATTTGAAATAATTATGAACAATTTGATCAGTTCAAATTTTCATGAAAAAAATGAGAGAGATTAGATAAGTGAAAATCAGTTTAGGAGCTTCTCTCTCTCTGTCTCTCTCTCTTTTCTTGCTCCCTTCACTGGGGAAAAAAAAAACATGAGTAAGTTTTGAAAAATTATTTGACCTGATTTTTAAATTTTCAATTGAAAAATATTATGCCAAACAGACAGTTAAAATATTTTACAAAACAGAGAATATTTTGGATGAGCAGTATTTAGAAAGTTTTATCTTCTTTTTAGTACAATAGAAAGTCAAGCTTGTGATCTTATGACGGAAGTAAAACACCCTCGTGTGCAAGTGGGAGATATTAATTTATGCCCACGTGGGGCCATGTCATGTTTTTACCATAGTAGTAAAAAAAAAAAAAATGAATTCTAATAAGGGGTAATGGGTAGTTATCCATTACCCACTCTCCCCTATTTTCTCTCTACATGACTCCTACGGGAGTTAAAACTTTTGTGAGTGTGTGAAAGGGATTGGTGTAGAACAATCTTGGTAGAACCAACGCACTTGAGTCTGAGAGAGAAAAGAGACTTATACCATTTTTAGAGTAAGAATAATTGTTGAGTAGAACAATTATTCAAAGGGTTTTCCGATCAACGTTAAATCACCGGGTTAAGGGTTGGTTCGTTGTGATATTGCGGTGATAGTTCGATTACGTGAATATCATTCCGACTTCGAGAAGTTCGTGTTCAGATTTTGCAGTTTCAGAGATTTTC
Source organism: Dillenia turbinata (assembly GCA_037126225.1). Taxonomy (NCBI): domain Eukaryota; kingdom Viridiplantae; phylum Streptophyta; class Magnoliopsida; order Dilleniales; family Dilleniaceae; genus Dillenia; species Dillenia turbinata. The sequence continues at coordinate 13,328,602 of JBAMMX010000018.1, read as the reverse complement.
TGAATTACCGTTTGAGGTATATCACAAACTAAAACTTTTACGGTTCTGAAATTTTATTTTATTGCTTCTGCTGCGTGTATGAGTCACGTATATATCTAACATAAATAAAATTTAGGAATGAAACCTCGTTTTCCGAAACCCAAGAGAAAACATGAATTTTTGAACCCGTTCTAAAATTTTTGATCTCAAATCTTATTTCAATTCAAGTGCGAAGCAAGTACCACTTAACTATATTTTTGAAATATTATTAAAAATATATATAAATTCTCCCCCCCCCCCCAAAAAAAACTTAGTTCAGTTGTCACGCCCCTCTACCCTCTCTATCTCGTGGATATTGTACTTAATATAAATTTTTTATTTTACCCCTAATTACTTATACTTGGATTATTTAATGGGGGGTGAAACAAGAATGAAGCATATGTCTCAATCCTCATGTTCTTGTGCCCTCATTTTTTTTTAAAAAAAAAAACAAAATTTATTTTTCTTTTCCTCTTTAAACCTTTTATGGCTTGGATCTGTATAACCATGGCAAACTATAAATGTCCGATTCCTTGGGCATAATTGCCTGTCTATGCCCTATGGAAAGAGATACCAAAAAATAATAATAATAATAATAATAATAATTTTGAAGAGTAGTGTTGGAATATTCTTGCTGTATTCATACAGAGAGTCTCCGTCAGGCATTGCATGGTGACAATAACTTGCGCTAATAATTAATCAATGAACATGTCAACTTTGATGTCGTATGTCCGGTGAAGGAGGGCTAAATGTCAACCACAAGTTCATCATCATCTTTAAAATTCACCATACGTACAACTTGAAAGCTTCCAAGATATCACCCTAAGAATTATTATTATTATTATTATTTATTTGTTTCATTCTTCTCCCAAATCACACTACGAATGGACAAGGCTCTAAAGTTTTTATTGTTAAACATGATTACAAGACTCTTGGTACTGATATCCTAAGTCAATGTGTAGTTGATTTAGTGACTGCATATTAACATCATTTAAATAAAACTTTAGGTTCAAATTATCTATATGAAAAAAATTAATATTGGAAAAATTATATTTTTAAAAATTTAATTCGATTTAAATCGAATTTAATTGAATTCAATATAAATAACAAATAGCGATGATTTATTTTAAAAAAAGTACTAATGTCTTGTTCTCGACATTTATTACTATTAAAATAACTCTGTCATCGTTATTCCACCAACATACCAACAGGTTGATATACACTCTCTATAACTTAAATAGTCATGATGTAATTTTTGCAAGTTATTGTTTATAATTGAGTAGATAAATATATCTTTTGATTGAGTCAAAAAAAAATTCCAATACTCACCAAATAAAAAAAAGAAAAGAAAAGATATGATCAATTAAGGTAAGAGAAGTATGACTATTATTATTCAGAGAAAACTCAAGCCCTTCCCATTAACAACGGATAAAAATAATCAAAATCTCTTGAGTAATTGTTTCAGCCAAAATCTCTTGTTGGAAATTATAAAATTTGAGTGAATATCTGAAATAAAGATTAGATGAATGACAAAAATGGTGTGAATTATGTATATTGCCCTCTTCGAATCTCAAACTCCATGGAAATCAGCATGACTAGAGAATGTAGAGATGAGCTCATCAACCAGCTAGGAATATGTTTGCTTGTACGTTTCCTTTCTCAACCCATGCATTATCTTATAACCTATGCCCAAAATAAAAAATCAATGTTGAATATATATATATATATATATACATAAAGAAATTGCTTGGGCTGCAGGCAAACCCTGGAAACTTATGATATTTTTTTAGAATGTCTTTTTTTCTTTCTTTCTTTCTTTTTTTTTTTTTGTTCTAACCCTAATATTATTTCACTATAAAAGAATATGAATTTAGCGACAGATTTAGTAAAGAAAAAAAAATCATTGCTATACAAAAAAAGATTCATCGCCATTTTGCGATGAAATTAGCGATGAATAGTAATTCATCTCAGAATTGGCAACGAACAAAATATTGATTGCTAAATTTGCGACGAACACAGTATTTATCAGTAAAGTAGTGAAGAAAAGTGTTTTCGGTCGCTAAATCTGGATGAAACAGGTCTTGGTCGCTGAATTAGTGATGAACATAAGTGTTGGTTGCTAATTTAGCAACGAAAATTATATTGGTCGCAAAATCTACAAAGAACGTCATCTTTGTCATTAAATTAGCGATGAAAAGTAATGCTAGTCGCTGAATCAGCTACGAACAATAGCATTCGTTGTTAAATTCGTCGCTAAATTTTTAGTTTTGTGATTAATTCTAACCATAGTCTCTTATGTTACTTTTTCAATTGTTTTCCTTGCTTGAATACGTAATGAATATTAAAAGTCTCACCAAATAAACCACTTTTGATAATAAATAATTCATTCAATTTCAATTTTTATTTATATAAAAAAATAGTAACTGAGTATTACCTTTCATAGTAGTAGAATTTATTCATATGAACGTATGAGTATATATTTATATAAGTCGGAGTATTATAAAATTTGTTTAAGTATTTAGGTTATTATCTAAATAAGAATTATTATTATTATTATTATTATTATTATTATTATTATTATTATTATTATTATTTTATAGATAATCAATATAATGAATATTTTTTTGTTTATAATTTCGCTATTGCATGCATTGAACAAAATTTCATTGAACGATGACTTTTATTCTTACATAATTTAGTGTTACAATGTGACTTTATGACCATTCATTCACTAATTGGACTAATTGTTATATAATATATAGTTACAATATAATATTATGACAATCAATATAAATATAATGACAATATGTTATAATATGAAACATTTGACCAATTGTTATGTAATATAGTATTATAATATAATATGATATTATGATATTATGATATTATGACTATTCACACATTAGTAATTGAATGATACAATTGACATTATGTTATATAAGGTAATTAATTATCAATATTAGAATTTAAATAATATTACATGATATCCAATATTAATAATTACATAAAATTAGTAATTATATAATGTAATTATCAATATTATATTCAACTGAAATAAAAAAGAAAACACAAAAATAACAATCATTGTGATAATATGAGAAGTATAAAAATGTGAATAATTAAGAATAAGACGGGTAATGACTCAAAATATGAAAAAAAAAAGTGCGTAATAAAAAAACAGGAGGATAAAGAATAAAAGTATGAAAAAAAAATGGTAGGAAAATTTATAGGAGAGGTTTTGAATTTTTTTTTGTGAAAATTAGGAGGGCCAAAATGACTAAATTCAAATATATTATTAGAATAGTTTTCAATAGTAAAAGCTGCATAAATAAATTTAAATAAATTTAAATTATACTATATTAATAATTTATAAAATCTTTATATGTTTATATTTAATCATAAATGTTATCTCAAAATATATGATATATTAATAAGTAATAATTTATTCATAACGTTAATCATTCAATATAAAATATTATTCAAATACATCAAAGTCTAATTTAAATAATAGATTTGAATATATCAAAATCTAATTTAAACAGTAACAAAACTTAAAGGATAAAAGAAAAGAAAAGAAAAAAAAAGACTCCAAGGTGAAGGAAAAAAAAATAGAGGTGAGAGTAAAATGAGGAAAAAAAAAATAGAGGTGACAGTGAGATAAGGAAAAAAAAAAAAAGCTAAGAGTGAGAAAGAAAGAAAGCAAGAGGGAAAAAAAATAGGTAAGACATTGTGATGTAGTGGTTGTCACAATTCAAATATTGCTTGTAGTTTCAGGTACTGCTTGTAGTCTCATGTATGAACCTGCGTGCTAACACCTTTTGCAAAAAAAAAAAAAAAATGTGCGGGCTCCCGCGGGGGCATGCGCGGCTCCATCGTGCTACCCTCGCGGTGGAACCATGAATGCCCTGCTCAAGCGCCCATGGGGGTGTGCGCAGTTCCACCGTGCTGCCCCTATGGTGGAACTGCACATGCTCGGGCACTCGCGGGGGCATGCGTGGTTCCACCGTGCTACCCCCACGATGGAATCGCACATGCCCGGGTGCCAGTGGAGGCATGCATGGTCCCCGAGCTGTCTGTGCAGTTCGACCATCGGACATGCAGAGTACCTTATTTAATTACTTTATAATTACAATTTACTATATTTATTTAATGTTATATTTATTTAATTACAATAACTATATTATTATATATTCCCATCCTCCCCGCCAAGTGAACTTTTTTTTTTTATATTATTGCACATTATTATTATATTACTACTCTATACTACTACTATATATCTAATTCATATCTAGTGCCAAATTACAATTAGATTGCCAGTCCAATTATCAATTTAAGATAAAACAATTTAAGATAATGTTAAGGATAAGGTTAAGTGATCAATTGAAGTTAAAGTTGGATTGGAGTCCACCCACCATGGATTGCTTTATAATTACAATTTACTAAATTTAATATATTTAATTATTATATATATTTAATGCTACATTATGGTGATATTATTTTAATGATATGGTTATAATGCATGCATACAAGTGGTAACACGTGAATGATATGTTGTGATGTGGTTATAATGCATGATAACAACTGATAATAGCATGATAACAAGTAATAACATTATATGTTGCCGATAGATGGTTTTTTTCTGTTCGTATATGGCATTTGTTTTGTATTGATAGTTTATCTCTAATGGATGGAATTAAATATTTATCACTAAATTCGTCGCAAATTGCATATTTGTTACTAAATTTGTTGAAATTTAGTGACGAACTGGAGAGTTCGTTACTAAATCAGCAACCAATACGTTTGTTCGTTACTAAATCAACGACGAATATCAATTTTCATTGCTAAAATTGTCACTAATTAGCCACAAACTTTTATTTCATTCTAAATTCATCGCTAAATTCAACACCATTTAAAATCTCATATCCAATTTTGTGATTAATTCTTTCTACACTCTCTAATGTAACTATTTCAATTGTCTCTCTATTTTTTACTCTCTTCAAAATAATGAAATCAGCTTGAATATATAATAAATGTTAAGATTCTCACCAGATTAGCCACTTATAATAATAAATAATTCATTCAATTTCAATTTTTATTTATATAAGAAAATGGTAACTAAGTATTACCTTTCAGTGGTAGAATTTATTCATATATATTTGTATAAGTTAGAGGGTTATAAAATTTGTTTAAATATTGAAGTCATTATCTAAGTATTAAAAAGAAAATTTTTTTATTGATGACCAATATAATATTTTTTGTTTGTAATTTCATTGTTGTATATATTGAACAAAATATCATTGATAGTTTGTCTTTAATTTCATGATTGAGTGGATGGAATTAAATATTTAACGCTAAATTTGTCGCAAATTTCATATTCGTTGCCAAATTTGTTATAAATCAGTGACGAACCGGAGTGTTCATCGCTAATTCAGCGATGAAAATTCTTTTTCATCGCAGAATCAATGACGAAAAGTGTCGTTTATTGCAAATTCAGTAACAAACATGAACGTTCGTCGCAAAATCAGTAACGAAAGTATTATTCGTCGTTGATTCAGTAACGCACTTTGTAGTTTGTCGCTGATTCTCTTCCATCCACTTGACTTAGGTATTTTTCACTCCCAAAGAATGCTTTGTTTCTTCCTTTGTTTCTTCATCGCCGAACCTCACACCTCACTCTCTCATTGTCTATCTCGCGCCTCTTGCTCTCTCTCTCTCGTAGTTGCAGGAGCAAGAAGGTATGTCTCCACTCTCTCTCTCTCTCTCTCTCTCACGCGTGCCTTACTGTCTCGTGTGCACTTCATTACAGATCCCGTGGAATCCGCTGGATCTAGGAGGGTGAGAGGTTAGACCCCTCCCTTGCACTTCTCTCTCTGACAGAGAGAGGCGAAAGAGGGAGAGGGTGGCTTTTCTCTCTCTAACTAAGAGAGGTGAATGAGGGGGAGGATTTGAGCCCTCCCCTACTAGATCCGACAGCTTGTCGCCTGATCTGATATCTGGAGTGGGAGGGGGCAGCCTCCCCCTCTTTTGCCTCTCTCTCTACTATTAGTGTTAGTGTGCCCTACTAGTGTTCAACAAAAGTTCTGAACAACCCACATTAATAATGTTGTTACATGCATGCATAGCCCTAGGTCTTTATTTTTCTACAAACCCTTATAATCCCTGAGGGGCTTCTAATCCCTTTGACAATGTTGTATCATAAAGATATCTATCATTGGTTATCATGCATTTCTATTCATCCTGCTAGACTGTATAAAATGTCTTCCGTATTTCCCATCTTCCTCTCACTTGCTAGATAAATATTGTAATTTCTATAAGCTTTTCTTTTTCAATGTCGAATATGCATAGATCAGCTCACAATTTTGAAACATAGTTGTGTTTACCAACCTTGATATGATTTCTTTCTACAGCATCATGATTTGAAGTATATCATTGAAATGATTGCATATAGATCAGCATCATGCTATTTATTGCATTTAGAGTTGTTTGACTGATTGGCTTTGTATGCATGATTATTATCTATTTAAGATTGTCTGAATATTTGCTAATTTTGCCATTTACAGACACTTGATATGTCAAAATGTCAGCATGTGGGTTTGTCATCTCTAACAAGTGCTGCTGGATGTCTTCAACATCTCCTTTCTCTAACATGTGCTACTGATTTTTCAAATCAGTTTATTTTTGGAGGGATTTTCCAATCCCCTAATTTATGGATTACTATAATTAGAGAATATTTTGATGAGTTAGGGATGATATAGTGTGTAACTAGATTACTCATTTAATTGGATTTGTTATACTAGTTTAGAAATTAATTTAATTTTCTTGTTATTCGTGGCATGTTCTTTGGTCATAATTTTTGAGCAATCCGTCTCCCTTTCTTAATGGTAGCTATAGTTGCATGTTGGGCATAATAAGGAGATAAAGACTAGCTCCCTGAATTCTAAACCATATTTTTTTTATGGTGTATCAGAATACAAGGATTTAGCAGACAATGTTGCTTCAAGATGAGAGGAATCTAATAGAGCAATAGCAATTGAAGGAGCTGAATTTTATTGTATTTGTTAATTATATATAAAGCATTGATGTTTGGTGGGTGTTCTTATATTTGAAATGATGTTTGAACTGGAACCTTTGATTTTCGAGATTTTTTTCTTTGGAGTTTACTTGAGTTGATGGGTGTTTTTATATTTTGTGAGTTTAGGTTTTGTTTGACCATTTCAATAAATATATTGCTGACTCAAAAAAAAATACCATCTAGGTTCAATAGCCATCAATCACTTGAAAAATCTTTTTACTTTTGTTCTTAGAAGTGGATAAGTGCTTGATGACTGTATTCAATTATATATTCATAAAATTCTCATACTTTCACTAGAAATATATAAAATTTGTTTTGGAAGGACACAAGCTTTTCATCTAGGGCAAATATTGTGTTCAGGAGTGGTTTCACTTGATTTTTTATATCCAGCCATTGTCATTTAACATAGTCAACTATTAATAAAGACCTAAAAGCAATGTAATTATGTTAATATTTTTTATGTCCGGCCAAAGCAATGTAATAACATAAATAAAGACATGTGTATATGTAATTATGCACAATTGAATTCCATGTTGCATGCCATTTTAGTAGAGGAACTTGTATGTTCTTTTTTTCTTACTTTTATTTATATTTGTTAATGTTTTTTATATTATTTTATATTATATGTTAATAGTACCTTTTATTAATATATTATAAATCTTAAATTTGTAAACAGAGAAAATGTAAAACGATAGAGGTTGGATATATAAAAAGAACTTAATTGAATGTCGAGATTTAACTGATAAGTTTATTATTGGGTTGAAACAATTTTTGAATTTTGCTAGTAGTAAAGTTGTGTTTATAGATGAAAATAAGTTAAAGTGATTGTGTAGAAAGTGTGGTAATGGTAAATTTCATGAGTGTGATAAAGTTAGAGAACATCTTTATAGATTTGGTTTTATCGCGAATTACTATAATTAAATTTGTCACGGTGAACTGTTTATATCTGATGAAGAATATCACCGAAACATACAATTTTCAGTTAGAGAGGATTAGAATTGTTATGATAAATTGAACCTATATCATAGAATAGTAATTGATATAGTAGGTTAGAATTTTGTTCAGAACCGAACCATACAAGTACCAGTTTTGCTCCAACATTTGAACAAATGTATATTAGTTATGCATCACCATTGAAGGAGGTAGAAGTAAGAGGCGTTGATGAGAATGCGAATAATGAAATTTATTTGTTCCATCAATTTCAGAAAGTGTTGAGAGCTACAAATAAACCTTTATGGCCTGGTTGTAACAGCCATAGTAAGTTATCACTAACGACAAGACTGTTAAATATCAAGGCAGAGTATAATATGTCAGATGATTGTTTCAATGATATTGTTCGAGTAATTAGAGAAGTATTGCCTTGTGATAATATCATGTCAAATGATTTCTACAGTATGAAAAATCTAGTGAAAGATTTAGCTATTCCGATAGAAAGGATTGATATATGCAGAGATATTTATATATTATATTAAGAAGATAATGAAAATACAAAATTTTGTAAATTCTGTAACCAATGTAGGTACAAAAGTATTAGGAGGTCAGGTCATAATCAGTAACGTAAACCATACAGACAAATGTTTTATTTATCCCGAACTCCTAGATTGTAATGGTTTTATGCATCTAAGGCTACTACTGAGCACATGACTTGACATACAAATCATAAATAGAAGAGGGGCTAATATGTCATCCTTTGGATGTAGGGGCATGACAACATTTTGATTGAACATATCCTGAGTTTGTAAAAGAGACTTGAAACATTATGTTAGGTCTCTGTACTGATGGGTTTACTCCATTTGACAAATCATGAAGAATTTATTCATGTTGGCTAGTTATCTTAACTTCGTATAATCTTCCACCTGGTATGTGTATGAAATCACCATATATGTTTTTGACATTAGTCATGCCAGGCCTGCAAAATATGAAAAAATTAATAAATGTTTATATGTAACCACTAATTGTGGAGTTAAAAGAACTATGGGATAAAAGTGTTCATACATATGATATTCATACTAATCAAATATTTGTAATGAAGACTACTCTTTTTTGGATGATAAATGACTTCCCAGTTTATGGCATGTTATCAGAATGGAGTACCGTTGAGATCTTAGGTTGTCTGATTTGTATGAAGAGATCAAAGTAATTCAAATTGAGATATGGTAAGAAGACGAGTTATTTTAATTGTCATAAATAATTTTTATCACTAAATCATAAATTCAGAAGAAATAAATAAAAGTTCACTAAGAATAGAATTGAAAAAACACCTCCTCTGTTAAGATTAACCGGTGAACAAATTTGGTATAGAGTGTTTCACTTTCTATCTGTTATTGAAGACCCATATGGTACAATATATGGCTATGAAAGTTCATATAAATAGACTAAACGGAGTATATTTTAAGATCTACCATATTGGAAGACCCATCTGATTCATCACAATCTCGATGTGATAGATATCGAGAATAATATTTTTGATAATATGATAAATACAGTGATGAATATCACTGAAAAAACAAAAGACAAATTGAATGCAAGAAAAAATATGTGACTTCTTTGTAAAAAACCTACAATTGATATTGATAGAAATAGTAGAAGACCAAAACCAAAAGCAATTTATACATTGAATAAAGATTAGAGATGGACTGTTTTTGAATGGTTAAAATTATTGAGTTTTCTTGATGGTTATGTCTCAAATATTGGGAGATGTGTCGATTTAAAGGATTATAAATTGATTGGTCTAAAAAGTCATGATTGTCACATATTTATGGAAAGATTAATTCATATTGTTTTCAAGGAACTCTTATCAAATTTTGTATGGGATGCCATTACGAAATTAAGCATTTTTCTATAAGTATTTTCCTTCATGATATTTGCTCAACAGTATTGAGACAATCTCACATAAAGAAATTAGATAGAGATATTCCTATCATTTTGTGTAACTTAGAAATGATATTTGGAACACCTCTTAGTTCACTTGCCGTATAAGGCCAAAGTTGCAGGTCCCGTCCAATTTTGAAGGAAGTATCTGTTTGAAAGGTGAATTTTTTATTTTTTACACGTCGTTTTCAATGCATATCAAATTACTAACTTTATTATATATTATTTTCTGATACATTTTATTTCATTACAATTATATTCCTATATCATTTGAAGAAAAAAAGTGAAAAATAAGGTGTGCGTTGAAGTTTCTATTGTTAATGTATACATTGTAGAGAAAGTGACAATGTTTACCTCATATTATTTTGAGCCTCACATACAGTGCAAGAGGCGAAGAGTGGGAAGAAATGATTAGCTCTTGTTGATCCTAGTTCAAAATCATTCTCAATTTTTAACTATTTTGGTTAACCAAGTGGGTCATATAAGTTTAGATACTTAACTGGTAAAGAATAGCAGGCAACCTATATATATATTTTTCTAAACTGTATAGAAATAACGCCATATTTTGAGTTAGTATACATTTGCTGATATATGTATTTCTTGTGTCATAAACATTTTGTGATATAAATTATATTCTTTGATGATAGGATTTTTCAAAATTCATAATTTGAACTACGGACGAATGAGTTGGATCGTGTGTGCGATGAAAAATTTATAGTGCAGTTCAAAACATATGTAAGTTGACTAAAAATTTTATACATCATTAGTTAACAAACATATTAATACAATTACTTTACTTCAGATTCATAGTAATGAAGCTCAACTTGAGCAAGAATTGATAAAAAATCTGTCATGAGGTTCAAAATTAAAGGCACGAAATTGGCCAGCGTATTTCATAAACGGGTATAATTTTCATACTCAAGAATTTGAAATCAGAAAAACTATAATGAATAGTGGGATTTGTGTTCAGACATCTAATAATGGAAGTGCAAAAGATGATTTTTATGATTTGTTGGATAAAATCCTAGAGGTAGAGTACTTCGAAGCAGAATTACATGTCGTCCTATTTATGTATCAATGGTTTGACCCCGTCAAAGGGATGAATGTGTATTCAAAATTTAATTTGGTTGAAATAAATCATAAGAAATTATATAAAAGATATGAACTATTTATGTTAACACAACAAATGATTCAAGTATATTATGTATCATATCTTAGTTTAAAACGTGATAAAATTGATTGTTGGATTGTTTGTAAAACAAAAGCATGGAAAAAGATTGAGGAACGCTGGGAAGACATAGTATATCAATAAGAGAAAGTTACCAATATGATTCAAACTGATGAATATAATATTCTAACTTTACGAGATCCATGTGACGTAGTGATAGAAGTAAATTCAAGTGAAATTCATGAGGATAACGTAGAAAAATCTAATTTTGAGACAGAGGATAAGGATGATGATGATATTGAAAAACCTAATTTTAAGACAGATGATGAGAATGATAATGAGGATGAATATGACAATAAGGATTTGGATTTTTTATGGCGGGTAAGTTATGTTTTCTTTATATACTAAGAATCTGATATTTATTTTCAAATCTGGTAGTCTAGTCTTTATTACACAACATTTGGTATTGTAGTTTTTATTATATATTATTTTTCATTTGCTGATACACTATCTTTATTATTACACAATATTTGATTTTGATTTCTTGAGATTTATTATGATTGTCTAATAGCAGACTAAATTTTCTTTAATTGTTTAACTGAGAAAATACATTTAGGTCGAAATGATACAATTTGAAATTGTTTTTTTTTTTTTAATCATTGTTTTGCAAATGATAGAGTAGTTTTCATTATATATTGTCTTTCATTGGCTAATACACTGTTTTCTTTTTTATAGATCATTGGAGACAATTTTTAGAAGTATTGGTGGTTTGCGACAAGCTATTAGTACATCAATTGAAATATGGAAAGTTTTTTCATGTACTCCATTATATATCTGATGAATATGTAATTTTTATTTTCTTTATTGTCATAATATTTATAATTTACATTTTGGTCGAAATGATGCAATTTGAAATTGTTTTTTTTTTAATCATTGTTTTGCAAATGATAGAGTAATTTTCATTATATATTGTCTATCATTGGCTAATGCACTGTTTTCTTTTTTATAGATCATTGGAGACAATTTTTAGAAGTATTGGTGGTTTGCGACAAGCTATTAGTAAATCAATTTAAATATGGTAAGTTTCTTCATGTACTCCATTATATATCTGATAAATATGCAATTTTTATTTTCTTTATTGTCATAATATTTATAATTTACAGTTTCGACGTGGGGGGCATAGATGAATTAGTGATGGAAGACTAGGCTCTTCAGCGTTGTAGTCCGCTTCAGCATCTTCACATTCCCTTTCCCCTTCTATTTATACATCTTCGCCATCCCCTTCGGTTGCACCTTTGGTGCAACATTCACATGTTGAGGGGGAAGACATGCAAGAAGTGATATTCTTTTATGGAGATTCATAAGTACAAAATTTTAAAATTTCATCGCTATTGTTTTTTTTATTTATGTAACATATGATTCTTTTAATTATCTTATTTATTTACCATTGTTTATTTGTAACTTTATGACATGTTCACAAATTCTGTATTTGTTGTTCACGAACTTAATAGAATAGTGAATAACATTGAGGAGGGGATTGGATGTCTTTCACAAGCACCCCAGACGGTACAAAAGAGCTATGGTGAGTTCAAGATAAGTCATGCCCTTCAGTTTCTATATGAAACTAAGTTTATGATTTTAATATAATTAATTGTTTTTTTATTTATTGCAGTAAAAGTTTACTTGAGATGAGACCAAGGAGATTGAAATAAGAATAATTTTTAACAAGAAATGTGATCATCACATCCAAGGGATGTTAAATCATGCAAAAACTAGCAGAAGAAAGCCAAATTGTATTACTAAAGAGAATTGGCTCAGAATTGTGAACTTTTGGGAATCGGATGAGAGTAGACGAAGTAGTGGGCATAACAAAAAAAATCGATCTTGTAATGCTAGGGAAACATCTGCGATGTATGCAAGAGGCTCAATCAATATAGATGAGTATAGAAATAGATTGGTAATTTTGTTAAAACACTAATTTTTTAATTTAATTCAATTATTTTTTTAACTATTTCATTATTTTTAATAGTATTTTTTTAAACCAAGAAAATGAGAACCAAACTATCATTTATTAACACTTTTACATGGACATTTCAAAAAAAAAAAAAAAGATAAGACGTGGAGTAGGGAAAGAGTTAGAGTAGTTAAGATATGTAATTTCAAAACTTTCAATTGTTTTATAGACACTTTTAATATTGATTTGAACATATTGTATTAAATCTACCATAACAACGTTGGAAGATGAATATATTATATTAATCTTTTCCAAGTTTCTTTTCACTGCTTAAATTGATTCTTTGATTCATAATAATACTATTCTATTTGATCATTATTAATTAAATTTTGAAGATAGATAATATCTTTACAATCTGAACATAAGACCCATGACCCCCTCCTAATGAGAGGTCAATCTTTTTATGTACCAGTGCTATTTCCTTCCTCATTGGATCTATCAGAGTTTAAAGCTCCTAATAGTTGAATTTTAATTTCAATGAGAGGACACCTCATTATCTAAATAGCACTTTGATGGATAAAGCAAATAAATATATAAACAGAAGTATGCGTAATTTCTATTCCATAAGTCTCTTAAATTTGGAATGTGTGACAGAAATATTATTTTTTGTATCTTATTATTAACTGTCAATGGCTTAATGATGAACAAAATTTTGCATTTTGATTTTTTTGTTGGATGTTTTATTATATTATTAAACTATCAATGGATATTTTGATTTCTTTATTGGATATTTTATTATATTGTTATTTTAATTTTCTTCTAATTTTCCTCATGATAATGCAAGAGAAATATGATGAATTTTTACTAGGAAATTTGAGTGGTAGTGATGATGCTGGCTCATCTGAGCCATCTGTTGATAGTATGGATCTATGGCTTGAGGCAACTGATGATGTAAAAAGGGGTAGAGTATTTGGGATGGCTTCTTTGAGCAGGACTTGCAAAATCACTAATCTATTTTCTTGTACTCCACCAGTAGTAAGGGTAGAAATAATGCAATTAACTCGGGCCAACTAGTACAAAAGGACAACGAACTTGAAGTGGTACGCGCACAACAGAGACAAAGAGACCACGAATTTGAGGAGTTTTGCGCATAACAAAAACTCATTTTGCAGCATCTTTAATTAGCACCCACTTCAAGTCAAATTCTCCCTTCTCTATCTTCTCATGATAATGTTCATGATGGTGATGATATATTTGATGATGATGATGATGGTGGTGGTGGTGCTTGAAATTGTTTATTATTATTTGATGGTTACATTTGAACATAGTTGCTTAAACAATGAACATTATTAATTTGATTATTACATTTGAATATTGTGACTTGATACTATTGTTATTGTGACTCTGGATATTATTAAAATAATTAGTTGTTGTAGTTGAATTATTAGTCGATTGCTATTGTTGGATGGTTAGTTGCATAGATAAGCAGAGACGGGAGAAATTTGATATTGATGGCTATTGGATGGTTAGTTGATGATGTTATTGGATAAGCAAAGACAAAATTGATTGATGTTAAATTATTAGTTGTTGTTGAATTATTAGTTGATCAATGTTGTTGGATAGCTGTTGATGACCAGAGTAGAGATTATTGTTGAAATAGGGCATACATGGAAAAATGGGGAAAATTTACCATTAGAATTGTTTTTTGTCACAAAAATTTTAGATTCGTCACAAAATTCATCGTTGATTTTTATGTTTGTCGCTAAATTTTTCAGATTTGTCGCTAAATTTTAGATTCGTCGCTAAATTTATACTATGTTTGTCGCAAAATTCGTCGCAAATGTTCATCGCTAAATTCGTCACCAAATTCGTCGCAAAATTTCATCACTAAGTTCATTGCAAAATTTTGTCACTAAATTCATTGTTATGTTCGTGGCTAAATTCTTCGCAAAATGTTTATTACTATGGATGCTAAATTAGTGACAAATTCCGTGAAGAATAATCTTGGTTGCAAATTCGCAATGAACCATATTTCGTCGTGAAATTTGAGATAAAAAAAAGTTCATCGTAAAATTTGTGATAAAAATCTGTTCGCTGTAGAATTTGCAACGAAATTCTTTTCATCGCTAATTTTGTAACAAATAGGTTTTTGTCGCAGAATTTGTTCCAAATTTGTGACGAAAAATTTTTTCGTGGGTAATATTTGCAACGAATTTTTCGACGAATTATTGATCGTTGCAAAATTTGTCGCAAATTTGCTGTTTTTTATAGTGTTTTAGTATTTTTTTTAAAGTTTTTTTAGTGATTGAGTTTCACATAATTATCTCTAACTTATTGTTCAATCTGCATACTTGAACTGAATATAATTTGAGTATAAGTTTGTGGATAAAAAGAAAAGATTTAGACCGGGAGTTTATGCGAGATTTCGATCTTCTTTATATTAGCAGAAATAGCATAATGGTTATCCGTTAAAATGTGACAACAGCAATTAAAAGAGTAAATTTATATTTATTTTTTATTATCCTTTTTATTATTTTAATTAAATATATATTTCAATATTAATATTATCTGTTTGGTTTACTATTTTTATTATCAAAATATATTTTGAAGAGATTAAATATATTAAATATTTTAAAAATCCATTCAACTCCTCAGTACCAAATGCTAAAGGTAGATAGTCTTTTCTTTGCGAGCAAGGTCTAAGGAAGTCCGTTAGACCTATATATACTTCGTCATAGAAATTATAGAAAGGGCTTTATTTCATATTTGTTTACCATGAAACAAAACAAAAAATATATATATATATAAATAATTTAAAAATCTATATTTACAAAAATTATGTTAAAAAAATTATATCTTACACTTTTCTAAATTATAACAATAACAAATTGAATCATAATCTCAAATTTAAAAATTGACCGTTTGAGAGATCAATATAAGAAAGAGGAAAAAATAAATAAACAAATAAAATTTTGAAAACAAAAATTGAGAATATAGCATTAAAAAATAAACAATAAAAATAATGAAAAAAAGAGAAATAAAAATAAACTATATGTAGAAACTTAAAATAATAATAATAATAATAATAATAATAATATAATTCAACTGTTTCAAATTCTCTTATACCACTCTTTTCTATTTGAATTCATTTGCTCAACTAAATTTTGGACACTAAATCTTTACGAATAATTCGGATCCAGATTTTTAATGATTTATCCCAATATATCACTAATTCTCATACATTTAAAGTTTCACTCCTTTTAATTGGTATGTTTTTGAATTTTCATTGTACATATTCAAACCATTTTAAATGAAACTCTATCATTTTATATACAATTGAATTCATTCAAATTTAATATATATATATCTTCTGTTGGCACAATCCATGATAACCTAGAGGGGATGAATAAATTATCTAAAAGTTTTTGCTATTTTGAACTTAATAAATACATTCTAAAAATATATATATAAAAAAGAAATATAGAAATAGGAATTCAAGATTTATAGTGATTCCACTTTCGTGATGTACATCTACTATCAGATTTTATCTGGATTTTTTAATCCACTATTACACAAATAGTACAAGCAACTAGCTTTTTATGTGCTTGAAACCTTTACAAGTATTTACCCCAATACTTACACTTGCCTTTCTCATGAGCAAACAAACCCAGATTGTATTCACTCTACAAAAATCTAGCCCAAGATCAAGAAGACTAGTCTTCTGAGTGAAATGAAAAACACAAGATGAACCTACGAACTTCTGATGTGTTCTTTACAAGCCCAGAAATAATATATGAAGTGAAATGAAAATAGAGTGTAGCGTTTGGCTTCAAAGACTTTGTTCGAGCATTCAAAAGCACTTGCTTCTTCATCCTTGAGTTATTTTTATAGTCGAAGAAGTAAATTTGATCGTTGAAGTTCATTTATGAATATTGAATGTGGATATAGAGGTAATTGGAGTTCCATTAAATTCGAACAACTTTTTGAGCATTTATTCGTTACTCACATGATGTCAACTAATCAAAACTTTAGGTCAACTTGCTTTTGAATTTTGAACTACTTAGGTCATCTTGATATAATGGTGGGTTGACTTCCCTTTGTATTTTGAAACTCTCAGGTCAATTTGTTGTAAGCACAGTTCGACTTGCTAGCATTCCTTAACTTTGATGGTTGGCTTGTTCATCACCTGGGTCGGCTTGTATAGAGCATGGGTTGACTTGATTCATTGTTGGGTTGACATAAATAACATAGATATTATACTTAGGTCGGCGTATCTTAATCTTAGGTCGACTTATATTTTAGAGATAAGTTTCTCAGAGTTTGATTATCCAAGTCGACTTATCATATTGTTAAGTCGACTTAAAGTTCTTTTCATTTTTAGATCAAGTTGACTTAAGCAAATATAAAACACAGGATGGGTCGACTTGAGTAATATCTAGGTCTATTTAGTTAAATTTTAAAATATTCTTCTGAGATCATGGTTTTGTAGGTCGACTTGTTAATTCCTTCAGGTCGACTTATAGTTTCCTACACTTAGAAAATTTTGAAAGTTTTTTATCTAGATCAACTCATTCATGTTCAAGTTGACTTGCCTAACTTCTAGGTTGACTCATTTGTTTGAATATTAGATCGATTTGGGTTGGACCTATATAGGAAGTTGAGTCGACTTGTTTCTAATCAAAGTTGACTTATGATCTTTTTATATATGGCTCAGGTCCTTACTAATAAGTTGACATAATTTTTTTGTAGGTTGCACTTCTGAGACTTTGAATTTGTGGGTTGACATATTGAGGTGATAAGTTGACTTAGTTATGAGTCATAGACTTCTAAGATGTGATTTTTATGAGTTAACTTGATAGTTATACTAATATTGAGTTAGGTCGACTTATTCAACTGTAGAGTTAAGTTTCTGAAACCTGAAGTTGACTTGTCTACTACTCAAGTCAACTTGTAATGATCTATGCTTAGTGAAATTTAAAATTTTTGAATTCCAAGTCGACTTGGACTATGATAAGGTTGACTTATAGACACGATATGTCAACTTGTGCTATATGTGGGTCGACATCTAACATTGGGTCAACGTCTAATGTTGATTTTAAGTATTCGGATTGTGCGAGTTGACTTATCTATGATACTGGTTGACTTGCCTGTATAAATTTTAAAATCTAACAATTTGTCAAGTGATTAACTCTAATTACTTTTGATTACTCTTAAACATCATCAAAACCTATTTTACTCAATAATCTCCTCCTTTTTTATGATGACAAAACCACTTTATTTTTAAAAAAATAGCAAAATTGTTTAGGAGATTTGAAAATCACAAGTTATTTTCTTCCCCTTAATCCATTTCATCCTACACATGAACCATTCTCCCCCTCAATCCATATTCTCTCCCCCTTATCCATTCATCCTATACATGAACCATTCTCTCTCAATTTCTGTCATCAATAAAATGGGGTGGCAAGTATAAAATAAACAAGGGCAAAAAAAGGCTCAAGATTGAGGTCATTGACCTATTATCAAAAGGTCAGCACATAAAAGTAAGCATAGAGGCACACGTATGAATGTAATCAAAAAGGCATTCAAGCATAGAGTCATTCAAATACAAGTGTAAATATTTAGGCATTCAGGCATAATTTCAAAACATAGAAAGAAAACATAGTATTCATTCCAAAGTAATGTCTAATTACATAGGAATTAGCCTACTATATCAACTAAAGAAAGAAAATAATAAAAAATAAGAAACTATCGGTTTCTTCAAGTGTAGCTCATAATAGGATGTTGAGGAGAGATCAAAATCTTGGGAAAGCCCGGTGGTCTTCAATAAGATCGTGATGTTCTAGATTCATGAGGATATTCACCTTTAATTATGGAGTTCAATTTGTTGTCAATGCTTTGAAACTCTATAGCAAGTAAGGTATACTGTTGACTTAGCTTAAGATTTTGTTGATTTAAAGTGAGAGTGATTTTCTCTATCCTTTTCAACTTTTCCAAAATTCTTTTAATTGTGATGGATTGAGAGCTAAAAGACTCACCAACACTTATAGGAATTATTTGAAGAGGTACTTCACTAGAAGACTCACTAGGTAGTTCACTTGGATCTGCTTCATCCCATTTTCTTTTCTTTAAATCTCCTTTAACTTTATCCTCATCCTTTCTAATCAAATTCACTTAATCTTTCTTATTGGGAATTAGAAATGAACTCAACAATATATGGCTAAGATGCTCTTCATAAGGGAAACCTATGCTCTTTAGGTATCCCCAATCAATGACTCTTCCTAGATTTAATTTTCTTCTACAAAAATTAGAAGAGAAGGATTTACTCTTTTCAGGACTTGGGAACTTACTTTCATTGAATTTTGTCAGATACTTGGTCTTTGGAAGCATGGATGTTTGTTACCGGATGAAGGTTTCATTGGTATTGGGAGAGAAAGGAGATGTTTTTACATGAGATAGATCTTTTCTTTTGTTTTAGGGTTTTTGAGATTAGAGAGATAGGGAGATATGGAGTTTTAGTTTGAGTGTCTAGGATTAGGGTTTCAAAACCTATGTTCTTTAGGTATCCCCTATCAATGATGCTTCCTAGATTTAATTTCCTTCTACAAAATTGGAAGAGAAAGACTTACTCTTTTCAAGACTTGGGAACTTACTTTGATCGAACTTTGTCGGATACTTGGTCTTTGGAACCATGAATGTTTTTTACTGGATGTTTCACCGAGATTGGGAGAGAAAGGAGATCTTTTATGCGAGATAGACCCTTTCTTTGTTTTAGGGTTTTGAGAATAGAGAGAAGGGAGATAGGGAGTTTTAGTTTGAGTGTCTAGAATTAGGGTTTCAAAGCCTTGCCAGAAGATAGAGAGAACAAGAAGAGGATTTGCTGTTTGTGAGTGAGAGCATAGAGAAAATTTTAAGGTTTGAAATTTAAGAGGGAACATGAAAGGTCAACTTATTAGGGGGTTATATTCAACTTAAACTTCTCAAATTCAGGTTGAATTTGGGTTGTATTGAGAGAGAAAATGAATTTTGGGTTTTTAAAAAAAAAAAAAAAAAAAAAAAAAAAAAAAAAAAAATTTAAAAAAAAAAAAAAAAAAAAAAAAAAAAAAAAAAAAAAAAAAAAAAAAAAAAAAAAAAAAAAAAAAAAAAAAAAAAAAAAAAAAAAAAAAAAAAAAAAAAAAAAAAAAAAAAAAAAAAAAAAAAAAAAAAAAAAATGGGTTTACCAACGGAAAAAAAGAAGAGTTATAAAAATAATATAAAAAAAATAAATAAAATTATATATATATAAAAAATATTTAATTTTATTATTTTTTTTTTTTTTTTTTTTTTTTTATAATAAAATATTTTTTTTAATAATATAAAATATAAAAAAAAATAAAATTAAAAAAAAATAAAATATTTTTTTTTTTTTTTTTTTAAAAATATAATTTTTTTTTTAAAAATTTTTAAAAATAAAAAAAAATAAAATAATAAAATAAAATATAAAATAATATAATAAAAAAAACAAAAGAAAAAAAAGCTAAAAAAATAATTAAAAAAAAAAAAAGAATAAAAAAAAAGAATAAAAAAAAATAAAATTTTTAATTTTTTTTTTAAAAAAAATTTTTATGTTTTTTATTTTTTTGTTTGAGGAGAGAGGAGGGGGGAAGGAGGAGAGGGAGAAAATTTAAAATAAAAATTTTTTTTTTTTTTTTTTTTTTTTTTTTTTTTTTTTTTTTTTTTTTTTTTTTTTTTTTTTTTTTTTTTTTTTTTTTTTTTTTTTTTTTTTTTTTTTTTTTTTTTTTTTTATTTTTTTTTTTATTAAAAAGATATATTTTTTTTTTTGTTTTTTTTTTTTATTTTTCGCTTCTTTTGTTTTTATTTTTCTTTTTTTTTTCTTTTGTTGTTTTTTTTTTTTTTTTTTTTCTGTTTTTTTATTTTGTTTTGTGTTTTTTTCGTTTTTTTTTTTTTTTTTTTGTTTTTTTTTTGGTTTTTTTTTTAAATTTTAGAGGGATTTTTCCCCCCCCCCTCAGAAAAATATCCTTTTTCCCTCCATTTTTATCTCTTTTTTTTTTTTTTTTTTTTATATATGGAGGGGGTGTTTTGGTTTTTTTGGGGGGGATGGGGGGGTTTTTTGGGGGTTTTTTTTTTTTTGGGGGGTTTTTTTTCTTCGATTATTTGAGAAGAGGGCCCCCCGGAGGGGGATGATTCCCTCTTTTTTTTTTTTCATCATCACTTTTTTTATTTAAAGGGGGGGGGGGGGGGTTTTGAAAGTTTTAAAAAATTTTAGAAGAATTAAGATATTTTTTTTAATATATTTTTTATTGGAAAAGAAGGGAATAAAATTATTTAAACAAATTTATATTTTTAAATAAATTTTTTAAAATAAAAAATTTTTAAATATAAATATTAAAGAATTTTTAGAAAATTAAAAAATTTGAAAAATTTAGAATATATATATAAAAATAAATAAAAAGGAAAAAGAATTTTATTATAAAAAAAAAAAAAATAATAAAAAAAAATATTAAAAAAATAAAAAAATAAAATAAAAAAAAAAAATATATAAAATAAAATTAAAATTAAAATAATTTTAAAAAAAAATAAAAAAAATAAATAAAAATATAAATTAATAAAAAAAAAAAAAAAAAAAAAAAATTTAAAAATATATATTAATAATTTAAAAGATATAATAATAAAATAAATATATTTAAATAAAAAAAAAAAAATAAATAAATTTATAAAAAATATAATTGAAAATAAATAAAAAAATTTTAATTTTTTTTTAAAATTTTTTAATTTAATATTTAAAATTTTAAAATTTTTTTTTATATTTTAAAAAAAAAAAATTATTAAAAAAAAAAATATATTTTTTTTTTTTTAAAAAAAATAATATTTTTTAATATTATTAAAAAATATTAAAAAAATATAAAAAAAAAAAAAAATATAAAAAAAAAATAAAAAAATAAAAATAAATTTTTAAAAAAAAATAAAAATAAAAAAAAAAAGAATAATATTTAAATTATTATTATAAAAAATTTTTAAATATATAAAAAATTTTTTAAAAAATATATATTTTTTATATTTATTTTTATTATATTATTTTTTTATTTTAAATTTATAAAATATTTTTTTTTTTTTTTTTTATTAAAATTATAAAAAAAAAATAAAATAAAATAAATTAAAAATATAAAAATTTTAAAAATAATTTAAATTTATTTTAAATAAAAATTAAAAAATTTTTATTTTTAAAAATATTTAAAAATTTTTAAAAAATAAAAATTTTTTAAAAATTTTAAAAAAATTAATAAAAATTTTATTTTATTTATATTTATTAAAAAATTTTATTTTAAATAAATATATATATTAATATTTTTTAAAAATTATTTTTTAATTTATTTTTTTTTTTAAAATTTTATTTATATTTTAATTTTTTTAATTTAATATTTTTTTAAAATTTTAAAAATATTTAAATTTAAAAATTTTTTTTTTTAATTATTAATTTTAAATAATTTATATATTTTTTATTTAATATAATTTTTTTTATTTAAAATAAAATTTTTTTTTATTTTTTATAAATTTATTTTTTTATATTTTATATAATTTAATTTAATTTAAAATTTTAAAAATTTTTATTTAATTTAAATATTAAATAAATTTTTATTATTTTTATTTTTAATTTTTTTATAATTATTAATTTTATTAATAATTTTATTTTATTTATTTTTATATAGATTAAAAATTATATAAATTTTTTTAGGATAAAAAATTTTAATAAAAATTTTAAATTTATTATAAAATATTGGGGGAAAATAAAAAAATTATTTATAAAAAAGAAAAAAAAAAAAAAAATATAATAAAAATATATATATATATTATAAAAATAAAAGGAAATGAAAAATGATAAAGAGGATAAAAAAAAAGTTTAATATATAATTATAAGAGTTTTTAGAAAAAAAGGAAAATATAAAAGATTATTTAAAAAAAAAATTTGAATATTTTATATAAATTTTATAATTTAAAAAAATAATTTTTTTTTAATTAAAAATTATTGAGAAAAGATAAAATAAAAAAAAAAATAATATTTAAAAAATAAAATTATATTAAATTTTTTAAAAAAAATAAAAATTTATTTAAATTTTTAATTTAAAATTAAAAATTTTTTATTAATTATTTATTTTTATTATATATATTTATATTTAAATAAAAATATATTAAAAAATATATTAAAAAAAAAAAAATAAAAAAAAATAATAAAAAAAAAAAAAAAAAAATTAAAAAATTTAAAAAAAAAAAAAAAAAAAAAATAAAAAAAATAAAAAAAATTTTAAAATTAAAAAATTTTATAAAAAAAAATATTATTAAAAATAAATTTTTTTTTTTTTTTTTTTTTTTTTTTTTTTTTTTTTTTTTTTTTTTTTTTTTTTTTTTTTTTTTTTTTTTTTTTTTTTTTAAATTTTATTATAAAAATATAATATATATTTTTTTTTTATATTTTAAAAAAAAAATGTAATATAAATATTTATTTTAAAAAATTTATTTTTATTTTTAATATTTGTTTATTTTTATATAAAAAAATTTAATAATTTATTTAAAATAAAAATTTTTATATAAAAAAAAAAAAAAAAAAATTTTAATAAAAAATAATAAAAAAAAATATAATTTATTTTAAAAAAATTATTTTAAAATAAAAAAAAAAAAAATAATATAATATAAAATATATTTTATATTTTTTGTTTTTTTATTTTTTTATATTATTATTTTAAAAGGGGTTTTTTTATATTTTTTTCTTATTTTTTTTATAATTTTTTTTTTTTTTTTTTTTTTGTAAAATTTTTTTTAGTAATTTTTATTAAATTTAAAAAAATTGATATAGTGGGTTTTTTTTTTAAATAAAAAAATAAAAAAAATAAAATGGGAAATTTATTTGTATGTAGGAAAAATTTGGGTTTTGTGGGGGGAAATATAAAGAAAAAAAAAAAAAGAAATTTGGGTAAAGGTGGGGGAGGAGAAAAAAAGAAGTTAGGGGGGGGGGGGGGGAAAAAAAATTTCAACCCCCGGGCGAAGGGGCATGACAACTTGGGTCAACTTGTTGGAGGAACAGATCGACCTATCTATTCAAGCAGGTTAACATGCATTAATTGTAGGTTGACTTATCTGAGTGAGACCTTATTCTGAATATAGTTAAGTCGACTTGCCTAATACCCAAGTTAACTTAATTATTTTTTTAGAAACCTTTTCTATGCCTTGGCATTTGCAAGTTGACTTGCCATTCACAAGCTTTAACAATGGGTTAACTTATACATCTCATAAGTCGACTTGTACATAGTGAAAAGATCGATTATTTATTTTCAATTTCTACATATTCTAGAATTATATCATTTTTAAATACATGATCCCTTATAAAGTGATATCCAACCTTAATATGCTTTGTCCTAAATTGATACATATAATTTTTAGTCAAATTTATAACACTTGTGTTGTTTATTTTGATTGGTATGCATTCAAAGTTCAATCCATAGTCCTGAAACTGATGTTTAATTCATAAAATTTGAACACAGCACTGCCCTGCAACCACATATTCTACTTCTGTAGTTGAATTAGCAACACTTTTTTGTTTTCTAGAGAACCACGACATTAGTATACTTCCAAAGAATTGGCACGTACCACTTGTACTTTTTTTTATCTAATCTACATCCTGCAAAATCAGTATCTGAGTATCCATGCAACTCAAATGGGAAATTTCTATGATACCATAAGCCTAAGTTGCATGTATCCTTCAAGTATCTCATTTTTTTTTTTGATTGCTGCTAAATATGATTCTTTGAGATCAGATCGGAACCTGACACATAAGCATACACTGTATAAAATGTCTGATCTAGATATCAAGTATAATAAGGATCCAATTACGCTTCTAGATAGTTTTTGACACACCTCCTTGGCTTTCTCATCTTTTGAGATGCTCATAAATGTCGCATATCCCTTTGTCTCACTAATTCAAATTTCTTGACTAACTTTTTTATGAATTTCGATTGACTTATAAATATCCTTCTTTGAGTTTGCTTAATTTGCAAACCTAAAATGTTATTCAATTCTTCCATCATATTTGTTTCAAACTTAGCATGTATAGCATTAGCAAACTCTTGACAAAGATCTTCATTTGTTGCTTCAAATACTATGTCATCCATATCAATTTGAATTATTAATATCTCTTTGCCCATTTTCTGATAAACAAAGTTGTGTTAATTTTGTCTCTTTCAAATTCATTTTTAATTAGGAAATTGTTAAATATTTCATACCAAACTCTTGAAATTTGTTTTAAACGATATAGTGCTTTAGATAATTTAAACATATGGTTTGGATACTTTGAATGTTCAAATCAAATGGATTGCTCTACATACATTGTTTCATTAATTACACCATTCAAGAATACACTCTTAACGTCCATTTGGTATAATTTGAAGTTCATGAAATATGAAAATGCAAGCAATATTCAAATTGCATTTAGTCTAGCTACAGGGATATATATTTCATCATAATCTATCTCTTCTTGTTGACTATATCATTGAGCAACTAGTCTTATCTTATTCCTAATGATTGTGCCATTTTCATCTAATTTACTCCTCAATACCCATTTGGCTCCTATAACCAAATAATCTTTAAGCCTAAACACTAGATCTCATACTTCATTTCTCTCAAATTGGTTTAACTCCTCTTATATAGATAAAATCTAGTTTTCATCACCTAATACTTTATCAACGTTTTTAGGCTTAATTTGAGAGATAAAGGTTATAAATTCACATTGATTTTATACTGTAGATCTAGTCGTAACTTTAGCCTCTATGTTGCTTACAACATTTTCTACATTCTTACTTTTTCGTAAAGCAGAGAACTCTATTTCTTGTTCCTCATATAGTTCTACATTTTTCTGCACTCCTTCAACTCTTTCCCTTGGAATTTCTTCCTTAATTTCTTCACTTTCTAATATATATTGATCTATTTCTTGTTCTATTTCAATTATTTCATCATCAAACTCCTTTTACTCATAGAATCACTTTCATCAAATTACACATGAATTGATTTCTCATCTATCAATGTTCTCTTATTGTACATTCTATAGGCTTTACTACTTGTTGAATATTTTAGAAAGATGCATTCATCACTCTTGATATCAAAATTTCCTAAATTATATTTTCTATTGTTTAAAACATAACACTTACATTTGATAATATGAAAATATTGTATACTTGGCTTCCTACCTTTATATAGCTCATAAGGTGTTTTCTTTTTTCTTTTTATAGAATTGGTCTAATCAATGCCCTATTGAAGATATAACAAATTGTATTTACAATTACTGTCCAAAAATGTTTGGATAGATTATACTCATAATGCATAATTTTAACCATTTTCTCTAGAGTTCTATTTTCTTCTCAATAACTCTATTTTTGTTGAGGTGTCCTAGGTGCAGAGAATTTATGATCAATTCCATTTTCATCACAAAATTTTTGCAATGATCTATTTTCGACTCATTACCATGGTCACTCCTAAGGCTACCTATTTTGCATCCTTTTTCATTTTGAATTTTCTTAATTTAATTAATGCACTACTAATTTCTTCCTTTCTAATTAAGAATAAGACCTATGTGTATTTAGAGTAGTCATCTATGATTGCAAAGTCATAATATTTTCTTCCTAAACTTTGTATTCTAGTAGGTCCAAATAAATTCATATGAAACAGTTCTAATAGTCTGGATATGGAGATTACGTTTTTAGATTTGAATGATGATTAAACATGTTTTCCTTTCATGCAAATATCACATAGTTTATTTTTTTAAAATTTTAACTTGGGTATGCCTTTAACTATATCTTTTCTAAGCAATTTCGATATTAGGTCCATACTTGTATATCCTAAACTCCTATGCCATAACCATGCATCATCATTTCCTAGAGCCATTAAACATGCTTCTTCCACTTCTCCTAAGTTATCTAGATTTATAACATATATGTTTCCATGTCTAGTTCGTTTAAATTTAATTTCCCTACTTAGTTTGTTAATGATTTCACAACAGTTGTAATAAAAAATAACAATAAAACCTTTGTCACACAATTGATTGATACTAAGTAAGTTATGTTTTATTTTTTTTTTTTTAACCAATAAAATATGCGCCATTTGAGTAGGAGCCTTTTTGGCTGAATAGTGTTGTTTTTCTTTCTAAGCTTACAATAATAAGCACCATGTCCTATTTTCAAGCACAGATAACACATAGTTTTTAAATTTAGGTTCTGTGAACTAGAGACAAAGAAACTATAGAGTTTCTTTTGAGTTGTAGCAGGATTATAACCTAAACCTACCTTGTCAAAAATAACTCTTTGGGCTCCTAATATCAAATCCAATTTTTCTTACCCTTGGTAAATTTGTACAATAAAGAACTTAATCTTTTGTTCCTTTCTTGTTCTTGTTTCAATTCTCCTTGTAGGCTCTCATTATTACTCTTATTCTTTTCATTGCACGTACATGAGTTTACATTCTTTGTAGTTTCAATATCAACTCATAATTTATTTATTTCATTATTTTTTGACTTTTATCTCATTTTGCAAGTTTGCCTTGTCTTGTTCTAACATGCTATTTTCAATTGCAAGTTTTTCCTTTTCTAATTCCAACTTATTATTTTCTTTTTCTAATTTGTCTATTTCCTTTTTCAATGCATTATTTTTCTTACTCATTTTCTTTAAATCCTTGAGGGATCTTACCATGCATTTCTTCTAGTGTTAAATCATCATCAGAGATAGAAAGATAGGAAGTAGAAGAGATTACCTCATCACTTTGGTTATCTTCCAACCAATGCCATAAAGCATAGGTTTGCCTGTTCTTGCTCATTGCCTTCATCATCAAAACTATTATCCTCATGACTCCATGAAACAAGGGCTTTTTTCTTTCCTTTCTTCTCCTTTTTATCAACCTTCTTGTGCATTGGATAGTCCGCTTTGATATGACTAAACTTCTTACATTCATAGCACTATATCTCCTCTTTCTTTTCTAACTTTTTAAATTCTCTTTTCTCTTTATTTCTCTTCCTCATCATGAATCTTTTGAATTTCTAGATAAAAAGTGCTATGTCCTCATCATTGCCATCATTACTCATGCTCTTTGTGTCACTTTCAGCCTTGAGAGCTATTGATTTCCCCTTTTCTTCATTTCCATTTCCCTTGGATTTTATCGTCATCTCTTGGGTTGCAAGAGAACCAACCAATTGGTCCATCGTAAGAATCTCCAAGTTTTTTGATTCCTCAATTGTAGTTATCTTAGCTTCCCACGATTTCGGCATAAATCTTAGTACTTTATCTACAATATATTTTTGGTTAATTCTTTTGCATAGCAGCCTCAACTCGTTTGTGATTATATTAAATCTTTATCATATCTCGAACAGTCTCATCATCTATCTTAAAAGTTTCATACCTCTACTTAAGCATCCTTATCTTGTTTTTTCTTACTTGCTTTGTGCCTCATATGTTGTCTCTAATCTTTCCCAGATTTCCTTTGTAGTTATGCAAGAGGAAATTCTATTATATTCGTTGAGACAAAGAGACAAGTTGAGTAATTTAACTGCCTTGTAATTTGCTCTATAAGCCTTCTTTTCTTTCAGAGTCATGTTCTTCATTTTTATTGGAACTCTTACACCATCACTTTCTTCAGTTGAAAACTCAACTTCTTCTTCTATGATTTCCCAAGCAGTTTTATCTTGAGCAATGACGAAATTTTTCATCCTTTGCTTCCAATAGTTATAGTTGTTCCCATTAAAGAAATGTATTCTATTTGTTAAGTAGACTTCAAATGGAACACTGTCTCCATTGAGTGCTATTTCCTGATCTTTTCTTTTGAGGTTGTTGAACTTTTTCCAGAAGACCCGCTTTGATACCACATGTTGGCACTATGTGTGATAACTTAGATGAGGTAAATGAAATATCTAAAAATCTTTGCTATTTTGAACTTAAAATATATAATATAAATATATATATATATATATATATTCTAAAAACAAAGAAAAGAAACATAGAAAGACCCAAGATTTATAGTAGTTTCATCTCTCTGATGTACGTCTACTCTCAAAGTTCACCTAGATTTTCTAATCCATTATTATATATATAGTAGAAGCAACTAGCTTTTCAGGTGTTAAAAATCTTTACAAGTATTTAACCCAATGCTCACACTTGCCTTTCTCAAAAGCAAGCAAACCCAGGCTGCATTCACTCTACAAAAATCTAGCCTAAAATTAATAAGACTAGTCTTCTGATCTTTCACAATAATATGGAGTGAAATGAAAAACACAAGATGAAGCTGCGAACTTCTGATATGTTCTTTACAAGTCCATAAATAATATAGTGAAGAAAAATGAAAACAAAGTGTAGTTTTTGGCTTTAGAGACTTTGTTTGAACATTCAAAAGTATTTACTTCTTCATCCTTGAATTGTATTTATAGTCAAAGAAGTAAATTTAGCCATTGAAGATCATTTATGAATATTGAAAACAAATACAAAGATAATTGGAATTCCATTAAATTTGAACAGTTTTTCTGAGCATTTTTCTTTATTCACATGATGTCAACTAATCAAAACTTCAGGTTGACTTGCTTTTGAATTTTGAACTGCCCAGGTCAACTTGATATAATGGTAAGTTGATTTCCCTTTGTATTTTAAAACTCCCAAGTCGACTTGTTGTAAGCACAGGTCAATAGCATTCCTTGACTCTGATGGGTTGACTTGTTCTTCTCCTAGGTCGACTTAAATTTTTTTTTTATTATTATTTTTAGGTCAGGTCGACTTGTCTATTTGTCCGGCCAACTTAAGCATATATAAAACACAGGACGTGTCGATTTGAGTAATATCAAGGTTGACTTAGTTAAAGTTTAGAATATTCTTTTGAAACCATGTTTTTATAGGTTGACTTGTTAATGCCCTCAAGTCGAATTATAGTTTCCTATACTTAGAAAATTTTGAAAATTGTTTATCGAAATTAATTCTCTTATGTAGTTGGTAGACTCATTCATGTTTAGGTTGACTTGGCTAACTTCTAGGTTGACTCATTTGTTTGAATATTAGGATAGGAAGTTGAGTCGACTTATTTCTAATTGAAGTCGACTTATGGTCTTTTTATACACGGTTCAAGTTGACTTATGTTACTAGTCAGTCGATTTAATTTTTCTACGATTACACTTCTGAGACTTCGAATTTGTGGGTCAACTTGTTGAGGTGATAAGTCGACTTAGTTATGTTGTAATCATAGACTTTTGAGATGTGATTTTGATGAGTTGACTTATCTTAAATCTGAGTCAACTTGATGGTTATACTATTATTGAGTTAGGTCAACTTATCCTATGGGTAAGTCGACTTATTTAACTATAGGGTTGAGTTTCTAAGATGTATATCCTTCAAGTCGACTTGTCTACTACTCAGGTCAACTTGTAATGATCTATATTTAGTGAAATTTCAAATTTTTGAATCCTAAGTTAACTTGGACTATGATGGGGTTGACTTACAGAATCTATAGATCGACTTGTGCTATACATGGGTTGACATCTAATGTTGAATTTAAATATTCTAATTGTACGGTTGACTTGTTTATAATGCGGGTCGACTTGCTTGCATAAATTTTAAAATCTAACAATTTTAAATTCTTTTAAATTATCAAGTGATTAACCCTAATTACTTTTAATTACTTCTAATCATTATCAAAATCCATTTTATTCAATATTTTCATTTCTAATTCTGTATTTTCTAGTTCTACTATACATCCATTTGAGTATCGTCATTATGGTTGCAACAATTTTATGCTCTTATTATTGTGGTTCAACATTTGATACCATACAATAATACAGATCTTATTATAATTCTATAAAACTTTTCTTTTAACTGTAATGGTATCGTGTGATCGTAAAAAATTTCATAAATTGATGACACTTCTTTTACCTTCTAGGCATATATACATCTAAAACAAAAAACTTATGTTGAGTTGCTATACTCTCATCTTATATAACCTTATAATTCCTATAAGTCATTATATCATCCTTCCTAGTGAGGAAAAAATTTATTTGGTTGGTATTCGTATGTTATCATGTGTGCCCCTATTTTCTTGAAAAAAGCATTTAAGAGTATCAAATCGAATGCTGTAACAAATTTCAAAATAGTATCTCTCCCGCTTTATTTCTACTGCCAAAGACAAAGTTTTTATGTACGATTTTAAATCACTCATCATTCTCACCCACATGCCAATTAAATCTACTCTAATAAATAACTTTTTTCAAAACTGTTATTTATTAATTGCATTTATATCTATTTGATGTACATAAACACTGACTATATTAATTATATTTTCTCCGCTAATTAACCTGACAAGCAAAATTTTTATCACTATTTTTTTTAATCTCCCTTACATTCTCTTATAAATCTTTATAAACAATTATCCATACCTCATTTTTAGTTCTATTCCTACCTTTGTACCAAAATCTATGGTTATAAGATTCTATTACCCTAACCTTCTCATTCACCCATCTAGTTTCTTAAAGATATATAATATTAATCATACGTTTAGTCATTACTTCTCCTATCTCTCGTAGCTTACTGATTAAGGATTCTATGTTCCAAGTGGTTAGACAAAATCTATTTTCATGGACTAATTTCTTTATCTGCACACGCTTACATTAATATAAGAACCCTTACCTATTTAAACCACATCCAGGCGGCGATATAATGCGGCACTTCTGAGTGACGCCCTAAAAATTATTGTTAACTTGTCACTACACCCGAAATCCGGTACAACACGTTGTTGAGAAGAGAACGCTCCAACAAATTTTCTATACTTGTTTCTCATTTTGGTTTTGATATGGGTTTTATACTAACTATTAACCTATCATAACCTTACTTCTTTACTTGAATTTGGGATCGACCTTGGGGAGTTTTTAGACTTTTCTAAATTATATGGAAATTTAGGGAAGGACAATATGAATATCTTATGAATAAAAACACACACACACATATCACATATGGAAGGAAATGCAATGTCTTTAGCCAAGCATGAGCGCGGTAGGCAGTAACCATGTCCCCTCCCTCAAAAAGTAATACAAAAGTGAAGATTTCTTAGAAGTTCCTCTTATACTATTATTAATTCCTTTATTGTCATCTTTAGTGCTTTTCTCTTTCTTTTTTTATTTTTCTTACGGTATTATTTTTCTTCATCCTCTCTTATATTAGTTTTCAAACAATTGATCTCAAAATTTAAAATTAAAATTTAGTTTGATATTGTCATACAGTATTATTTTTCTTCACCTTGTGGAGGAAACCTATTTGATCTTTCACCAATTGCAAGAATGCCATACAAAGCCCTAATAATGGTGCTGTTGGTACAATTCAAATTTGACAAATAAACTCAAGTAACACATTGGAACCAAAACACAGAAATTTCCCTCCCCCCATGAGGGTTTGCACATTCTCATTGCTCCCTCCTGAAAAGTTTGAAGTTAGCTTAGCACGAATTAGGTATAATTTTTTTAGATAAAAATTAATATAATAATAGTTTAAAATCTTTTACCCAAAAAAAAAAAAAAAAAAAAAAACTTCCATTTCAAAAATTCTTCTTTTTCAACCTTTTTTTATTTTAGTTAAAAGAAATATTATAAATAAATAATATAAAATAGAATTTAGCAGAGATTTCCCAAACACAAGCTATATCTATCTATTGAAAATTCTCTGTTATTTTCCACTCATCCTAAGAAAAATATGGACTTCCAATGAAAATTAGATTAAGCATACTTTCACCTCTAGCATTATCGCCTTCAAGAGGCCCACATTAATAACAATTGAAAGTACATAGAAAAAGCAGAGTCTAAATAAATTAACAAGCAAAGGAACATCATACATTCAACCTTGTGATTCCAATCCTCCAGCTGAATCAACAAAATAACACTTCAACTCAAAGACGAGAAATGAATATGATCACACAAATCATTTCCATTAATAAAATTAAATAGAATATATAAATTACATAAATAAAAACTACATTGGGTTAGCTCGTTCTACATCTGCAATCCACAAACTTGGACCTTTTAGTAGAACAAAATGAAAATTTCCCATCCCTATAAGGGATAAAAAGGAGAAAAATGATAAAATGGAAATGGGAGAGCAAAAAGATGATTTCAGTTCCTAGAACTTAAGACCAGAGGACTAAGCACAAAGACACTCGAGCTAAATTGCACGCCAAAGAAGGTATGTAATTGAAAGAATTCATTGCAACCTAGAAAGATACCTTCGAGTAAGTATAAAAGGAAAAACAAAATTTGAAAAAAAAAAAAAGAAAGAAAAAAAAATAGACACTTGTTTCTTTGCCTGCACAAACTTGTATCTCTTTGAAGCTGTAAATGAATTTACCAGCAGCAATACAGAACTCACAAATTGAATTCTCATAACTTTTCGATCTCTTGTAATAATCATCATAACAGAGTGGCCTTAATTATTTAAAGTAATCTTGCCGGATGTTTGCAATGAAATCAGGCACATCTTCATCTTTCTGCTTCCATGGCTCCCCATTGCTTTTGTTGACCCATGAAACTTTCGGAGACAACGGTGTATATAAATCTGCATATTTGGTAGAAGATTAATCCAGACTAGGTTGTAGTTGACAGGATGCTCCGTACATTCATATGACCAAAACAATTCAAGTACAATAACATTTTTGGCCCTCGTTGGATTTTTGGATTTTTTGCTCCTAACATTCATCTTAGCAAACCTCAGGGATGTCGAGAAAATGGAAAATGAAATGAAGTGAATGGGTTAATCACCAAGGCTCCATGCTAGCAATGGCAATATATACCCCGTCCACATGGATACCCAATCAGTCCTACCCTAATCAGAGCAGGTACTCAACATGATGACTGGGTCCAAGTATTCCCTGATTGTACATTATTTTAGGGCAGTGCAGTAACAGGTTTAGTATCTCCTGCCCCACTCATATGTATTGATTATTATTTTAGGCACCATTTACATATACAACATATGCACATAGCTAAAACCAGCAGCCCCCAGCCCCTGGGAAATATTTTTGAGGTCTGGAAGCAAAATCCTAAACAGTAACTCTTTCCCTTCCTCACCCCTCATTTTAGACTAAACCCTTTTTGGTAGAAAGAACATCCGCCCAATCCATGCTTATCAAAGCATCTCAGTTGTTTCTTTTATTATTATTATTATTGTTGTTATTGTTGTTATATTATCAAAGCATCTCAGCTGTTTTCAAAATAAAATTTGAATTTTCACAATTGGCTTCTTTTAGTGTTTAGATTCCAGATAAAATGTTTTTTGGCTGTTGTTTGGATTGAATTCTATTTTGCCAATTGGGTTTTTTTTTTTTTGGGGGGGGGGGGGGGAGGGTAGTAGGAGGGCAGGGAAATCAGAGTTTTTGCCACTTCATGCAGGGATGGGATGGGGACATAAAATCTCTACCCGACAGGGAATGGAGAATACCTGCCCCATCCCCCCTTAAAGTCCAGGGCGGGGGTGGGGGGCCAGCCCTGTTCCTGCCACACCCTGCCCCGTTGCCAACCCCATGCCTTCATGGCTAGGTGTACAAAGCTCCACATGCAAAATTTAGTTCGAGCCCTTGTTGAAGAGAATGTGGTTAAAAGACCAAAGAAGCAGTAGAAAAATACTCATCATCCATGACAATCATTATGAGAAATGACAGTAACAACACATCACTTGTTTATAGTTATCAGTTGCCACGGAGAACTTTGAAATGAGATTGTTAGATCTAAGGTTGAAAACCTGAACTGGTGGAAACTGATTCTTGCCTCAACTATGTTGAAACTTAGCACAATCCATGTGAGGCAAGGAATTTGACATGAAAAATCACACCTCAGTTAAGAGATTAGTTTGCCTCCCCAATTGCTACAATTGTGTTTATGCATTCTATCAGCCTCATAATTTGAGAAACTGTTTATAAAGTGTTTGCTGCAGTGGACCTAAATCTAATTTGTTCAATTTTGAACCAATTTTTTAAACTAGTTTGCAGAAGCACCATACCTGTAATAAATGGCGGGTCAGGATCTCTTGTACTATGCAATACAGCAGTCCCAGATAACACTGTGATGAAGCCACAAAGCTCTGAAGCTATGCTGCTTGCACTCTGACCAGCCCAGTCCTACAAATAAGTCTAAGTAAATAAGAGTTCTGAAGTTAAATAGTACAAGATAGTACGTGGAGACCTGTCCCAACACCCCCATGAGGGGGGGGGCAGTAGTTAAAAGCGCGCTTGCGCGAAGCGCAACCCAGCACACCTCACGGGCTTTTTTTGCATAAAGTGCAGCGTAGATGAGAAAGCGCAGGTGAAGCGTGCTAAAGCTCAAAAAAGCGCAGCGCAAAAAGCACATGGTCTTTTTTTTTTTCAGTTGCTCCTTTCTATTGGTTCCTTTCTTGTTTTTTTCTAAGCTCATGGGCTTTTTTTAGTTGCTGCTCCTTTCTGTTTTTTCAGCACAGCTCCTTCTCCTTTCTTTTTTTTTTTGGGTCTCTATTCCTGTTTTTTTTTTTTTTTTTTTTTTCCTTAGTTACTCTCCTGTACTCCTTTCTGTTCATTTTTCCGGTCACCATTTGCCAAATGATGTTGGGATATTATGCAACGGCTTTGTTCAATTGGGTAACATTTGGTTTAAAGTTATTTAAGTAAATTTATATGTCTTTTTCAAGAATTTTATGAAACATATTTTCTTGTTATTTGGTCTAGAAAATGATTTTTTTTTTTTGTTCTAGTATTATAACGTATTTCATTTACTGTTATATATGTTGATGTTTTAGTATTATAATATATTTCATTTGTTATTATTGTATATCCAAATATATATTTTGATTTTATATTTTAAGTGTGCTTTTTATGAAAAAGTCTGCGCTTCGTTTTGTGCTTTGCGCTTAAGCCCCATGAGGACCTATCGCTTTTTGCACTTTTCACTTTTAACTTCTATGGGGGGTTACAAGATCTCCTGCATCAAAAAAGCTGTGTATGCTTTTTATCGCAGAAGGATGGATGATAACAGATAGAAGGTACCTTAAACATTATTGCACTGGCAAGAATCGTAAAAGATGTGAACATGGCATAATAGATTGGAGAAACCAGAGATGTGTTGAAAGTGTCCAATGCCTGATACATTACTTTCAGTCATCAGTGAATAGTTTAACATTTGAACCATCATTAATAACATTAAAATATCTAAAAATAAACTTCATCCCTTGAACATAACAATGTTTAAAAAAATTACCTAATAAAAGAATAAAAAAAAACCCTCAGAATTTTAAAAGATGCCAAGCATACCAGTAATATCATATCAAGAACAAGCATTAAAAAAATGAAGGCCACGAGCACACAGAATATCTTGAACATGGATTCACATGAGATGAGAAGGATACATGTCAGTTTTACCCTCTAGGATACTATCTCATATGCTTTAATAGCACAGTTCTTAAACCCAGACTAGACCACCGATTCAGAGATCAGATCGGAATTGCAACCGACTCAGTCAAACCTGGCAGCTTTTAAGCAAGCCTGTGCAAACAGACAGGGTTTGAGCAAACCAAACACGCTATGGACTTTGCAAATTCCTTGATTGAATGAGAAAACATTAATATCCCATCATTGCAATGTAAGAAGTGGGTGTGTCCAGCGAGATCCAATTCTTTTTCTTTTTGAAATCAAACGGCCTTCTCTTTCTTATTTTCACCCTCAATTTGAAATTCAAAGAATTTACATCCCATCCCATTGCATGTACATCTCACCAAAGTCCTCATGGAGGAAAACCCACCTGTGACGAGGGACAACGACGACTACCACTCATTCTCTTAGTTATTTCATCATAATTCACCTCAATTGATAGATATATTTTGGAAAATTAAAGTTTGAAATAGAAGCATCCAAAAATATCAAATCGCTACAAAGTTTGATAGGGCATTTGTGATTTGGTACGAATTTCCTGAATCAATATATAACATCTGGCACAGATCTTTGCTTTGTAAGCAAAGTAGTCAACAAGTATAGTTATTTTTGTTATTTTATCAAATTTTATATAATTTTCGTTTTGTCTTTTTAAAGATTATATATTTAATTCAACCATGCTGTTCAACAACTGACCCACTATTTGAACCGCCAACCCAGCGACCATATTACTTCACCAGGTTGATGTCCACTCGATGTTTGATAACCACTCCTTGTAACGAGCTGGGTTTTCTCCGGTCAGTGTTTCTTCTTTTTTCTCTAAACATTTGGAGTTTATATTGAATTTGGCTCATACTGATATTTGAAACATATAATTTTCTGTATTGTTTACAATTACATACAAGGTGATATGCATGATGCATTTATTGAAAACAAGTACTCTAGAAAAATATTTAGAAATTAAAAAAAATGAAGGATTCTAGAAAAAAATAGTAACTTTCTTATTTTAGTTTATAGTAATCTTTTTAGTAGTTACTTTATTCTTGGAAGATCTTTTAAAATAGTAGTTTTCATTGGGATTTATTTTTAGTAGCACTTCTATTTGTAACCTCTAATTTTCCCTATTTAAAGGGGGAATCATTAATAAAGAGGTATGTCTAATTTCTCTTAAAGAAGTGTGGTGAGAGACTTGTTAGGGAACAAGTTTCCAGCTATTAAAAATAGGGTCTAAGAGAGGGAAAAACTCTAGCAAAGGAAGAGAGGAATTCCCTGCAGGATATCCATCGATTAGATCCTGCACTAAGGCTCATATCAATTTGATATCAGAGCCAACCGTCATGGAAAACTCTGCAAAATGGTTTAGCCAGATGGAGAGATTCATGAGGGAATTTGAGCAACGAATGGAGCAGCGAATGCAGCATCTAATGGAGCAGCCACTAGCTAGGATGGAAGAACTCTAGCAGTCCAACAAGAAGTTGCAACAACAGCAGACAGCATTGATCTTGCTGATAGAAAGGTTTCAGCAATGGCACAACAAGGTCGAAGAGGTTAGGAACAGCAGCCACACCCTTGGTCCCTTGCTAAACCAAGGGGAGGAAAGGAGTAGTTTGCTCGAAGGAAGGACTGCCATCCCTAGAA
The DNA here is from genome assembly GCA_037126225.1 of Dillenia turbinata. Lineage (NCBI taxonomy): Eukaryota > Viridiplantae > Streptophyta > Magnoliopsida > Dilleniales > Dilleniaceae > Dillenia > Dillenia turbinata. The sequence continues at coordinate 13,290,451 of JBAMMX010000018.1, read as the reverse complement.
AGTGCCTTGACTTAAACAGCTATGAATATAATAAGTTTGGGCAGGATCTTCAGCTTTCCACTCATGACAGCAAGGCAGCCGTTTAAGGAAACATTGGTTCATACATTCATGACAGCAAAATTGGTATCTTAATAGAGGTAAACTATGAGACAGATTTTGTCACTTGTGGAGATATCTTCAAGGAACTAGTTGATGATCTAGCCATGCAAGTGACTGCCTGTCTACAAGTGCTGTATCTTGTTATGAAAGCATGTCCTAATGATGCTAAATTTATAGGAGAGCGAAATTCTTGGAAGTCCAAAGAAGAGGATAAGGGAGGAGGCTTATTGGGAGTTCTTGAAGACTTTGAGAGGAACTACCATGAGATCAAGCTTGAGGGCAAGCTTTTTGTCTAGAAGGGGAGTAATGATATGCATGATGCATTTATTGGAAACAAGTACTCTAGAAAAATATTTAGAAATTAAGAAAAATGAAAGATTCTAGAAAAAAATATTAACTTTCTTATTTTAGTTTATAGTAATCTTTTTAGTAGTTATTTTATTCTTGGAAGATCTTTTAAAATAGTAGTTTTTATTGGGATTTATTTTTAGTAACATTTCTATTTGTAACCTCTAATTTTCCCTATTTAAAGGGGGTATCATTAATAAAGAGGTAAATCTAATTTCTCTTAAAAAAGTGTGGTGAGAGACTTGTTAGGGAATAAGTTTCCAGCCATTAAAAATAGGGAAAAACTCTAGCAAGGGAAGAGAGGAATTCCCTGCAGGGTATCCATCTACTAGATCCTGCACTAGGGCTCATATCACAAGGGTCTTCAGCTCATTATTGAAACCTCTAAATTTTTATAAGCTATTGTTATCAGCTGATGCATTATATTTGGTGAGTAATATTTTGCTGACTTTTGTCACAATTTCTTAAATAAAAGTGAGAATGCGTGTGATAGTGGCCAGGTTTTATTTACTGGATCACATTCTAGGATGACAGTTTTCATTGGTTAGGACATGCAAAGGGAAACAAATGTTTGAGAAAATCTTGCTTTCAAATGGCTATTAAATTATAGCACACAAAATACTGGTGGTCAAGTTGGATTCAAGTGATTTTTGGCTATCTAAGTTGTGCAAAGCAGGGGACTCCACACCCTTGGCCCACTTATCACTTGGGGTGCTTGCCTGAATCAACTGACCAGCCAACTTAAGAAATTTTATTTTGTAAAGACATAGTAATTTAACACTTCAAGCAGTCACCAATCAAAGGTTCAAGGGGGATGTGAGGCATATATGAACTTAATGTATTTTGATAAACATAATTTGATGTAATACCTTTATATTCATAGGATTCAATGGAAGTTTCACATAATATCATTTCATGTTGTAATATTGAAATGCCCACTTAAAAATCATGTTAAGTTTCAACGAAAAAAAAATATTAAAGAAGAAGAAAGACAGAAGAAGAAGAAATGTGTTTGTAGGGGGCAAAAACCAAGAAAATTTAATTAATGGCACCTAGATGCAAAAGCCGTGCAACTCGTGAAGGCATAATTTTAAGTGCTAAAACAACATAATGGCACTTCTAAACTTTCTACAAAACCGCCTCAAATAATATGGAAACATAATAGGATTCAAACCTCAGTAAAATAGTAAAATAGAAACTTTCTAAAACTTTTAAGGCTGTAAAATGACTCTTAACTTTAAAGCCAGCTAAAACCTAGAAAGTTCTGAATAAAACAAGAGAATTTAAAACAATAGAAAATCCTAAAAATTGTAACAACTTATTCCTAACTTTAAAAGACTACTAAATTTTCTAAAAGGCTCAAAACACTACCAAGGACACTTGGACCAAAAAGACCTAGACTTCATGATGGAAGCATTGCCCTTTACCCTAGGTGACCAAAGATCACATATTGTCAACCAAGCTATGGTTGTGCCATCATTATTTCTATAATCTAAGAGGATTTCAAATGAAACATATACAGTTGCTACCACTAGACACCCACTACCCAGAAGCAATATCTGTTTCCAGTATAGCAAAGCAATCCCCAACAACACGGAGAAAATCCATCATGTTTCATACAATCTAAGAGTGGGGAATAGAATGATAATAGAAGAACACACACACACACACACACGTGCTGCCAAATACTAGAATATTTGTGGAAACTATTCAAGTTGCACTCACCATGTTGAGATAATTTAACTGAATAATGATACAGCTGACTGACACCATAATAAAAACCCATGTCTGAAAGTATATGAGCTGATTTGTTCCCTCCAATGTGAGTTTAAAGGCAATGCCAATTGCTTTTATGCTCATGACCTGCAAAACAAAGCATGGTATCATGGTGATGCAGGCAATGTAAGTGTGTACTACTTACGTGCTTACACTCTACATATTTAGTTCAATAACATTTCAAAGAGCAGTTGACATTGAGAATATTATTTACCGTCAATGATCCAATTGTAGAACATATTCCAATATAGACCATTATATTGGTCTGGCCATAACGAGGAGCACAATATAAGATCAGCACCAAGCTCACAGCTACAACGGCGGCGGTATATAAAAGAAAAGCTGAATAGTATAAAACATAAACAGTCAAGCAAATGTCAACAAAAAGAGATACCCAAAGTTAACCAAGATCGAAACACAAGTTACCGGGTTGAGTTGCCAATTCCCAAATCTCTTCTACTGAAGTTATAGATTCTTCTTCTGGGGCATGGAGAACAATCACGACCGAGCCCACAATACATAAAAGACACCCTAACATCCCCATTCTCCGTAGTTTCTCGTTTAACATAAAATGTGCTAGAATAGCACTATCAATTTTTATTCAAAATGACATGTAATCAGCACCAATTTATTTTCAAATTTGAAGGAAAAAAATTATAATTCCACCGTTCAGGCATCTGATTTTACCTTACAATGATACTCAATGCACCAAGAGGTGTTACAAGCACAGCAGGTGCAAAGACATAAGCTACAAAATTTGCTATTTCTCCAACAATCACTGCCATAATTCCAGAAAAAAATGGCATTCGAATTTGTCAGATATTACGTAGAGAACTATCCAGAATGAGAAAAATGTAACACAAAATCTAGTAAGACTAAAATAACTCCGTACAATTGCTAAACCCTAATTACAGAATTGACCAAACTGAACTTATAAATCTAATGAAATTGAAAATTGAGCATAACAAGATCGAAGCAACATACTGGTTACCATGCCGATCCACCAAAGAGGCTCTAATAAATAGCCATAACCACCAGAACCTATCAAAGAAACAAAATTAGGGTTTTGAAACAAACCCACTTGAATTCGATCAAAAGAAGGGGAGAGAGAGATTACTAGCGCGAGGGCCAGAAGCGCCGGCTCGCTTGAGGCCCTTCTTCTTGATAATGAAGCTAGATCCAATGAAGATGCTAGACACGACTGCCAGTATGAACCCTTTCAAATTATCGGAGAACATGATCAATATGAATACAACTGGCTTGCATCTTCCATTTACTCGCTCTGCAAACTCATCTCATCTGCTTCTCTGCGTTGACAGCCAAAGAAGCTATTACTGATGATGATTGGATTGGAAACCCTAGATTATTATGATTATTTTTTTTATTTTTTTGGATTTTGGTGGATTGTGTTATTGTCGTAGTTTGGCCCAATTAGGAAGACGAGGGTTCCTCAGCTCTCTATCTCTCTCTCTCTTTCTCTCTGAATGGAGTTAGACGGAGGAGAGAGAGAGTCAGGAAAGAACGGGAGACGTAATTCCGCCACCTGTCAGTCCACGACGACGAAATCTTTTGTTCTTTGTATTTACACTAATTTTTTTCCTTCAATTATTATGTTTTAGAATTTATTTATTATATTATATTATATTATAAAAAAAATAAGAACATAGTTTTATTACTAGATCCAAACGGTCGATCCAATCAAACCCAAATCCATAACAGCTAGAGGCCGGTAAAGACTGCTTAGTTAAACCAAGGTGGTGAACAAATCACGTGTTATTTGTTGTGTATTGTAAAAAAAAATAATTAAAAATAATTAAAATTTATTAAATTTATAATATTAACATAATTAAAAAAATATTGAGATTTTGCCCGTAAAAAATTAAAAATTTTTTTTCTTCAATTATTATGTTTTAGAATTTATTTATTATATTATATTATATTATTAAAAAATAAAAACATAGTTTTATTACCGGATCCGAACGGTCGATCTAATCAAACCCAAATCCGTAACAGCTAGAGGTTGGTAAAGACTGCTTAGTTAAACCAAGGTGGTGAACAAATCACGTGTTATTCGTTGTGTATTGTAAAAAAAAATAATTAAAAATAATTATAATTTATTAAATTTATAATATTAACATAATTAAAAAAATATTAAGATTTTGACCGTAAAAAATTAAAAACTTTTTTCCTTCAATTATTATGTTTTAGAATTTATTTATTATATTATAAAAAAATAAGAACATAATTTTATTACCGGATCCGAACGGTCGATCCAATCAAACCCAAATCCATAACAGCTAGAGGTTGGTAAAGACTACTTAGTTAAACCAAGGTGGTGAACAAATCACGTGTTATTCGTTGTGTATTGTAAAAACAAAAATAATTAAAATTTATTAAATTTATAATATTAACATAATTAAAAAAATATTGAGATTTTGACCGTAAAAAATTAAAAACTTTTTTCCTTCGATTATTATGTTTTAGAATTTATTTATTATATTATATTATATTATAAAAAAATAAGAACATAGTTTTATTACCGGATCCGAACGGTCGATCCAATCAAACCCAAATCCGTAACAACTAGAGGTTGGTAAAGACTGCTTAGTTAAACCAAGGTGGTGAACAAATCACATGTTATTCATTGTGTATTGTAAAAAAAAAATAATTAAAAATAATTATAATTTATTAAATTTATAATATTAACATAATTAAAAAAATATTGAGATTTTGACCGTAAAAAATTTAAAAATCTAGATTCTCAATTTAAATCTTAAAATAATACGATAGGTAAACCACATCCCTAAAATTGAAAAAAATCTAAAATATATAAAAAATTAAAAAGAAAAATTTTAAAAATATGTCGTTGGAGTGTGAAACATACAATTGAGATAAAGTGAGAGAAAGAAAAAAGAAATGTTGTTTCTTAACAATTATAAACTTACGTGTACACTTTTTGGAACCACCGATATATAAAAAAAGAAATGTATAATTTTATAATAAAAAAAAGAAAATGTTGTTTTTAGAGGGATTGGAAAGGGACATGTTGCTTTTTAAGAAAAAAAACATTAATCTAAAATTATAATATTTAATAATTTAACTATTAAAAATCATAAATATTAATATTTAATTTAAATTTTTTAAAATATAAAAAATTAAAAATTAATTCTAAAATTTAAATATTTATATAATATCAAATAATAATTTGGAATATTAAATATTTTAATATTAATATTTAGATATTTGATATTTAAATAAAAAATAAACTGTAATGCAAAATATTAAAATATTAAATAATAAACTAAAACTATATTACTCAATAATTTAATTTAGGCAAAATTATAAATATTAATATTTAATTTAAAAATTTATAAGAATAAAAACATTTAAATATTTAATTTAAATACTTAAATATTTATTTAAAAGAAATATATTAAATTAGAATGATAAAAATATTTATATAATATTAATATTTACATAATATTTAAAAATAATTTAAGAAAAATTTTTAAATATTAATATTTAATTTAAAAATTTATGATAACAAAATTACTTAAATATCTAATTTAAATACTTAAATATTTATTCAACTTTAAATATATTAAATTAACATGACAAAAAATATTTATATAATTTAAGATTTGAAAAGGCAAGGAGACTCCAAGAGATAATGTAAATAATGTAAATATTTATATATTTATATAATACCACATATACTAAAGTGAAATTAGAAAAAATTATATAATATTAACATTGTTATAATATTTCAAAATAATTTTATAAAATATATAAACATTAATCTAAAATTATAATATTTAATAATCAAATTGTAAAAAACTAATAAATATTAATATTTAATTTAAACTTTCATAACATAAAAAATAAAAAATTAATCTAAAAATTTAAATATTCATAGATAATTTGAAATATCAAATATTTAAATATTAATATTTAGATATTTGATATTTAAATTAAAAATTAAATTGTAAAACAAAATTTAAGTAATCTTTTAAATATTAATATTTAATTTAAGAATTTATAAGAACAAAAATATTTAAATATTTAATTTAAATACTTAAATATTTATTTATCATTAAATATATTAAACTAAAATGATAAAAATATTTATATAATATTTATATCTGTATAATATTCTAAAATATTTTAAGTAAATTTATAAATATTAATATTTAATTTAAAATTTTATAAGAACAAAAAATTTAAAAATTTAATTTAAGTAATTAAATATTTATTTAATATTAATTATATTAAATTAAAATAATAAGAAATATTTATATAATATTAGTATTTAAAAAGACACGGAGATCCCACAAGATAAAGTAAATAATGTAAATATTTATATATTTATATGATACCACTTATATTAAAGCCAAGCTATAAAAAATTATAAAATATTAATTTTATTACAATATTTCAAAACAATTTTATTAAATATATAAACATTAATTTAAAATACTAATATTTAATAATTTAACTGTAAAAAGCTCATAGATATTAATATGTAATTTAGACATTTTAAAAAATAAAAAATAAAATTTTAATTTAAACATTTAAATATTTAAATAATATCAAATAATAATTTGAAATATCAAACATTTTAATATTAATATTTAGATATTTGGTATTTAAATTAAAAATTAAATTGTAACACTAAAAATTAAAATATTAAACAATAAACCAAAACTACATTATTTAATAATTTAATCTAAGTAAACTTATAAATATTAATATTTAATTAAAAAATTTATAGGAACAAAGATACTTAAATATTTAATTTAAATACTTAAATATTTATTTAACATTAAATATATTAAATTAAAATGATAAAAGTATTTATATAATATAAATATTTGTATAATATTTAAAAATATTCTAAATAAATTTATAAATATTAATATTTAATTAAAAAATATGTAAGAACAAAGATATTTAAATATTTAATTTAAATACTTAAATATTTATTTAACATTAAATATATCAAATTAAAATGATTTATATAATATTATTATTTAAAAAGGGAAGGAAACCCCAGGAGATAATGTAAATAACATAAATATTTCAATTTTCATATAATACCACATATACTAAAACAAAACTATAAAAAATTTTATAATATTAATTTTTTTATAATATTTCAAAACAAATTTATTAAATATGTAAACATTAATCTAAAATTATAATATTTTATAATTTAATTTGAAAAACTCATAAACATTAATATTAAATTTAAACTTTTAAAATATAGAAAATAAAAAAATTAATTTAAAAAATTAAAAATTTATATAATATCAAATGATAATTTGAATTATCAAATATTTTAATATTAATATTTAGATATTTGATATTTAAATAAAAAATTAAATTGTGGCACAAAAACTATATTATTCAATAATTTAATTTAAGTAAATTTATAAATATTAATATTTCATTTAAAATATTTAAATATTTATTTAAATACTGAAATATTTATTTAATATTAAATATATTAAATTAAAATGACAAAAAAAATTATATAATATTAATATTTGCATAACATTTAAAAAAACAATTAAGTATAAATATATTAAATTAAATATTTATTAGTCTTTCATGGTGGTGTGTGCGTCTTGGGAAGAGAGGAGGGAGAGGGAGGAAGGGAGAGAGAGAGAGAGAGAGATATAGTGGGTGACGTGGAGAATAAATGCTTAGGGGGAGGGGGAGGGAGAGAGAGAGAGGATTGTCCAATTGGAAGCATGACCACGAGCTTGTGCAGTCACATGAGTGACGACCACACATGACCGCACAAGCCCATTTTAAATTTACATATAAATGAGTGGTTTGAAAAACAATGTTCAATATCAAGTGTAAGACAAGAGTCAATTACTTTTCTAAACACTCTTTCTCCCCTTTTTTCCCCCTCTTTTTTCCCCTTTTTTTTTTTTTTTCCCCCCCCTTTTCATTTACTTCTCCTACCACAAAAGTTTTATTAGACTTCTCTCTGCTTCCCTACCTAACTAGATTGTTATAAAATGGTATTAGAGCTCCCAATTCTTAGCAAGTAGCATACAAAATGAAGAAATTCGGTATAAAGCCATAAAAGAACAAGTCAAGAAATAGAATGCAAGAATGCAAGAAATGGTAGAAGCTCATTTTCAATTAGAACAGAAGATGGTAGAGCAAACTCAAAAGATGGAAGCTTTTATGGCTAACATGATGCAAGATTCAACACTTTCTTGAAAATGATGAGTCGAGACAAGAACGAGAAACAGGGTACTAAAAGAACCCCTAAATCTCCTTCTTTACCTGGTCTAAATGATAGAAGGTTAAAGGTAGATGGAGAATCTCATTTACCAAGGAAAGACCTTGTTGCCTGTAGTTTCATGTCAAACCTTCCAAAAATTGAACTTTCGGTGTTCACCGAGGAAAATCCTCGCATGTGGCCAAGGAAATGCAGTAAAATTTTTGTCATATATCAAATACCAAGTTATCAGTATGTTGATGCAGTGGAAATGTATTTGGATGGAAAAGAAAAGATTTAGTATCAAGCTTTGAAATTGATAATGAAAAATATAGATTGGGAAGAATTCTTCACATTATTGTGCTAGAGATTTGAAGCAAAATGAATGCAGGATAAAGTTAGGGAGTTTAACAAATTGCAGCATAATGACTTTTTAGCAGAGTATCAAGAAAAATTTGAGAAATTATCATAGATTTTGCTCCATAAAAATCCTAAGCTTATAGATTCTTATTTCATTTCGAGTTTCATCAGTGGAGTCAAAAAAGAAATCAAACGTATGTTGCGAATGTTGAAAATTACAAATTTACTCCAAGCCTTTGAAATTACAACTCTATAGGAACAATCATTAGAGTTAGTTAGGAGAGGAAGGAGTAATTTGAACAGAAGTTGGAATACTGGAGATGGAAGTGAAGGTATAAAGAATGTGGGAGTGCAAACTTCAGTGCTAAAGCACAACAAAGGGATGAGTAAGAATCAGCAAAATAGCAATGTTAATGGGGCAACACACAAAGGATCTCACATCAGGAGGTTCAATATAGAAGAAACAATAATTTATGCTTCAAATATAAAGAGAAGTTTGCCCCGGGACACCAATATAAATTCAGACATTTAAACTTGATCCTAGCAGCAAAAGAAGGTGATGAGTTGAAGCCAGTGGATGGAGGAAAGGAGGTGCACGGAAATAATCCTACTTCTGAAAAGACTATTGAAGTCTCTTTGTGTGCACTTTCCAGCTCCCTAAATAGGAAAACCATAGCATTACAGGGATCATTATATATGATGACTATAATTATTCTAGTTGGCATTGGAACTTTCAATAGGTTCTTACATCAAAGGTTGGTAGAAGAGTTAAAAATGCATGTTGAATCGACTGATTCCCTACAAGTAAAGATTGTTGGTGGTAATTAGATTACTAGCTTCACTAAAGTTAAGAATGTGAAATAGGTTATGTAAGGGTATATCTTTTCATTTGAGAAGATGGGATATAATCTTAGGAGTGGACTCGATATACAACCTTAGCTAAATTATATTTAATTTCAAGTGATTATAAGTTAGATTTTTCCATGATGAAGGTAAAGTAATTTTAGAGAGAAGGGTAAAATATTTGATAATAAAGTTAGTCGGGAGAAAGATGGTTCAGACAATAACAATTGCAAAGCTATGTTGTTTTTGCTATTAACACTGACTGCACTATCATGTGGGTGTTGGAAATAAGTTTTATAGTATTAAAACAATTTGTAGATTTTTTTTTTCACCCCTACTACCTTTCCACCCAGAAAGATCACATGGCCATTATATTATATTAAAGCCATAAGCTCAACCATTCAAGGTCAAAACTTACAGATATTCTTATTCCTAAAAGGCAAAAATTAAAAGACAAGTCCATGAGATGCTCAATAGTGGTATAGTCAGACCTAACACAAGCCCATTTGTTTCTCTAGTCTTGTTAGTTAAAAAAACCTGACCATTAAAGACATGTACCTAATTCCTAACATAAATGATCTTTTGGAGAAGTTATTTGGTTCCAAAGTATTTTCTAAGATAGTTCTGAGGGCAAGCTATCATCAGATAAAAGTCAAGCCTTGCAATGTTGCCAAAATAAATTCTAAAAGTCATTATGACCACTTTGAGTTCCATGTCATGCACTTTGACTTAACCGATGCTTCAACCACTATTCAGTCCCTAATGAATCACATATTCCAGCCACACCTTAGAAAATTTGTTCTAATATTCATTGATCACATTTTGATTTATAGTCCTAATCTTTCCACCCATGTTCAGGACCTTAAGATGGTCTTTGCTATACTAAGGCAATATAAGTTGTTTGCAAAACTTTCAAAATATATTTTTATACAACCATACGTACAGCATGTAGTTACTGGTGCAAGTTGAAAAACAAAATACATTATTTCTTGGTCAATTCTTACTTTGGTTAAGGTTTTGAGTGGTTCCTCAAGTCTAAATGGGTATTATAGAAAATTTGTCAAAAACTATGGAATAATAACAAGACCTCTAAATGACCTTCTTAAGAAAGATAATTTCCAATGGAATGAGGAGGCAAAACAAGCTTTCAAACCGCTTAAGCTAGAAACGAGCATAGCACAAGTAACGAGACTTCTTGAGTTCCCCAAACCTTTTATGGTGGAAATTTACACATGCTATTAAGGTTGGGGTACAGTATTGATGCAAGTGGGATAATTAATTGCGTATTCAAGTAAAGCTTCGGGACCTAGGAATATGGAGGTTATCTATATATGGAAGGAATTGTTAGTAATGGTAATAATGGTATTCAAATGGAAACATTACTTGAAAGGATACTACATCATAATGATTGACCACCAGAGTTTGAAATATTTATTAGAGTAGAAATTAATTAGTTTGTTGCAGCATGAGTGACTTACAAAGTTGTTAGGATTGAATTATGAGATTTAATATAGAAAAGGAGCCGAAAATAGAGTACCTGATACTCTTTCCAAAAGGGAATTTCCGAATGAGGAGTAGAAGGAGCTTACAGTATTGGCAATCTCCACTATGCAACCTCAATGGATGTTGGGGATCCTTTATAACTATGAAGAAAATGAAGAATAACAAGTTTTGATAGCTTAACTAACTTTATAGCCTGATTGCAAACATGATTTCCAACTTCAAGATGGAATTATGAAGTACAAGAAGAAGATCGTTGTTGACTATTACTCCCAACTCAGAGAAAAGATACTGTAACACATGTAAAGCTTGACATAGGGGGTTATTTTGGGCTACATGGTACTCTGAGAGAGTAAAATCTACATTCTATTGGGCTTCCATGAAGTTAATCGTGATTAAGTCTGTACAAGAATGCAATATTTGCTAGAGGAACAAGCATGGAAATGTTCATTATCCAGGGCTATTGCAACCACTTCCTATCCCTTCTCAAGTTTAGTTTCAAATTAACATGGACTTCATTTAAGGCTTACCACACTCTCAAGGCTATAATACTATTTTGGTAGTCATAGATAGACTTACCAAGTTTGGACATTTTATGACGTTAGAACATCCTTACTCTATAATAAATGTAGCTCAATTGTTTGTGAACAACATCTTCAAATTTCATGGATCACCTAACTCTATTATTTCTGATAGAGATAAGGTGTTTACTAATTTATTTTGGCAATAGTTATTTAGGCTTGTTGGTACCAAATTAAAATTTAGCAGTGCCTATCATTCTCAGATAGATAGACAAAGAGAATAACTTAATTAGTACTTAGATTGTTATCTTAAATATATGACTTCGGATAGGCCAAAATTATGGCTATGGTGGCTGAGTTTAGCTGAATTGTGGTATGATACCAATTTTCATAACAATATTTAAATGACTCTTTTTGAGATATTATGTGGTAACAACCAAGGCAAATTTTTCTCCGGCCTTATTTGGATACAGTCACTCTTATTGTTAGGGATGTGATCAAAAGTAGACAGGCCATACTGCAAATTCTATATGATCATTTGCCCGAAGTTCATAACAGAATAAAGATGTATGTTGATCAGAATCATTCTGAGAGAGACTTTAATATAGGTGATTTGGTTAATCTAAAACTATAGTCTTACAGGCAGTAGTATATAGGGCCTAGAAGACAACTTAATCTATCTTTCAAGTTTTATAGACGTTTTCCAGTTGTGGCTAGAGTTAGCCAAGTAACTTACAGGTGCAGCTACAATAAGATTCAAAAGTTCATCTAATATTTCATGTTTCATTGTTTTTTTTTCTTTTTAAAAAAGTTTGGTCTTACCCAGGTAATTATGCTAACTCTACCTCTGTTAGGATCATATAAACAAGCTATAGTGGAATTTGAAGCAGTGCTGAAGAGGCAAGTGAGTTTGAGGGATAACATACCAGTCATTCAAGTTTTAATCAAGTGGGTGAATCTCAGTCTAGGGAATCAATATAGGCAAACATGGATTTCATCAAAGCACAATTTCTAGCATTTTATCATTAAGGACAAGGAAACTTTCAAGGGAGAGGTATTGTAACTATTAAAAGTTAGTTAAGCCAGCTCAGTTACTAAGGTGGGTGGTAAGAGAAACAACATTCAATATTAAATATAAGCAAGGGAAGTAATGAAGATTTTTATTCAGTTAGTTTCCTAAACACAATCTCCCTCTCTCTATTTCCCTTCTCTCTTTACCTTTTTGTGTACTTCTTCCACTACAAAAGCTTTATTAGACTTCTCTCCCTCTCTCTCAATCTCTTTCTCTTTTTCCTCCTCTATCCTTTTCCCCTTTCTCTCTTTACCTTTTCATTTACTTCTCCTACTATAGAAGCTTTATCAAACTTCTCTTTACTTCCTTGCTTCTATTCATTTTCTCTTCCTAAACTGGGTTGTTACAACAGGAAGATAGAAAGAGTAAAGACAGGGAAGCAGAGAAAAGTCTGATTAAGTTTTTACAGTGCGAGAAGTAAACGAAAAGGTAAAGGGAAAGAAGAGAGAAAAAGATAGAGGAGGAGAAAGAAAGAGAAATGGGGAGAGAGAGACAGAGAGATAGAGAGAGAAAGTGAGAAAGAAAGAGTGTTTAGGAAACTAAGTGATGATCTTCATTACTTGCCTTGCTTACATTTAATATTAAACGTTGTTTCTCTAACCACTCACCTAACTAACTAAGTGGATTTAACTAACCTCTAACAATTACAATACCCTTCCCTTGAAAGCTTCATTGTCCTTAAGAGTTAAATGGTAAAAACTATGCATTGATGAAATCTATATCTTCCCATTTTGATTTTTCTGGATTGAGATTCACCCACTTGATTGACACTTAAATGGCTGGTTTGTTATCCATCAAAATCACTTACCTCTTTAGCTTTGCTTTAGTTTCTACTACAACTTATTTGTGTAATCCTAACAAAGGTCGAGTTGGCATAGTTATCTGGGTAGAACCAAGCTTCTTTTCTAGTAATGAAATATGAAATATTGGATGAATTTTTGAACCTTGTGGAAGTTACAACCTGTAAGCTACTCGGCCAATTCTAGCCGCCACTGGAAAAGGTCTATAGAACTTGGAAGATAACTTAAGTTGTTTTATAAGCTCCACAAACTACTGCCTCTGGGGCTGAGTTTTAGATAGACCAAATCACCTACATTAAACTCCCTCTTAGAATGATTTTGATCAATATACGTCTTCATTCTATTCTGGGTTTTGGTTAGATGATCATATAGAATTTGTAGCATGGCTTATCTGCTTCTGATGAAATCCTAGTAGCATAAGTAAACCGTATCAAGATAAAGCCTTGATAGGAATTTGCCTTAGTTGATCCTCATGTAATGCATCAAAAAAAGTTATTTGATTGCTACTATGTAAATTGGTGATATACCACCATTCAGCCAAACTTAGCCACTACAGCCATAATTGAGGCCTATCTAAAGTTATACATCTAAGATAACACTTTAAACACTAATTTAAGTTGTTCATTGTGTCCATCTGTTTGAGGATGACCAGCACTATTGAGTTTTAATTGGGTACCAACCAGTCTAAACAACTCCTATCATAATAGACTAGTGAACACTTTCTATCAGAAATAATGGAGTTGGTAATCCATGCAGTTTGAAAATGTTGTCCACAAACAGTTAAGCTACCTTTATTGCAGAGTAATGATGCTATAAGGCCATAAAATGTCCAAACTTAGTGAGTCTATCTATGAGTATCAAGATAGTATTATAGTCTTGAGAGTTTGGTAAACCTTTAATAAAGTCCATACTAATTTGAGACCAAGCTCGAGAAGGGATAGGAAGTGGTTGTAGTAGCCCAAAATAATGAACATTTTCTTGCTTGTTCCTCTAGCAAACATTGTCTTTTTGCACAAATTTAATTATGGTTGACTTCATAGAAGGCCAATAGAATGTAGATTTACTCTCTACAGAGTAACATATTGCCTAGAGTGACTCCTTCTAGCCGAACTATACATATGTTAAAGTACCTTTTCTCTAAGTTAAGAGCCACAATCAACAAGGATTTTCTTCTTGTACTTCATAATTCCATCTTGAAGTTGGAAATCAAGTTTATAATTAGGCTGTAAAGTTAGCTAAGTTATCAAAGCTTGACATTCTTCTTTGGATCTATTGAGGCTGCATGGTAGAGATGGCCAATATTGCATGCTCCTCGTGCTTCTCATCTTGAAATTTCCTTTTGGAAAGAGTATCAATTACTTTATTTTCGATTCTTTTTCTTTTTCTTTTGGTATTGGATCTCATAGTCGAATCCTAACAACTTTGTAAGCCACTTATGCTACAATGAACAACTTAGTTTCTACCCTAACAAATATTGATCAGTCCTTATGATGAAGTGGTATCTTATTAAGTCATGTTTCCATTTGGTTACTACCATCACTACTACTAATAATTCCTTCTCATATATGGATGGCTCTCTACTCTTACATCTCGAAACTTTACTTAGATATACAATTGGTTGTCCCTCCGGTATCAATACCGCACCCCAACCTTGAGAGCATGAGTCAGTTTTCACCACAAAAGGTTTGGAGAGATTAGGAAGCCACATTATTGGTGTTGCACTTATTGCAAGTTTAAGATATTTGAAAGCTTGTTTTGCCTCCTCATTCCATTGGAAGTTGTCTTTCTTGAGAAAGTCATTTAGAAGTCTTGTTATAATTCTATAGTTTTTGAAAAATCTTCTATAATACCTGGTTAGACCCAAGAAACCTCTCAAAGCATTGACAGAAGTAGGAACTAGACAATAAACTATACATTTTATTTTTTGAGAATCCATTTTCACTCTTATACTAGTGACTACATGTCCAAAAAAATTCCACCTATGATTATGTAAAAATATATTGTGAAAGCTTTAGTACAACAAAGACTATTTTAAGATCCTGAACATAGGTGGAAAGATCACGACTTTAAATCAAAATGTTGTCAAAGAAGATTATAACAAATTTTCTAAGGTATGGCTAGAATATATGATTCATTAGTGATTGAAAAGTGACCCAAACATTATGTTGGCATTAAGTGTTTTGATGATGAATTAGTTAGCATACTAAATACTAATTATAATTAGGAAAAATTTGAAAGAGTTCTTTAGAACTCAAGAAGGCCACTAGATCTCAACACAAGATATTATAATGTCGACACTGGTTTTAGGATAGACACAAAATACATAGAGAATTATGTCGATACAAGTAGATTAAGATGTCGATACAAGTAGATTAAGATGTTGATACATGTCCTAGAATTTAGAAAGAAATATGTCCAACATCTAACCTAGAATATTCAACACACTATGTGATATCAAAACATGGACATTAAGATGTCGAAATGAGTTATAGAATTTCTTTTAAGTTTAACATGTTGAATAACAAATTGAATTTATTGAACATGTAAGTATTTATTTTTGCTAACCATATTGACATAAGAAAGTAGTAATGTCAACACGAGAACTTCAATGGCTATTTCTGAACTAAGGCCGTGCGTGTTAATTCATAAGCTGATAAGTTGATGAAGATATTTAATGCAGATTAACGTTTAATTTTCAAGTCACCACCTACCTCAACAACTGGATTTTATTTGCTTATAAATACAAGTATTGAAGAAGAAGAAATTAGTGAAAAAAATGAGAAAGCATCTGAGCATCACAAATACATTCAATTCTATATTTTGTTCTCAAAGTGTCACACTACATTTTGCTGACCAATTGTAACTTTATTCATTGTACTTCAATTTTGTTACACCCAAAGGTAAAAGTCTTATCATTGTAGTATTCTTTTCAAGAAGTGTTAATTGTACCAAGATCCAAGTGTGGTAGTTGGATTTGGAGTTTTAGTGAGAAAAGTTATATAACTTAGAGTTGTGTGAAGTATTTGAGAAAAACACTAGTATAGGTCTAACTTGCACCCGATAAGCAAGATGATTGTAAACTGTTTTGAAAATAGTGGAAAATCCAGGTGGAGCTTGAGAGTAAACGGACATCAAGTTTAGTGAGACCACAACAAAATTTTGTGTCCTTTACTCGTCAAAAATATTTAAAAAAACCTATTCGCTCCCTCTAGATTTCTTTTATTTGGTATTAGAGTAGGAACCTAATATTAGGTTTTATAACCGTAAACCAAAGATCATACCCTCTCGAAATGGCTTTAAATGGTGATAGTGTTCATTTCAAAACTTGCTCCACCAATAGAGCACCGTTCTTTAATGGGAATAACTATATCTATTGGAAGTAGCGGATGAGGAAGTTCATCGTTGCACAAGATGAAACAGCATGGGAGATATTTGAGGAAGGAATAAAGTTCCCAACAAAGGAGATAAATGGAGTTCGTGTTCCTATCAAAATGAAGAACATGACTTTAGAGGAAAAGAAGGCATATTGTGCAAATTGCAAGGTTGTCAACTTTCTCCACTTAGCCTGGAAACTCAATGAGTACAATTGAGTCTCTTTAGGCATCACAACAAAAGAAATTTGGGAGAGAACCAAAGCAACTTACGAAAGAACTGATCAGGTTTGAAAGAACAAGATCAAAAGTACAAAGCCTTCAAGATAAAGGAAGAAGAGTTTATACGAGAGATAATGGCATGCTTCAACAAGATCACAAATGAATTGAGGCTGCTTGGAAAAGCATCTCTCAGGAAGACATGGTGGACAAAGTGTTGAGGTGTCTACCAAAATCATGGGAGCCAAAGGTCACAACAATTAAAGAGTCCAAGAATCTTGAGACGTTGACCATGGATCGGGTCATGGGGTCATTGATCACTCATGAGATGAAGTTGAATACAAGGGGTCTGATTAAAGAAGACAAAGAAAAAGGTGTGGCCCTCAAGGTAGAAAGTGAGGAGAGCACTTTTGACAGTGAAGAAGATAAATAAGATATGGCTCTGCTCACAAGTTCAAGAGGTTTATGATGTGATGAAGGAACAAACCCAAAACTAACTTTAGAAAGTCAGAAAAGAAAGATAAATTTTGATGCTACGAATGCAAGAAGGCTAGACATATAAAGGCAAGATGCCCCCAACTCAAAAAGGCTGAGAAGAAGGAGAAAAAAGGAAATAAAAAGGCCTTAACTACTAAGAGTGTTGAAAATAATAGCTCAAGTGATGAGAGAGTTAAAATGGAATAACCCAACTTGTGTTTCATGGCATTGGAGGAAAATCAAAAGGAAGAGGTATCATCTTGACAGCATTGCTTTTCCAAATATAGAGGCAATAGAAATAAGCCTATTGTGAAGCTAAAATTGCTCTTCTTTTATTTCCTTACTTGCATCATTGCATACATACAAAATGCTTGAGTACAAGAATACTTATAAGAGGTCCCTACTCATCAAGAGACACTTTACATTTAATAGGTTCACAATATTCAAAGAGACATTTTAAGAATTCTAGGAGTTTGAGTTATTCATGAATCACACATACCAAAAAAAATCAAAACTTTGACTTCTAGAAAATATTTGAAAAAATCTCAGTTTTCTTAACATTACTCCTCTTTTGGATTTTTTTCCAACACTCCCAGCAATGCCCTTAGATTCTCAAACTTGGATTTCTGAAGAGCCTTTGTCATAATGTCTACAATTTGATCTTCAGATTTGCAGTGATCCATTTGAATTTCATAATCTGCTTCCAACTGCCTTAAAACATGATATTTAACCTTTATATGCTTAGACTTACCATGAAGCACTGGATTTTAAGCCATATGAATAGCTGATTTGTTGTCCACTTTGATAACAGTAGCACTGATAGGAGCCATTTCTAAATCAGTAAGCAATTTTTTTAGCCATACAACATGATTAGCAGCACCTGCTACTGCAATATACTCTGCCTCAGCAGAAGATTGAGCAACAACTTCCTCAGCAGAAGATTGAGCAACAACTTCTTGCTTTTTAGAACTCCAAGAGAAAACTCCATTTCCAAATGTAAAAATGTAACTAGAGATACTTTTGCAGTTATCAACACTTCCTGCCCAATCACTGTTAGAGTATCCCAGCAAACATCCATTTTGAGCTGACTTAAACCATAACCCATAATCTGTCGTACCTCTAACATATTGCAAAACCCTTTTAGCAATACCAAAATGAGATTGTTTTGGAGAATGCATATACCTGGACAGCATACTTACTGCATACATCAAATCTGGCCTGGTATTTATGAGATACAAAAGATTCCCTATCAAGCTTCTATATTATGAGAGATCTACCTTCTCACCAGCATCATCTTCAGAAATTTTTTCATTATATACAAGAGGAGTGGTTACTGATTTGCATTTATCCGTTTTGAATCTTTTAAGCACATTCAAGGCATATTTATGCTGAGATACAAAAATGTCTTCTTGTGATTGTGAAATCTCCATTCCTAGAAAATAATTCATTTCTCCCAAGTCAGACATCTCAAACACATCTTGTATTTTGCTTTTGAATTCTATAATCATACTTTCATCATTTCCTGTTATCAAGAGATCATCAACATATAATGAAACAATCACCATTTTCCCACTCTTCTCCTTCTTTGTATACAATGTAGCTTCTGTCATGCTCCTTCTGAAACCCCATTTAGTAAAATAAGCATCAATCTTACTATACCATGCTCTTGGAGCCTATTTAAGACCATACAAAGCCTTATTTAGCTTATACACCATGCCATCTCCATTTGAAACTTCATAACCTTGGGGCTGTTCAACAAAAATCTCCTCCTTTAGCTCACCATTTAGAAATGCTGATTTTACATCTAGATGATAGACCTTCCACCTGTATTGAGCAGCAAGAGCTAATAAAAATTTAATGGTGTCATGTTTGGCCACTGGTGTAAAAACTTTACTGTAATCTATCCCTTGCTGTTAAGCATATCCTTTGATTACCAATCTTGCTTTTAATTTATTGGATTTAGTTTAACTCTATAAACCCATTTTAACCCCAATACATTTTTATTTTTGGGTCTGGGAACTAATTCCCAAGTTCCATTTTTCTGTATCATTTTCATCTCCTCATGCATTGCATTAACCTATCCAACATTCTTGTAAGCTTCCTCAAAATTTACTGGCTTTTCTACCATCAAATTATATCTTTCATAAATATCAGCAAGACTCATTGTTTTTATTTTCTCCAAATCATCATCATTATCATCCAATTCCTCCTTGCGGTTGTTTGAAGAAGCTGAAAAATGGCCATTTGAACTTGAAACCGAATTATCAATTGGAATTTCATTATTTTGCTGCTCAACCTTATTTGAATCCCAATTCCAAAATAAATTTTCATCTACTATAACATCCCTGCTAATCATCACTCTCTTCTCCTTCAAATTATAAATCCTATAGCCTTTTGTCATTGAAGCATATCCTAAGAAAATCCTCACTTCTACTTTTTTGTCTAATTTTGTTCTTTTAGTAGCAGGAACATGCACATAGCAACATGAGCCAAATACTCTCATGTACTTCATAGATGGCTTGACTTGACTCTAAGCTTCTATTGGTGTCTTCCCCTGTACTGCAATTGTTGGCAACCTGTTCAATAGATAAACTGTAGTGTGTGTCGCCTTAGCCCAGAACTGATTGGTATATTTTTTCCATCCAACATTGCTCTAACCATTTCCACTATGACTCTGTTCTTTCTCTCACCACTCCATTTTGCTCAAGGGCGTATGCATTCGTTAGTTGATGATCAATACCAGCATTTTCACAAAATGTTTTAAAATCTTTTGAATTATACTCCATTCCATTATCAGTTCTTAAAGCCTTGAGTTTGCACCCACTTTGAGTCTTAACTAACATTTTGAACTTCTTGTACTTCAAAAACCTGTGATTTATTTCTTATAAAATAAATCCAAGTCATCCGTGTCATATCATCAACAAAGAGCATAAAATACTTGTTTTTGTTCATGGACTCTGTTTGCATAGGTCCACAAACATCACTATGAACTAGTTGAAGCCTTTCACTAGCCCGCCATTTGGAGTTTGCCGGAAAAGGTTCCCTGTGTTGCTTCCCCATTTGACATGAGCTACAAACACCATCATGTCTTCTTACTTCAGGCATAAATCTCACCAAGTTTTGCCTCCACAGTTGAATCAAAGCATTATAATTGTAATGACCATATCTATAATGTCACAACCTTGATTCATCTTCTTTAACAAAATTAACTCCTTCACCAACACAAGCCCAATTTAAAGGAAAGCATTTGTCCACCATTGGCAATTTTGCAACCAGCACATTTGCATAATCATAAATAAAGCATGCCATTCTTTTAAAAAATAATGAATAACCATTTTTCACCATCTGACCCACACTCAATAAATTTTGAGCAAGAGAAGGCACAAATAAAACATCATGGATAAATCTAGTACATTGTTTAGTTTGAGCCATAATAGATCCTTTTCCATGAGACTCCACAACTTGTCCATTCCCAAGCTTAACTTTTATCTTGCTTGTTTTGTCCAGATTTGTGAACAATGCTTCATCTTTAGCCATATGATTTGTGCAGCCACTGTTAATAAACCAAGTACAACTAGCAACTTCATGGGTCTCTTGCACAGCCATAAACAGACTTGCTTTTGGCTCCTCCTCTTCTTCAGTGAAGTTAGCCTTTTGTAATTGCTTTTCTTGGCCTTGCTTTTGCTTCTGTCTGTAATTCTTCGCAATATGGCCAATTTTTTTAAAAAACTTACACTGAATAGGTGGCTTGCATTTGAACCAACAATCCTCTTCCTTGTGATTTGTTCGGTGACAATGACTACAAGTGAGAAATTTTCCCTTTCCCCCCTGTTCTTGTGAATTTTGACCATATTTGCCTTTACCAAGATTTTCCTTTTTAGGTTTCTTGGCTTCCTTTTTGCCTGGCCTTCCTATTTGCTTTGCTTGAAATGCTCCTTCAACAACTTCATCCTCACGAGTTAGTATCCTTTGTTCATAGGCTTGAAGTTTGTTAATGAGTTCTGCAATTTTCAAGGCTTTAAGATCACATGATTCTTCAATAGCTGACACTTTTAATTCAAACTTTGCAGGTAGGCTTACAAGGACTTTCTCCACTACCTTTGTCTCTGGAAATTTTCTCCCATCAATCTAATCTTATTGACCAGATCTAGGAGTTTAGATGAGTACTCTTTAATCAGCACCCCTTCTTTCATTTTAACATTTCAAACTCCCTTTTAAGAGCAAGAAGTTTGACAGCCTTCACCCTTTCATTTCTTTCACATTCTTCCTTTAATGTGTCCCACACTTCCTTCGGTGTCTGGCATGCCATGATTATGGTGAAGATAGCATCAGATAATGCTGAATGAAGGCATGTTAAAGCCCTTGTTCTCCTTGACTTTTTTTCTTCATAAGTCCTTATCTGTGATAGAGTTGAATCAGCTCCTAGAGGTTCCAGTTCTCCTTCATCTTCTATAGCTTCCTATAGATTTAGAGCCATCAAATAAGCTTTCATTTTAATGGCCCAAATGTGATAATTTTCTCCAGAAAACTGAGGAGGACCTGCTCCGAAAAAATTATTTGAGGACATTTTTACTGGTTTCACCTTTTATTGAGGTAGTCTTTGTGCACATCTGCCTTAAGAAAATAGCTCTGATACCATTTGACAGCAATGCTTTTCCAGATATAGAGGCAATAGAAATAAGCCTATTGTGAAGTTGAAATTGCTCTTCTTTTATTTCCTTACTTACATCATTGCGTACATTGCATACATACAAAATGCTTGAGTACAAGAATACTTATAAGAGGTCCCTACTCATCAAGAGACACTTTACATTTAAATGGTTCACAATATTCAAAGAGACATTTTAAGAATTCTAGGAGTTTGAGTTATTCATGAATCACACATACCAAAAAACATCAAAACTTTGACTTCTAGAAAATATTTGAAAAAATCTCAGTTTTCTTAACACATCTTACTACTCTAACTCTTTAAATTCTTCTGACTCTGAAATGAATTGATAGCACATGAATTGCATGAAGCTTTATTAGAATCACTTAAAAACTTGAGGAAAATAACCAAGAAGAATACCCTACTAAAGAAGAAATTGACTGAGCTAGAAGAGGAAAATAATAGGCTAATAAATGACAATCAGAAATTGATAGAAGAGAACAACATTTTAAAGAAAAACAAAAATGAACTGCTTGTAAGATTGAAATTGATTTGAAGAAATTGAGAAGTTAAGGACTGAAATAGAAAATCTTAAAAGCAGGTGCATAGAAAAGGATGAACCCAAATCACCAACACTGAAAAATGAACTTAAACTATAAAAAAGTAAGAATCAAAGACTTAGTTCCCTACTGCATAAGTTCATTCAGGGACAAGAAAAGTTAGACCTAATGTTAGGAGCTCAAAGGATAGTATACGACAAGGTTGGGTTAGGCTATAATCCTTCAGTAACACAAAAGAAGCTTTATAACTTCTTTTTGCTCAGCTCAGAGTCAAGTAAACCTAAGACTAGATGCCACACACATATGAAAATTGGACATAAAATAGAGCACTATAAGCTCAAGAGGCAAACTAGTATCGGTAAAAATAAAAGATCATCATATAAAAAATGCACACACTGCAACAAAAATGGGTATAACTCTAATACATATTGGTTTAAGAATGAAACATCTAAGAAAATAAAAAGGCAATGGATACCAAAAGAAGTAATTAAGAACAATGCTTCAATTAACCTAGCTGGACCCGAGAAAGTATAGATACCAAATGCACAAACTTGATTGAGATCTTTTCTGGGTATGCCTAAAATCTAAGGAGTTCCGTGTTACTTTTATGTGATACACTGATAGTGGATGCTCACAACAGATGACTAGAGATGCATCAAAATTCTCCATGTTAGAGAAAAAAAAAAGAGGAAAGGTAGTCTTTGCTGATAACTCTAAAGGTAAAGTCATTGGAGTCAGCAATATAGGAGGTAAGTCATCTGAAACTCTAATTCAAAATGTGGTTGCTGGTTTAAATTTTAGTTTTTTGAGTGTTAGGTTTGTGTAGAGATTATAGGGTTATTTTTGAATCTGATGTTTATTCAATTGTTTGTAAAGTATTAAATGAAACAAAATTCACTCGACAAATAAAAGGAGCATATATGTAATAAATTTAGATGAAATAGAGACACCTAATGAATTTTGTTTAGTTACGATAGACAAAAAGAGTTCTAGATTATGGCATAGAAGATTAAGTCATGCAAATATGGATTTGATGTCAAAATTAGTAAGAAAAGACTTAATTAAAGGATTCCTAAAATAAAATTTGAAAGAGATAAACTATGCGTTGCTTACATAAAAGGAAAACACATTAAAAGCACATTAAACCCAAAAATATAGTGTCAACCTCTAGACCTTTAGAGCTTCTACACAGACCTATTTGGTCCAACGAAAACCCAAAACTTAGGGGGAAAGCATTGTGGCATTGTAATAGTCGATGATTATTTTAGATACATTTGAATTATATTTTGGACCAGGAAAGAAGAAGCCAGCTTAGAGTTCATAAAACTCTGCAAAAGGTTTCAAAATAAGAAATGATACGTGGTCTCTTGCATAAGAAGTGGCCAACATTTCAAAATTTTTGTGAACAAAATAAAATCAATCACAATTTCTCTATACCTAGGACGTCTCAATAAAATGATGTTATAGAAAGAAAAAATAGGATTTTGGAGAAAATAGCAAAATCTATATTATGCGAACACAACACTCCAAAATACTTCTAGGCAAAAGCTATAAATACGGCTTGCTACACATTGAATAGGGCATTAATTAGACCAATGTTAAAGAAAACACCCAACGAACTCTACAAAGGCAGGAAACCAAATATAAATTATTTCATATTTTTGGATGTAGATGCAATGTATTAAACAATGAAAAGAATAGTCAAGAAATTTTGATGCTAAAAGTGACAAAGATATCTTTCTAGGATACTCAATCAATAGCAAGGCCTATAGAATATATAACAAGAGAACGATAGTAGTTGAGAAATCTATTCATGTATGACTTGATGAATCTAAAGATATTAGAAAAGAAATAATTTTTATAGATGATGATGAACCATTTGAGATTGAGTCTACAGAAGTTAAAAATATACAAAAAGAAGAATCTAAGGTAGAGCAATAATCAGAAGAGGAAGAAAAGAATTGTCAAGAATAGGAAATAAAGTTTCCAGCAATCAGAAATAGTGTAAATGTAGATAATATAATAGGAGATATGCAGTTAGGAGTAAGAACATAATCTGAAATATAAAATCAGTGCGAATTCACAGCATTTATTTCTCAAATAGAACCTAAGAATATGAATGAAACTCTTGAAGATGAAAACTAGATAGTTGCGATACAAAAGAGCTAAACCAATTCGAAAGAAATAAAGTGTGAAACTTAGTTTCTAGACCCTATAATCAATCTATAAATGGAACTAAGTGGGTCTATAGAAACAAATTGGTTGAGCATGAGACTATCACTAGGAACAAAGCAAGATTAGTGGATCAAGGGTATAGTTAAGAAGAAAGAAAAGACTATGATAAAATCTATGCATCAATGGCTAGATTAGAAACGATTAGGATTTTTCTTGCCTATGCTTGTTTTATGGACTTTAAATAATATCAAATGGATATAAAAAATGCTTTCCTTAATGGGTAATTAATGAGACTATTTATATACAAAAACCCAAGATTTGAAGATCCAAAATACCAAGGCCATGTATTTAAATTGTCCAAAGCACTATATGGTCATTAGTAAACTCCACAAGCTTGGTATGAAAAGCTTAGCTCATTTTTAATTGAGAATGAACTTCAGAGAGGTAAAGTTGACAGAACCATTTTATTAAAGAAGGATAAAGACATGTTAATTGTGTAAATCTACATAGATGACATAGTATTTGGCGTTATAAATAAAAAAACTTTGTCAAAAATTTGCTGAGAAAATGAATATGGAGTTTGAAATTAGTAATAATGGAAGAACTTAATTACTTTTTAGGACTACAAATTAAAAAATTAAAGGAAGAAATTTTTATTAATCAGTCCAAATTTGCAAGGAAGTTAATTAAAAATTTTGGTTTAGGTATGACTAAAGGTAATGCCACTCTTATGAGCACATTAATCAAACTAGATAAGGACAAAAATGGGAAGAGTGTATATCAGAAGATATATAGAAGTACGATAGGATCATTATTGTATCTAACCGCCTCTAGACCTGAAATACTTTATAGCATTTGCTTATGTGCTAGATTTCAAGCAAATCCCAATGAATCACATTTGTGTGCAATAAAGAGAATACTGAGATATGCTAAGGACACCTGTAGTCTAGATATCTGCTATGACATAAGATCATCATTTGAACTTCATGGATATAGTGATGTAGACTTCGTTGGATGCAAAGTGGATAGAAAGAACACTAGTGATATATGTCAGTATTTTAAAAGTATATTGGTTTCCTAGTCCTCTAGGAAACAAAATAGTGTGGCGACATCAACCACTGAATCAAAATATATTGTTACAAGACAATACTATATTCAAATCCTTTGGATTAAACGTCAAATTAAAGATCATGGCTTAAATTTAGAGTATATTCCTATTAAAGTTGATAACACAAGTGCTATAAATTTAACAAAGAATCCAGTATACCACTCTAGAACTAAGTATATTGAGGTTAGATATCATTTCATTAGAGACCATGTGCTTAAGAATGATGTTATCCTTGAATACATTGAGATAGAAAAACAAATTTTAGATATATTCACAAAACCTTGGGATAGAGAAAGATTTGTAGTTTGAGAAGAGAATTAATAATGATGGAAATAGAAAACTAAGTCTAAAAAATAAGAAAGTTGAAATTGAACAAGAAAAGAGCATAAAAAACAGAGGAGTAGTATCAAAACAAGTGTCTACACTCTAAACATGTTCTTTTAACTTACTAAGTGTTTTGATGAATGATGTATTGACACATTAGCTGAATGTGTTGAATACAAGTATTTATGTCAATATACTGGATGGATATGTTGAACATTTTATGTGTTTGTGTGTGTATTTTTGTCGACATATTAAAATGTGTCGAATACTAGATTTATTTAAAACATGATGTCTGACATATGAGATGTTATGTTAACATGCCCCAAAGATCTTGTTGAATAGAGCAAAATGAACACTTGATGTCGACGCGCCTATCTTACAGTGCTGACATTATATATCACAAATGACTCATGTCAAGACACATGTCTTATGGTGTCGACATCATGCCCATAAACAAGTTATGTTGACACACTTATTCCATGGTGTCGACATGCTAGATCATGCCGACCTACCTATTTATGGTGTCGACATGCTAGCTGGCATTCGAAATAGCTAGGAAGGGATTTGACACGCCTTTAAATATTTTGAAGAAAATTTCAAATTTCCTTATCCGAAACCTTAACTCTAAAATCCTCTCTCCCAAATCAAACAAAGCACTTAATTAATCTCTAAATTAACTACTCAAATCACTCTTACATACACCGAAACCCTAAATCCTAGTGAAATCTGTTAAGATTTCATTCAAAACTTTTAGATCTCCCAAGCTCCAAGTTACGCAGATGCTGAGAATGCAAATGTGTATCACAATCATGAAAATTTCACTTCGGCCACTAAGGAGAATCAATTTAAGGAATTTTCGAAGAGGATAGTAAACTTGGGAAAGACAATGGATTGGGATTTTTTTGGAGAGTACGAGGTTTCCATATGGATCCAACAAATGAAAGGTAACACCTCATTCCTTAGTAAATCCTAATGTTAACATTCACGAGCATTTAGTTAAGTCATTTTATAATAATATGGAAGAGATGAGATTGCCTGATATTAGGAAAGATTTTGAACTGTATATTAGCATAGATGGTGAAAGAATTTGTTGTGCCTTTAAGACCTATGTAAAGGGAATGATGATTGAAATAACCCCCAAAAAAATTATGGAGATGCACGACATGGAGTGGATTCCCTACGATAAATGTGAAACATATCAATGAACTAGTACTCTAGAAAACTATAGAAAAGTGTTTAATAACCCAAGTTTAGACATGGTGAATATAAGTGTTGGGGAGTTAGATATACATGAGAGAATCCTACACCTAATTGTGGCCCATGTGTTAAAACTTAGGGCAGGAAACTATACCACTCTTTTTACTGAGGATTTTTGGTTTATGAGATGTTTTATGGAGGGAAAGGATCTAATGATGCATTTTTTGCTCCCTTACTTCATAATGACAGTAATGAATAACAAGAAGTTCCAACTGTGTTATGCATCCTTCATAACTCATATTGTTTTCACTATGCTCCAAAAGAGAGTGGGATTAATTCTTCTACTCTTGGTAAATCCAAATGGATATACAAGGCTGAAGACAAGTCATGGGTAAGAAAAGAAAAATTAAACTCCAATATCATAAAAAGGAGAAGAAGTGAGGATGGACATAGTAGAATAAATAAGGAGGAGAGGCGTGAGGATGTAAGGACCATGTAGAGCATTCTCCACAGATGATAGCAATTCAAGGTCCTTCTTCCACTGAGACCAAATCGAATAAGATTCTATAGAAAATGGAGATTATATAAACAAAGATCATGGAAGGATTCGATGGGTTGGAGACTGAAATAAGAAAAAATTATGATAATTTAGAGCACAAGTTAAGGGAGGTGGAGAAAAATATGGGTGAAGCACTAGATAATAAGCTTGCTTTGGTAGAAAAAAATATGAGAATTACCTACAGTGATTTAAAGCAAAAGATGACCGATGATCATAAGGACATAATGTTCAAATTGTATGATATGGGAAATGATAAAAAAGTCAACATGAACTTTATTCAAAGGGTGAATGCTATGAAACCTATGGGTCCTAGGCCTTCTTCATCCACCACCTTCACTCGAGCTTCCATTCCTACTCTTGGTACTAATCCATTCTCTATTCGGGCCTCCTCTCCCAATCCTTTTTGTGTGAGAGCCACTACCTCCACTATCTTTGCCACCACTTGTGCTCCCACACCTCAACTTATGCCTCAGACTACACCTCAAACCTTTACACCTCCAACTCAATCGGATGCGGCTCTATCAACCACTAAAAATAAGACTAAAAGCAAAGTTAGGCCAAAGGTATATGATATATTGCTCTATCTTTCTATAATTAGGCCTATGATTGTAATGTCATATATACTGAACCTTTGATTTCTAATCTCATTCATTTTCTTTTTTGGCATATTTTTCAAATTTTATTTGTTGATGATTTGTGATGGTTACAAACCTTGGTTTATGTCATGATTGATGGTAATCTAATGCTTAACTATATACTCAAACTCCAGTTGATGGCTCTCTGCACTTCATTCATGTTTATATTTCTAAATTCTGTTGGTTTCTGCACTTTATTTCTGCATTGACTACTGCACTTAAGATGTTAGTGAATTGGTCCTACCTAGACTTATTTTTTAAAAATCTGTATTATAGGTATAACCTTTTCCCTCACCTATGACATTTAATCACATTTTTAGAGGGAGTTTTGTTCCTTGAAAATAGATTAATGACCTTAAACTTGGGCCATTTTTTGTCTATATAGTTTACTTAGTGCTACAACATTTTTTTGTTGATGATAAAAAGGAAGAGAAATACTAATAATATAAGGGGATAAAATACTAATAATATAGTATAACCCTTAGCATAACTCTAAAAACCTAAGAATTGTGCTTATCACACATGAAATAGAGGAAGAAAACCCCAAGACAATAGAGCTCAAAGTAAGGGGAGACTCAGAAGAATAATTCTGAGGAACAGTCACAAACCGTGACAAGTTCCAAATTTTACGAGGGTTTTGTCATCATAAAAAAGGGGGAGATTATTTCCATTAAGTGTTTTGATGATAAATTGATTAACATACTAAATATTAATTATAATTAGGAAGAATTTTGAAGAGTCTAAAATAAAAAATTTAAACCCAAAACAGGATAAGTGTAGAAACATGTCGACACCACCGTCGAATAGAACCTCTAACCCAATCGACACATCCAATACTTAGAAAATTTTCAAAGGGTGTAGAACATATAAAGAAATATGTCGACACCATCTTATAGACATGTCGACACATGGCTTAGAACGCTAAACACACTACTAGATGTCGACATGAAAAATTAGGATGTCAACATATTCTTTAGAACTCAAGAAGACCACTAGATGTTGACACGGACTTTAGGACAGACACAAAACACATAGAGAATCATGTCGACACAAGAAAATTAAGATGTCGACACATATCCAAAAATTTAAAAAAGAAATATGTTCGATACCTGATTTAGAATATTCAACTCGCTATGTGATGTCGACATAGGGACATTAAGTGTCGACATGAATTATGGAAATTCTTTTAAGCTTAACGTGTCAAATAACAAATTGAATTTATTAAACATATAAGTGTTTATTTTTGCTAACCATATCAACATAAGGAAGTAGCAATGTCAACACGAGGACGTCAATAGCTATTTCTAAACAAAAGCTGTGTGTATTAATTCATAAGATGATCGTTTGGTTAAGATATTTAATACGGATTAACATTCAAAATTTAAGTTACCACCAACATCATCGGCTAGATTTTATTTACTTATAAATACAAGTATTGAAGAAGAAGAAATTCATGGAAAAAAATGATAAAACATTTGAGTCTCACGAATGCATTCAATTCTATACTTTACTCTTAAAGTGTCACATTACGTTTTACTACCCAATTGTAACTTTTTTCATTGTACTTCAATTTTGTTACACCTGAGAGTAAAAGCCTCATCATTATAGCATTCTCTTCATGAAGTGTTAATTGTACAAAGATCCAAGTATGATAGTTGAATCTGGGGTTTTAATGAGAGAAGGTTACATAATTTGGAGTTATGTAAAGTGTTTGAGAAAAACACTCGTATAGGTCTAACTTGCACTGAGTAAGCAAGTTGATTGTAAACTATTTTAAAAATGGTGCAAAATTTAGATGGAGTGTAGAAGTGGACGTAAAATGAGTTTGGTAGAATCACTACAAAATCTTTTGTCCTTTACTCTAATTTATTTTACTTCCTTGTTGTTCTATCTACACTTAAAACCATCAAAAATTGTTTTTAAATCCAAAATGTTTCTTTCATATTGGTTAAGCAAAAGGGCATGACAAAGAAGTCAAAGTGACTATGATGAGTTTGAAAAGCTATTTCGGCAACATCGCAAGGCTCGACTCTTATATGATGTTAGGTTGCTCTCGAGTCTATCTTGGAAAACACTTTGAAACAAAATAACTCATTCAAAAACTCATCTATGTTAGGAATTGGGTACCTATTTTTAATAGTGAGATTCTTCAATTGCTTATAGTCTATACAAAATTGCCAAGTTTTGTTGTTCTTTTTAATCAACAAGACTAAAAAAGCAAATGAACTTGTGCAAGGTCTGATTATACCACTATTCAATATCTCCCAAACTTATTATCTATGGGGTTTGAGTTGGAACGGTTGAGCTTCTGGCTTCAATAGAATAGAATGGTCATGTGTTCTTTCGTGTGCAGAGGTAATATGAGTGGAAAAAACATCTTCAAACTACTTTATTAATACAAAAAATGATTGTCGGTACCTATATGATAGTGTAGTCTTTGTTAATAGCAAAAGTGACACAACTTTGTTGTTATTACTGTCTGAATCTTTTGATGTCTTTCTCTTTACTAACTTCATTACCCGATATTCTACCCTTCTCTTTAAAATTATATCACCTTCATCATAGAAAAATCTAACTTGTAGTAGCTTGAAATTAAATGTAATTAGACTAAATTTGTACATCAAGTCCACTCCTAAGATTACATCACATATTCCCAAATTTATGACTCTAAAATCAAATGAAAAGATATACCCTTGCATAACCTATTTCACATTTTTAACCTTAGTAAAGTTAGTAATCTAACTATCATCAACTAGAACTGTAGGTGATTCGGGTTAAATCGATAACCAATCATAGTTTTTGGGTTTGGTTTTGGTTTAATTAAAAACGGTTCAATTTGGGCTGAACCGAACTAAATAAAAATGATTTTTTTGGATCGAGAGAGCTTGGAGATGAGAAAGAGATCGTCTCTATCTCTTCTCTCCCAATCAAAGAAAAACAGTTGAGAGGGAAAACAAAATAAAAAGAGATCATCTCGTCTAAAACCCTAGCTACCTCTCTCTCTCTCTCTCTTTGTTCTCTCACTCTCCTCTTCCTCTGTCAACTCTACTTTGCCTCCTCCCTATTGTAGTTATAGTAGCTATCTCCTTCCTCTCTCCTCTTCCTATCTATACAATGGTATCCTCCTCCTCTTCTTTTCCATCTCCTCCTTTCTTTGCACAGCAATTGCGGACAGTAAGGGCTTTTTTTTTTTGCTTTCTTTTTTGAGTTTTGAAATTTTTGCTTTCTTTTTTTTTTTTTTAAGACTTTTTATTTTCTTTTTATTAGTCTTTTTTTTTATTAGTGGTTCACTTTCTTTTTGCATTTTTGCGCAATGACCTTTTCTTCTCTATTTCTTATTAATACTTAATTAATATTTGTTTGATTTTATTATAGAACATCATTTGCGAATTCAATGTCATCTTCAATGGCTGACTATGAGGTTGAAAGGATGGTAGTTTCATTAGCATCATCAAGCATAACAAGTGAAGGAAAAAAATAAAGATCAAGAAAGAATGATCAAATATGTGAGAACATTTTGATAAGTTCATATATGCAGAAGGTATGCCAAAAACTCATTGTAAATATTGTATTAAGGAGTATGAGTTTGACCCTAAAACTTATGACACTATCACTCTTAAAACTCACTTGTCAAAATGTTTTAAATATCCTTTTAGTAAGTTGAATAACGGAAAAGATAATCAGATGGAGTTGAATTTTAAGATGCGAGGTGATAATAAAAAATGCACATTGACGAATTAAAAATTTGATTATAATGATGCTAGATCGGCTTTAGCTAAGATATAGTTATGGATGAATGTAACGCCCTGAACCGGGGTCACGAGCAGCCGCCTGTTGCCCTGGATGCTGACTATATTTTTACAGAAAATCGGACAGGATCTCTCCATATTTCGGAGATCTCCCATGTACAAATCAACCTGTAAAATGGACATCCATCCTGTCAAATAAATAAATGAGTCATCCCGACCTCACAACAATCAACCACATTCACAGTGGACAACCAGGACAACACAAGGCTAATATCAATACTAACAGTCCTAGCCACAGACCTCTACTATCATACCCAACTAGAACATGAGCAGGCGCCACACCGAGCGGGTCTAAATTTTATACAAATGTATAACAAATTCCCAAGTTGACATTTTTAATATTTACAAGTGCCTCAATGCAAACGTAATGAACCAACATGAGAGTTTCACAAATAAACGTCCATATTTATACAGTCATCTCATAAAATGTACATGGCCAACTACGGATCTCAAAATCAAGACCTCGCAGGGTCGACATAAAGCACGGAAATCATATTTTAACTTAAATTTAGATCTTACCGTCGTGAATTCCTAACTCCACCTTCACACAACCAAAGACCTCGAGAATCGATGCGTTACTCTATCACGAGAAATCCCTCTCTGAGAGAGGAATGGAGAAGGGTGAGTATCAAGGAAGATACTCAGTGAGTGAGGGAATTAATATCAAGCATAAATAGTGTGAGTGAAACATTAGAGTGTCAAACAACATTATTCATAAGCAATAATTCACAATTTACAGTAAAACATTGAATGTTCAGTAAAATGAAATCATTTAGTTAATTATATGATATCATACATATATACATCCATTTAAAAATCAAGTATTATTTTAGAGCAAGCAAAAAATGATCCTGCCAAATGTCAACCATGACCAAGGACAGACGCATTGGGGGTTTTATTATGCAAAAGTTCAAAAGTTGCTCTCTACCCCAACGTTGGCCATGAGTTCGCAAGGGCTAGCTCATAATCGTGTATAAGACCCCGCCAGGTGCTAAACAGTGGCATCACACACGTCCTCCCCCTATGTGGGTTCAACCAGCCGCGCCTATAGCCCTTAGAATGACATTTGCGAATACCTCCTGCAAAAGCGTATCCGGGCATCCCGGTGCCACTACAAACGCCATTCGTAGCTACGGAATCCATCAAGTAATATCATATCATTATATCATCTCATAACTAGTAGGCATCTAACCCACATAGTTCATCAAAACATTTCAAATCCGTGTGTCGATACATTTCATCAAATCATTTCAAATCAATATACCAATGCAATAGTAGAATAGAAAACATTCTAGTTCTCAAATAATGGCATAATATTAATTCATTTCAAACCATGGATGCATAGTCATCGGAAACATAAATTTATGACACTCGAATAATTACAAAACAGATTGAAATTTAGAGTCACACATCGAATCAATGCATATCGAAAGCATGTTTTGTTGGAAACACGGTAAAAATCAAGTTTCACTATTTCATGCTAGAGATTAGGGTCTCACTCACTATTCAGGGAGGGTGTGTCACTCCCCAAAATGTACCACATTGTAAAAGCAACGTGCTCCCCTCGTTCGATCACCAAGTATCACTACAATGACAAAACACAATATGTATATATATGATTTGTGTCACACATTTCAAAAGCCATTATGTTAAATTTAAACTTTTAATTAATCCTATGTCTAAGATCAAGACTTAGAGTCTGATAGCTAGGCTTCAAATGTGCACGTGTTGTCCCCTTTTCATCACCATATGTAAATTTTAATTCCTCATTTCAGAAGGCACACAATTCAACCCAAGAGCTCTAAGGTTTCTCATACCTTCCTAATAAATAATGCCACTTTAAATCACCCAAAACCATCACTTTTACACCCTATCTCTTTGCATACCCCAAAACAATCCAAAATTTTCAGAACTTTATATGCTCAAGTGTCACTTCCTTTATGCATAAAACAGTCCACATTTGCATTGCACTTTTTGTAACATTCAACCTTTAAAATTCAGCATACAACACACCAACTTAAATTCATCACTCCTTCATAATATTCCACATTCAACAATCCTTGCACATACACATACTCATATGCATTTCTTACATTTTAGGTTACTCACCAAACTAATACACATCTTATCATATTAGCCTAGCATAGATATATTATTCATACATGCACACACACATATCCTTTACCCTCTTGGCCTCAAATGCACATACACATTCACCACCTTACCCAAAAATTTCTACACACATTTTAACACTTTCTTTTCACAATTTCCTTCTTGGTTAGCATGAAAATGACCTTACTTCATCCATTTTTGATGCAGAAAATTTCTGCACACATCTAAACCACATTCTTGGATTTTAATGCAATTATTGTGCACAATTACATTCCATTTTTCTGCAGCCAATGAGTGCCCTGTTTTTCAGCTCAATTACACATTACAACTCACAATTCTCATTTAATTGTTCTGCATACAAAGTTGTTCAATTGCAGGACAAATTTCAGCTCACATTTACATCTTTCTCTCCTCTAATTTATTCCATAATTTGCATAAAAAATGATCTTTTTACATTCATTCCTAGTATAGAAAATTTCTGCACACATTGTTACTCCTTTCCATCACCATACACATCACAATTAACATGAAAATGGTCCCTTTTCAATCACTATTAGTGCAAGAAAATTTCTGCACACTATATACCTTTCTTCTTTTCCATTTCAATCAATAGACATATATATTTATACATTATTCTCACACTAACATTTTGCACATCTTTAATCTTCATCTCAACCAACAAACAAATATATATAACACCACTTTAGCACTACAATTCAGCACATACATTTGTACATTAAAACCAAGTTTTTAACACTCCAAAATACACTCAAATCATCCCAAATTCTGGCCACACAATCTGAATTTTTTCTGCACACCCATTCACACGGTTTCTCACCTCAAGTTGTGATCATTCTAGGCTTAAATTAAGCTTCCCACATGCTGAAATTTTCTGCACACACTCTAGACTTTGTTTACTTTATTTCCACACCCAAACTAAGCAAAAATCAACACATTTACACATTAAATGAAATGTTTTCAAGTCCAAACAAAGTGCATAATTTTTTTATACCTTAAATCTTGATGTCCCAAACAAGTCTTCTTTCTTATCAGACAGCCTAATCATGTAAAATTCTAAACTTAGCCCTAATA
The DNA here is from genome assembly GCA_037126225.1 of Dillenia turbinata. Taxonomy (NCBI): domain Eukaryota; kingdom Viridiplantae; phylum Streptophyta; class Magnoliopsida; order Dilleniales; family Dilleniaceae; genus Dillenia; species Dillenia turbinata. The sequence goes on along the minus strand of JBAMMX010000018.1, from coordinate 13,254,608 downwards.
ATCGCATATAGATTTCAGAAAATGCATTCTCCTCAGGTTCAACATATCTTCAAAACTTATACCATAATCTCACCCTAAATTAACCCTAATTTCATTCAATTAATCGAATGAGTAACAAATCCCTCACCTAGGGTTTTCGCAGTTCACAACCCTAACTTTCGAATGCACTCCGTTCAGTCCAAGACCTGCAGGGTTCCAAATTGAAGCAAACTCTATTAGTTAGTCTAAATTACCGAACGAATCAAACCCTAGAGCTACTGTTCAAAGGAATCGCTCTTACCTGCACAGTGGATGAAATCGCAGGTTGTGATCTAGGGCTTTCAAGGGTCGATTGACGACTGCCGATTGGGACTTCTGCAAGGGTTGCAGAAGAGAGTTGCAGTAGTAGGTGCTCATAGCAAGCACCGCGAGCGGGCAAAGGAGGGAGAGAGAGCGCGAGCTCTGTCGCGCGAGGGAGAGAAGACTCGATTAAGAGAGAGACAAAGTGAATAGAGAGAAAGAGAGAGAGAGAGAGAAATAGCGCAAGAGAGAGATATCGCGCGGTTGAGTGAAATAGAGAGAGATGAGAGCGAACAGAGAGAGGAAAACAGAGAGTGAGGTAGAGAGAGAAGACAGAGAGGGGGTCGGCCAGGTGGTGGTGTGTGGTGACGACGGTGGAAGGTGGTGGCGGAGCGGCGGAGAGTGAACGACCGAGAGAGTTCGAGAGAAAGAGAGAGAGCGACGGGAGGGAGAGAGTGAAAAAAAAAATTAGGGCTTTTAGCCTTAATTGAATTAGGAGAGGGGAGTGCTGCATTTTGGCCAAAACGCAACGCTTCCTTCTCTTTTTTTTTTTTTTAAATAATTCAATAAATAAATATATATAATTTCACATTCATATTTCACTAGAATACGAATTTCATAAAAATGAGGTTTATTATGAATTACAGATACGACATTTTAAAATATACCAAAAATTTAAATTAAATACCCCAAAATCAAAAATCAATATAAATAAATATTATATATATATATATATATATAAACTGAGGAATATCATATATATATTTCAAGAATATGAGTACACTAATACGGATACCGCGGTGTCGACGTTACAATGAATTTCCTTTTAGTTTTGTAGATAATGAGGAATTTAAACACTTTGTTAGTATCATTGAACCGAAGATGCACTTGCCTGGACACACAAAAATGACTTCAAATTGCTATGAGTTATTTGTTTGTGAGAGAGTTAAGTTGCAATATATCTAAAAGTTAATTATGGTAAATTTAGCTTGACCATGGACACTTGGATTTCGATCCAAAAATAAATTATATGTATTTAACTATCCACTATATTGATAATGAATGGCGATTATATAAGAAAATAATTAATTTTATCCAGTCACTGGTCATAAGGGAGAGGCCAATGGTAAAACTACTGAAAAATATCTAATTGATCGGGAGATATAAAGGATATCAATATTCACTATTGATAATGCTAGTTCTGATGATGTGACTAAATGGTATTTAAAGAAAAGGTTAGGTAATATCTTATTGAAGGGAGAGCTTCTTCTTATGCGTTGTGTTGCACATATCATGAATCTTGTTGTGAATAATGAATTAAAATTTTTTTGTGATGCGATTTCACGTATTAGAAATACAATTAGATATGTAAGAAATTCTCCAGTCTAGATTAGTAACGTTAAACTTTGTTTCAAAGATGCCAATATTGAGGAAAAATGATTCATTTATTTTAACACCACAACTAGATGGAACTCTATGATATGATGTTAGAAAGGGTTCAAAAATTTGAGAAGACTTTTAAATGTTATGCCGATAATAATGTTGGTTTTGAAATTGATATTTATAAAAGTATTATATTGGGAAAACCTATGGAGGATGATTGGAGAAAGGTGAGGTAGTTTGTAAAATTATTGGACAGATTTTATAAAGTTACTTTAAAAATCTCTGGCATATGATATGTTACTTGTAACACATATTTACATGAGGTAAGTAGTATTTATGACAATTTGGAGCGTTGATCTATAATGATGATCCATATTTGAGAGAGATGTTTGAAAAAATGAAGGAAAAACTTAATAAGCATTGGAAAAATTCAAAAAAATTAAACATATAATTATTTATAGGATCCATGCTCGATCCTACTTCGAAAATAGAGTATTGTGACTTTTGCTTTAGTAATATATATGATGTTGTGATAGCTAATATTATAAATGCAAAAGCAAAGGTAACTTTACATGCATTGTTTAAGGCATATAGGGGACAAAAAACCAACAACTTTACATGTATTGTTTGAGACATATAGGAGACAAAAAACTGTCTTGATATGGGAACAAGTTATGATGCTACTCCTAGCATGATTCTTGCGGAAGATGAGGAAGGGGATGATGATAATGATCTCTGAACCCATTTAAAACAATTCAAAATCGAAAAAGAAGTTGATATAAAATAGAATTAGATAAGTATTTGCAAGAGGCAGTTAAAGATAGGAGACCGATCTTCTCAATTTTATAGTTGTGGAAAGTTAACACTCCTAGACTTTCCATTTTATCACAAATGGCTCAAGACATCTTAGCCATTCCAATGTCCATAGGGGCCTCATAATCTGTCTTTTTCACAGGTGATCCTTTGTTGTATCGAAAGATGATTAAAGCATTGATTTTTGCTCGAGATTGGCTTTTTCTTTCAAAAGACTGCTAAGATTTTATAGACTTTTTAAAAGAAATAAATTAATTGAATAAAGGTAAACATAATATTTGTTGTTTCTATTATGCAAATCATAAAATTTTCTTTAAAAATGATTTTTCTTTTTACTTTTTTTGCAGTTGTTTCTAATATGCAAAATGCTTCTCACATCAATGATATCACTTGTTGGGAAGGAAAAAAAATTGTAATTTGTAATGTTTTAGTTTCACTTAACATTTACTTGTTTATTCTAATATTTCTGTTTATTTATTCTAAAGCTTCTAATGCTTACAAATCTAGCAGATTTGGGGGAAAAAATCCTCAGCATAATTGGATAATGCAGTTGTAATTTTTAATTTTATAAAAAATTTGTTTTAAACCAAATCAAATTGAATTTTTTTTTCTTATTTAGTTTGGTTTAAAATAAATTAAATTCGATTTGGTTTTCAATTAATTTTTTTTTTTTAGAAATTTTGGTGATTTATTTAGTTCAGCTTGGCCACTAAACCAAATTGAACTGTATTGTTAACACACTTAACCATCAACAATCTCTACTTGTAGGGGATCAATTAGTTCAATATGTATTTTTAACTCTTCTACCAACCTTAGAAGTGGAACTTCCTATCTCAACTAGAATAGTCAAAGTCATCCCATGAAAGATCCTTGTAATGCTAAGGTTTTCCTATTTAGGGAGTTAGAGAGCATACATAAGGAGACTTTAATAATCTTTTCAGAAGTAGCATTACTCCCATGCTCCTCTCCTTTATCCATTGGCTCCAACTCGTCACCTTCCTTTCTTGCTAGTATCAAATTTAAATGTCTAAACTTAAATTGGTGTCTTGGGACAAACTTCTCTCCACATTTGAAGTAGAGATTATTATTTCTTCTACACTTAACCTCCTGAGGTTAGATCTTTTGTGTGTGGCCCCTATTGACATTGCTAGTGTGCTAATTCTCACCCACCCCTACACTATGCTTTAGCGCTGAAGTTTATACTCCCACATTCTTTACACCTTCACTTCCATCTCTAGCATTCCAATTTCTGTTCAAATTACTCCTTCCTCTCCTAACTAAGTCTAACGATCGTTTGTGTAGGGTTACAATTTTAAAGGCTTGGAGTAGAGTCGTAGGTTTCAAAATTTATAGCATAGGTTTGAATTTTTCTTTAACCCCACTAATAAAACTCAAAATAAAATAAGTTTCTGTAAGTTTAGGATTTCTGTTCAAATTCTTTTTTAACCCCACTAGTGAAAGCAATTTTGCTGTAGTTTGTTAAACTCCTCAACTTCATCTTTCAGCCTTTTAGGTTCAATCTTTGGCATAATAATGTGAAAATTCTTCCCAATCCATATTTTTCTTATCTTTAGTCTTCCATCTAAATATATCTGTATCAACCCATTATTGACTTGGAATATGATATATGACAAAGAATTTACTGTATTTCTTTTGCCACATGTGAGGATTTTCCCATGCGAGCATCGCAAATTCAATCTTTGGAAGGTTTGACAAGAAGCTATGGGCAACAAGGTCTTTCCTTGGTAACTGAGATTCTTCATCCACCCTCAACCTTCCATCACTTAGAGTAGGTAAAAGAGGAGATTTAGGGGTTCTTTCAGTATCCTGTTCCTCGTTCTTATCTCGACTCATCATTTTTAAGAAAGTATCAAATCTTACATCCATGTTATCCATAAAAGCTGCCATCTTTTGGCTTTGCTCATCCTTTTTCCATTCTAACTGGAAATAAGCTTCGTTAATCTCAATTATCATTTCTTACATTCTTACTTTTTTTTCTTGACTTGTTCTTCAATGGCTTTATATCAAGTTTCTTTCATCATTTGTATATTGTTTGCTAAGAGTTGGGGGCTTTGATACCACTTTGTAACAATGAGAGAAAGAACTAAGACAGGGAAGTGAAGAGAAGTCTAATGAAACTTCTGTAGTGGGAGAAGTAAACAAAAAGTTGGAGAAAGAAAAGGAAGAAAAAGACAGCAAAGTGAGGGAGGGAGAGAAAGAGAGTGTGTATGTGTGTGTGTGTTTAGAAAACTAATCGAGTATAATCCTCATTACTTGCCTTGCTTACATTTAATACTGAACATTGTTTCTCTAGTCACTCACCTAACTAACTAAACTGGCTTAACTAACCTCAAACTATTACAATTGGGTAATATATGGCCATTTTTTAATATTCTCTAAAAAAAATATTCGGGTTTTTAGTGAAATCCTAATTATAAGGTTTAAAAGTTAATTTCTATTTTGGATCCTTAAAAAATTATTTTTAATTTGAGAGTTTAACTTGTCATTTCTCTCTCAACCGCAAAACTAAAAAGTGATGAAATTGGAACAAAATTAGAAAGTGGTGAAAGGGAGAGAATTCATTTTAATCAAAATAAAATGAGTTGAATCAACAATAAATGGGAACTTCTATCACCATTAAATTAAACCATTTTTGTTTTACGAAAGTGATCCAATGTAGTAATTTTAGTGGTTCTTAAAAATTGAATCCCGTTTTTACACACAAGTGTTTATCGGTCTCCTTAAGGGCATTGTCTTCTTCTTTCCCAAATTTGGCAAATGCTAGACTCACTTGTAAATCTCCTAACCAAGCACTTACCTCTTTAATTGATTTCCACGAGAATTGTGGAAAAGTAATACATGAAGCCTTTTTTAATTTCAATAAGAAATATGGGGAAAATGATAGAAATGGAGTAGGAAGAAGGAAAGACAACACCATAAAAATCCTTCCAAACTTTGAGTTGAGGGAAGTTAGAAATATCCCCTTAACTTCAATCATAGTCAAATAACCTCTTAAATTTTGAAAATCACATTGATCTGACCCTAAACTTAACTTTTGTTAAGTTTTAATCCATTTTGGTGGCATGTGACCCCGATTGACTACTACCAAGATTTCAGATTTTCGAGAGTTTGTTGTCTCTAGTTTCATCACCTATGACTATAAAAATCTGCCTTTTTTTTCGCTTTGCCTCACCTAATTCCAATCATTTCATCAATCAAAGAATGGAGAGGGTAGATTTGGGAAAAAAAAGAAAGTGTTACTTGTAGGCCATGTCACGCCAAAATTGATGGCAAACATTAGTTAGGTTGGGGTTTTGATGAATGATAATTGAGAAGATGATAATACATTTTTATTGCTATAGGTTTGGAGAAGTGAAAATTTACTAACGGAAAAGCTAAAGCAATTAGAGCAAATAAAGAAGAGTAAAATTCCTTTGAATTTCTAGTTTTGCATAATTCATGAATTATTTTATTCTGATGCACACTCTTTTTGTTTTAGAATAATATAAAACCTGTTATAAACCATAAAATATGGGTGGATGTCTAATATATAGAAAGTGAATATTTTAGAAAGATATAACATTATTATTAATAGTATCTTTTATATGTCAATACTACAATATGAAAATATCATATATTTGAAAAAATATTTGATTTTGGAACCTTCCAATTATGTACACATTTCAAGTTGTATAACCCCATTTGTAGTCTCGTTTTATACACACATACAAGAGAATAAGAAATTTCTCTTTTTCTCTCTCTTTATTTTCTTCTTGTTCTTTAATATTCTTTTTAGTTTACAACACGTTAGCAGCACGAAGTTTTGCTCAACCAAGAATGAAGTTCTCACCAACAAAAAAATAGACTTTCTTTAGTATGAATTTTCTATAACTTTTCTTTATTATTTTATATAAATATTTTATTGAATATTATGGTCTTTCCAAAATATACTCTGGAGTTACAGTTTAGTCTGACATTCCACGTCAGAAAATGAACTACTATATTTTTGTTATGTTTATTATTTTCCTAATTTTCTAACCTTCTTATTGAATAAGAATATAGGCTGAAAATCAAATTTTGTAGGCTATTAGTCTAAAGATCTTTTATAAGACAGATGTGGTGTAACAACACCACGTATTTGATCAATAAGTTTTCATTAAAAAATATATATTATATAAATGTGTTATTTATTTTTTCTTTACATGATAATGTCGTATTTTGTGAAACTCGAATTTGTGACTCTTTATATTAAAAAAAAAAAAAACTTATTTATTATGGGTGTTAAATGCCGAAATACATCAAGAAGAAATGGATCTTGAAGACACCATTTGAAGGAATAATAATGATGGAAAAAATATAACAATCTGAAGATAGTTATTCTTATGATGGAAAAGTTTTGTGGAGAAAATATTATTAGGAAAGATATATTAGAAAATTCTCCACTTTTTATGTTCCAAGTTTACTCCTGCAGTAGTAATATTAGAAAAACAGATTTAAAATATTCTGAATTGATATTCCATTGTGACTGAATAAAATATTATTGATGAAAATCATGAAACTCGACTTACTGGTTTTTATCCATTCTCTGAAGTGAATGTGACTAAATATCATTATAAGTATGGGAGAGGTCATGATTGAAGTGATTGATCAAACCATAAAAAATGATTATGTAAATTCATTACCAACAAAAGTGGGACAATAATGATGCGAAAAGACAAGATAAGTTTTCAAAAATTTCTGAAAATATTCTGAGATCAATAAAAGGCAAAAAAGATGAATGCCACATTAATGATATTGCGATATATATAATAAGAATTATTTTTCCTACCTGAAATTAAGAGAAACAATGGTTGATATCAAAAGTGGCAGTATGAAATTAATTGAAAGCTCCAGCAGAACACAAATATGTATCCCTGAAGAAAAATTGACCACCTGATTAGTGATAGGAGTTTCCAAAAATAAATTTTATTTTATTATGTTTAAATATTTTTATTTTAAAAGTATTGGATTTTAAAATATTTGTTATGTTTAAATATTTTTTATACTTATAATAAATATTTTTAGAATTCATTAGTATTGATATTGTTATGAATTCAAAAATATTTGTTGTTTATTAAAAAATACAGATACTCCATTGGTTTGATTTGTGATGAACGATGGAGATATATGTTTCGTATACAGTGCCACTACGCACACTATATTAAAAGAAAAGAAATACTTTTCTCTTTTGAGAATGCAAGAGGGCAGTGTTAGTACTATATCTGGTAGTATAAAATTGATTGAAGGTTTTGGAAGAGTTAACACACTCTTGCCCAAGGGAACTATGAAATTGAGGAAACATTATACTCTCTCAGGTCTCAAAGAAATTTATTGAGTTTTAAAGATATTCGCAAAAATGGGTATCATATTGAGAAAACAAATGAAGAAAATGTTGAATACTTTCACATTACGAGTATAATTCTAGCTAAGAAAAGGATATTAGAAAAATTATCAACATATTCTTCCGATTTGTATTACACATATACTAATGCATGAAAAGTATATGCAATAATAAATCAGAAATTTACTAAATTGAATAATTTTATTATTTGACATAACCGATTGGGCCATCTCGGGTCAATAATGATACGAAAGATTACAAAATGATTCATGTTGATAATTTTTAAAGAACCAAAAGAATTTTTAGTCCAATGAATTTACTTGTATTGTTTGCATTTAAGATAAATTAATTGTGAGACCATCACCAGTTAAAATAAATTATGAATCTCTTGAATTTTTTTGAACGAATATATTGAGATATTTGTGGGGCTATACACCTACCATGTGGACCATTCAATATTTTATGGTTTTAATTGATGTATCAACTAGGTGGTCACATGTATCATTATTATCAACTCGCAACTTAACGTTTGCGAGATTAGTGCTCAATTAATTAGATTATGAGTATATTTTCCTGATTATTTAATCAAGAAAATTCATCTTGATAATAATGGTAAATTTACATCCTAAAATTTTGATTAATATTGTATATCAATTAGGATAAGTATAGAATATTTTGTGGTAAATGTTCACACTCAAAATAGTTTAACAGAATCACTCATTAAACATATCCAATTGATCGCAAGACTATTGCTTATGAAAGCAAAATTACCAGTTTCTGCTTGGGGATATGTTATTTTATACGTAACAACACTTATTCGCATCTAACCAATAAATAGTAATGATTTCTTCCCATTATATTTGTTCATTGTTAGGAACCAAATATCTTTTATTTGAAGATTTTTAGATGTGTAATATATATCCCTATTGCTCTACCACAACGAACTAAGATGAGACCTCAAAGGAAATTGAGGATAAACGTTGGGTTTGAATCTCCATCAATTACTAAATATATTGAATCCATGACAAGAGATTTGTTTATAGCTCATTTTGTTTACTGTTATTTTGATGAGTTTGTTTTTCCAATGTTAGGGGAGGAAAGGAATAAATGTTTGGAAATAAAATCAGTTGGAATGATTATCATTATCTTATCTTGATCCTCAAACAAAACAATGTAAACTAAAAGTTCAAAAGATGATTCATTTATAAAATTTAGCAAATCAATTATCAAACGCATTTGCTGACCATAAAAGAGTGATTAAATCACATATTCCGGTTATTAATGCTTATATTAGAATTGATATCCCTGAAAAACAACATAACATTGCTAATGAGTTTAAAGTGCGCACAAAACATGGGAGACTGATTGATTTCAAAGATAAAAATCCTTGAGATAGAAAAGGAGCAAAAAAATTAGAAGGTCTAAACGAGGATATTGTATGTCCCAAAAATATACCAGTCATGGATAATATTCCACAAGAACATCAGGTACTTAAAAATACTAATAATTATGAGATCTCAATAAGTTATGTTACGGTTGGTAAAATATGGAACCGAAATAATATCAATGTTGATGACATTTTTGCATACTACATAGCAATGAATATTGAGAATAAAAATGAGGATCTTGAACCAAGGTCTATAGAGGATTACAAACATAGACTTGATTGGCCAAAATGGAAAGATGCAATTGAAACAGAATTGAAATCTCTTGATAAGAGAAATATTTTCGGACTAGTAGTCCGTACACCTATTGGTGTAAAATTGGTGGGTTACAAATGAGTTTTTATACGAAAATGAAATGAGAAAGGTAAAATTATGAGATATAAAGTACGTTTGGTTGCATAAGGATTTTCGCAAAGGCCGATATTGATTATGATGTAACATACTTTCCTGTGGTGGATGTGACTATTTTTGGATTTCTAATTAGTCTGAAAATACAAAAAGGACTCAATTTATGATAAATGGATATCGTTACAATTTATTTATATGACCCACTCGATAATGACATCTATATAAAACTTCCAAAAGGATTTAAACTATAGAATCATATAATTTCGGTTCTTGAGAACATTACTCAATCAAATTAAATAAATCTTTATATAAATTAAAACAATCTGATTGCATGTGGTATAATTGATTTAGTGAGTATCTGTTAAAAGAGGGATATAAGAATGATCCTATTTGTCCATGCATTTTTATAAAGAAATATGGATGTGATTTTATTATTATTGTAGTATATTTTGATAATTTGAATATCATTGAGACTTCTGAAAAGCTCTCAAAAACAGTAGAATCATTGAAAAAGGAATTTGAAATGAAAGATCTCGAAAAGATAAAGTTTTATATTGGATTACAAATAGAAAATTTTAAAAAATGAAATCCTTGTGTATCAAGCGACTTATACAGAATAAGTACTAGAACAATTTTATATGAACAAAGCACATTCGTTGAGCACTCCAATGGTTGTGAGGTCACTTGATGTAAATAAAGATCTTTTCCGATCTCGAGAAATTAATAAGGAGATTTTTTGTCCTAAAATACCATACTTAAACGCATTTGTATTACTTATGTATTTCATTAGTCATACACAACCTGATATATTATTCTCGGTTAACTTATTAATGAGATATAGTTCTTGTCCAATCAAAAAACATTGGAATGAGGTTAAACATATACTTTGTTATCTACAAGGTATGAAAGACATGGGTCTATATTTTCATAAATTATCCGAAACAGATTTGCTTGCTTTTACAGATGTAGGGTACTTATCTGATCCTCATAATGCTCGGTCACAAACTAGATATGTGTTCATATATGGTGGTATCGTCATTTCATAGCATTCTATGAAACAAACAATAGAAGCTATATTCTCTAATTATACTGAAATTTTAATAATCTATGAAACTAGTTGTGAATGCGTATGGTTAAGATCTATAATTTGACACATATAAGGAACTTATGATTTATCTTCAATAAAAAAAACACTGACGGTCTTATATGAAGATAATGCAGCATGCATTACCCAATTCAAGAGAGGATATATTAAATATAATAGAACAAAATATATTTCACCAAAATTCTTTTTCACTGATGAGATTCAGCAAAATAGTGATATAGATATTCAATAAATTTTATCGAGTGAAAATTTTGTAAATTTGTTTACAATGTTACCGTCAATTATTACCTTTACAAAATTGGTGAAAAAAATTTGAATGTATTAGTTAAAAGATTTCAAAGGATACTCTCAATAGGGGAGTAAGTATTTTATCAAATATTTTGAATAACGTATTTTTTTTTCTTCATTATAATTTTTTTTCTATTGGATTTTTTTCTAATAAGATTTTAACAAAATCCATTTTTTTGTATAATTGATATTTAAGGAGAAGTATTATAAAACTTAAAATATGGGTGAATATCCGATATATAAAATATGAATATTTTAAAAAATTATAATATTATTATTAATAATATTTTTTATATTTCAATACCATAATATAAAACTATCATATATTTAAAAGAATATTTAATTTTAAAACCTTACATACGCATTAGACTCATTTTATACACACAACAAAATAAAAAATCGCTCCCTCTCTTTCTTTATTTTCTCCTTATTCTTTAATATTCCTTTTAATTTACAACAAAACCATAATTAATTTTATCCTATACTAATATCTTTTATTTTTCTTTTTTGTCGATGTTTCTCTCTTTTCCCTTCTGTCGTCCTTTCTCTCCTCTGACAGTGACCATAACCACCACTCTCTTTTCTCTCGAGCAGAGACGATCGAGTGACAAACGGCGAGAAAGAAAAGATAAGAACAGAAAGGGGTAGAGAGATGTGAATGGGTAGGGGAAGAAGAGAAAGAGAAAATAAAAAGAAGATCAAGGGATGTGGACATGGAGTGAATGGCAATTTGACGCAGTCGCTGACCTGTTCGCAAGTCCACCTTCGGTGGTTTAAACAACATCAGACTTTTGTTCTTCTAGAATTCAATTTCAATTCAATTTTTCTTCGGTGATGAATAATGATTTTGTCTATCAATAAATTTCTCAGAATTTGGAATGGTTGGAGACTTGGCACTTACTCATTTGCAGTGCTCAGAACTTCCATTAGGGTTTTTCATCATCTGAAGCCCTTTTTTTGGGGGGGGGGAATTGGGTTCGCCCACTGTTGGGTCGAGGGCCAATAATGCCCATGTCAATCCTTTTGCTTCAAAGTTAAATTAACAGAATCATCAAATATCGGATACCCACTGAAAAGCAATCGCAGGAGGAGGCTACGAACAAGCAGTAACCAGAATCTTATTCCACAAATTCGCTTGGATATGGGACCAGTTTGGGTGATTTTTATGACGGCATTCCTCGCTATTCTAGAACTACTTCACTCAGGTCTAGATCATTCAGGTCTGCACAGGCTGCTGTTGCTAAGGTATTCTTTTCTTCTTCTCTCTAGTTGGTTTTCTCCTGTTGACAAAAATATGAATGAATCCACTTTTGTCTTGGAAATGCCCTTAAAAGTCGTCTAGAAATGACGCTATATGTCTGGAAAATGCTGCTGAAAGTCTTTAGAATGCTGTTAATTCCCTATAAATTATATTATAGCCTCTTCTCCCTAAATAAATTTCTGGCCTTGCCCCTCTTATAGGTCATTTGCGTTTCACCTTTTATTGCGGACTCTAGGGCTGCTAAACATCATTTTTTTTTAATGTGTGCTAGTGATTTTTTCCTTTTTGAATGCTACGGTGGGCTCTTGTTTCTTGGCTTTGAGATGCTAGGAAAATTTATTTACTTGTTCATGGTCATGACACCATGGCTAAACAATGCTGGTTGAGGTAGTTGAGGGAATAGAAGAATTAACTTATTATCTTGCTGCAAAGGTTGGATGCCATCCCATCCTATATTTTCTTGGAGCTTGTCCTTTCCTGTCTTTATTCAAATTGTATGTGGAAAATTTATTATTCGGATATGGAGAATATATTATGTTAAAAGAAAATTTAATTTTTGATGGGTAGCAGATGGTTTTTGTACGAAGCATGGACACAGATCAGGGACATGAATCTGAGCACAGTGCAGATTTTTCAAAAAAGGAATTTACAACACTAAATGATGTTACAATTCACTTTCAAGAAGCCTTGGTGGTGAAATGGTAGATTGCAAGACTCAAAATCTAGCGCTAAAGGTTATTTATTGTGAGTATTTGCTTACAGGAAACAAAAAAGGTTTCAGAAAAATCTACGGAGATAGAGAATAGTGGCTTTAAGTTTTGATATGTTGTGAAAACCAAAAAACAGAGATGAATTTGGAATTTTAAGTGATAAAAATTTTTAAAGTGAGGTCTCAGTAACACGGCAAAGAGGATAGGATAATTGTTGTGAAATTAATGTTAAGAGATAATTCATATTGTTAACGCATATGCCCCTACATAGGTCTTGATAATGATGTAAGGCGACAATTTTGGGACACTTAAATAGGATAGTGAAAGTTGTGCCATTACAGAAAAGTTACTAATAGGTGCATATTTAAATAGCAAAGTAATTAGGAATGCAGGTGTTTATAGTAGAACTAGAATATACCAGCAATACGACTACTGAGAGAAACGATCCCGATAGTTATTGTCTATATTTGGTTTCAAAAGAGAGGTGAATATCCTATAACTCTTAAAAAGGGGGTGAGAGCTATTGATAAATTATGTTTTTTACTAGAAAATTAGATTTTTAGAAACTATAAAAAAAATATCAACTGAAAGTTTAACAATTTATTATAGATTTGTGGTACTAATCTACGTATTAGTTGATGGAAAAGGACTTGTAATTAAAATTGTAAGAGGAAAATTAAGTGGCGGAATTTAATGGGAGAAAGTGGTAATATTAAAAGATTGGTTGACAAAGGAAGCAAATGGAAATCTTGATGCAGAAACTAGCATGTAATTAAAATAATTACAATAATCAAGGAGGTGCATGGAGAATTTAAATGAAGTGGATAATCCGGGAAAAAAAAATTGGTAGTGGGATGTGAGCATACAAGCAGCTATTGAATCAAAGAGAACTTGTTATAAAAATTTATATTTGTGTAAAAATGAGGATAACCTTGCAAAATATAAACCAGCCAAGAAATAAATTGTAAAACTTTTAAGTTAATAATAAAGCATATGACAACATAAGCTCCGAATTAGGAGCCGAAGAGGGAAAAAAAGAGTGAGAAAATGTGAGATTTAAATCAGGTAAACTATATTAAAATTGAGAATCAGAATGTCTTATTAAAAGAGAAATGATGGAGAAGTTATTTCAATGAGTTATTTTATGATAATTGTGCAGAACTTGCATGAAACTCTAATTATAATAAGCATTCAAATGTTTGAAATAAAAACAGTTGACAAAAATGAAAATAAGCTAAACTTTGGGGCCACACAATATTCTTATTGATGTTTGGAAATGTGAGTGAGAAAGGGATAGTGTGGTCGAGTCTACTGTTCACTATGATAATTAAGATTAGAAAAATTCTGAATGCGTGGAGAAAAAGTACTTCAGTATCAATAAGAAAAAAGTTGATATTGAACTTTTCAAATTCTAAAGACATTAAGTCAACAGATTCATAGTATGAAATGTTGGGGGAGAATTAGCATTTTGGTTAAGAAAAAAAGAAACAAAGTTTTAGATAATTAATTTGGTGTATTTATTAATTGAGCATTTAATTGACACATGCAGAGAAAAGAAGAAAAACTCACATATGGTTTTTATTTATTTAGAGAAAAGACGTGATACGGTATCCAAACTCTACAGAGAGGAGTATCCCTGAGTAATATCAATTTAGAGCTAAATTTGATTTATCATAGAGCAATTATGAGCCAAAAGACGATGAAACGAAAGCATTTCCAATTATCATAGGCATCTACCAAGGATCTACATGAAGGCATTATTTGATCGCATTACTAATTAATGATCTTCTGGGTGATGTTTAGGTTGATATCTTTGCTGTATGTCATTTGCAGATTACATTGTACTTGATAGGTGTGAATTAAAAATTAGAAAAATTGGAGTGATGCCATGGAAATCAAAAGATTTAGAATTAGTAGAACAAGAAGAAAGTACATGGGAAACAATTTTAGTGTAAATAATGATTTGGATGAGAATGCAATAATAATTGAAGGAGAAGAGGGATAACTTTTGTTACATCTACTATTCAAAAAGTTGGAAATATTGATGATGTTATATATAGGATTTGGGTTCTAAAAATCAACATATAGAGAAAATGATAGTGGAAATGAGAAGGTGGATGAGTGGAGTAACAACAAAAGATAGAATTAGAAATAAGCATGTTACATTAAACCTAGAAGTAGCCCAATTTGTTCAAAGAAGAGCACCAAATGCCCTTGTTAGAAGTGATAGTTTTATACGAAAAGGGGGTGAAGATAAGATAAAAATGACTAATGAGGTTCTTGTTGTCATTTTCTACTCAGCTGACACCTCCTTCATGCCATCTAGTGCTCTCTCTCTCTCTCTCTCTCTCTCTTTTTAAAAGTTAACAGAAAAAAGGAAAGAAAGAAAAGAAAACACGGCTGAGAAGTGATGTTAAGACTAGTGAGGTTACTTCTATGAACCTCCCATGGTCATCTAATTGACCAGTTTTACTCTGTTAGAGAATTTCAATGGCTTCTTATAGCATCTTATATCTCTACATCCTTGATTTTACTCCAATAAAAACTTTTCAAAGTCCACGAAACTTATGTTGAAAATCAGCCCTTATGCTTATTGTTGTTACATTCAAATAAGACCCCCAAGATTAAGAAGGGCCAAGCCAAATCTTGATTTTGTGCCCAAGATTAATTCAATCCAGTTTTTTGAGCTTGAGGCAAAAGTTTTTCCAATCTAAGGGATTGGACTTGTCCTGCCATTATGACATTATAGTCTTAATTTTGTGTCAAGCTTTTTATCAATTGTGTCCAAAACATTATAGTCTTTGCTTTTATCTTGGGAGATGTTTAAATATGTAACAAGTGATGAGTGATTTACCCACTCTGCATTCCATTAAGGGGCCCAATATTTGCCACTTACCTTCTTATCCACTTGCTTGATCTCTGCCCCTTAACAAAATCGGTACTTGTGCTGCATCTACATTGAAATTCTGTATGGATATATGGGCTTTCTGTAGTTATTATTTTGTTACTGTGTTTGAAGCACTTCATGAGAAACGTGACATGACTTTGGGCTGCAGGAATTGTGTTTTGAGATGCATTTGTTGGATAAAATGGAACATGATTATCAGCGCAAACGCTTGGAAGCGAACAATCCATACGCCATTCGAAGAGGTAGAAATTCTCTAACCTAATGTTTTCTTGGTTAGTTCCTTTTTTTTTTTTTTTTTTTTTCCTGTGGATTAAAAATGAAGAGGCTTACAACAAGGAAGATAAAAAAAAAAGGAGGTACGTGATGTAAAAGAAAATGAATGGATCAGTTAAGGCTTGTCAATATGCTCAATATTAGTCCAGCATATTCGGTATCAAGATTCTGTAGTACACATATTGTGTTTGTTTTTCCTCTTCTGACACTCAAGCTTAATATAGCTAGGAGATAATGGTTAGCAGTTACCATGTGGAATGAGAAGTCGAGAGAACAACTTGATGGAATATTCTTCCCAAATCGAATCAAGCAATTAAGGAGTAAACAGTTAAGGCTTTTCAGTCACGCTCCATATTAGTTGAGCATCCTTGCTGATAGAGATTCCATAACATGCACTGTTTGTCCCTTCAACTTTTAGGCTTAAGCAACTTAGCAGACATATGGGTAGCAGTTACCATGAAAAAGAAACACATAAATTGCAATGAAAGCCAAGGGAACAGCCCTTTTTTTTTTTTGCCTTCATAATGAGTCCGGTGCTCTACAAAAATCTCGACACCACTATGATGGAGACATTGGCATGTTCCTTCTTGTTTCTTCTGTCAAGCTACTCATGTAGTGAAATATTTCAATTGTCTCTTCATTATTTGACATGTCCTTTGGGACCTGTCAAATAAAGTGGTTTGCTTAGAACTTTTTGAGCCTTATGGATATATACTTTTTCTTCATCTCTTCAGGTCTTTATTTTGGGTGATCTATGAGTTCAGGAGCTTCATTTTGATTTGAATGAATATCTCAAATGTTGAAGGATTATGTGCACCATCATGCTTTATGACTCTTTGTTCTTTTGTGAGAACAATCTGAATTTTTATCTACTACAATAGTCAAAGATGATATTGATAGTACAACTTTTAGCAGAACACGTGAACGGTCAAGCCTAATTTTTCTAAAATGTGATATTGCTAATAAAATTAATCTCTGGGAATTTTCTGAGAATTTTGTTTGAGTTCCTGAATTTGAAAAGAGATGATTGGTTACTATAGATTAACTTAGTTATAACTTTGTCATGCATTATTATTATCAGTAGGTACACTTGTAAACTCCAATGTGTCCATTTTTCAAATTGTTTGTCATTTCTTATGTCAGCTGAAGGTGTCTCAGTTGTGGAGGCAGACTTAAAAAATCAAAAGAACAAAATAAGAAATCTGAAGAAAAAGTCACTCTGGTTTAGGAGTTTGGAGGAGGTACATGTTCCATCGACTTTTTTATTATGTATTCTGATAAGTTGTTTAAATTGTATTTCCCTTTTGACATGAATTATAACTTCTATATTTTCTTCACCGACTGAAATATTTCATTCACAAACAATTACTTATTTGAGCTATATGTCACCAATATTTGTTGGTCATATGATGTATTGCAGTTAAATCTATTCTTTATTCTACAGAATAGACCATCACATGTTAACAAGCTTTAAAATTGGAATATTGTGTTGGATGCCAGGTGATGGGGAACCTTGTGGATATTGTGCGCTGTTTGATTTTGGCAATACATGACCTCTTTGACAGTTCTGGTATGTATAATTTAGGTTCTAAATTGCATTCTCCTGATGTTACTTTGCATCTGTATTACGATCATGACTCTTAGCATTAATAAACTAGATATGAGTAATTTTGGCCCCATATGTGGCATTAGTAATATCTTACTCCCTTGGATAAATTACATTTTCTCCGTGATTTGACCGAAAATCACGTATTACCCTATAGTTTAAAAATATCCAATTACTCCCTGTAGTTTTAAAAAAAAATGAAAAGTGATGGAAATGGTCAAACTTCACGGAGATCAAGAAGTATGCGTGAAAAATGCTGAGTTTATGCACAAAATTAATTTTTTCCCAAAATTACTTCGATCTTGTCACGTTCTCTCTCTTCTCTCACCTTCTCTCTCCTCTCACCTCTCTTCTGTCGCCAGCAGCGGCCATGGCCATTGTAGAAATTAAGCTCCAATCTTCTCTCTCCTCCCCTCTCCTCTCCTTTGACGCCAGCAATAGCAAGCCCCAATCTTCTCTCTCCTCTCCTCTCCTCTCCCCTCACCACATGGGTCTCAAGGCGAAGACTCCTAGAACAAAAGCTCTTGGACCTCCAAAACTGTTTGAATTTAAACCATGTCAAGCAAATTCATGTCCAAATCTTCAAATCCAATCTCCACCAAGACCCTTTTGTCACTCCCAAATTAATCACAGCTTTCTCCCAAATTGGATGATGGGTCAATTCCCCCGAAGCACTAAATTTTGATCAAATTGAAGATAGTGGTTATGGTTGAAATCCCTCCTTTTTTCTTTGGTCAAAATAAGGCAGCAACAAAAGCAGGGATGTCATGTGTGGCGACCTATACATCTTGGACAGCTACTCAGTGAGCTGACATCCTTGTGATTGAGCGGAATACAAGAAAAACAAGAAAGGTTACCCACTTACATCTTCTACAGCTTTCTCTCTCTTCCCCATTCATCTTTAACCTCACCCTGAAAAAAAAAAGAAAGGTCGCAGAGAGAATGGAGCAGATTATTTCTTACCCACTTTCTGCAGGTGTTAAATTGAGAATTGTTACCCACTTACTTCTATTGTCAACCTCACCCTGACAAAACGACGTCATCAACTTGAAGCCTGACCGGAATCCTCCATTTGCGGCAAACATAGACCTTTATTCAACTTCTGCATGTGTTTAAATCACAGAGAAATATTCAAATAATGCAGATTATTTCTTTAATTCAAGTCCTTCGTTGAGTCGAAAGTCTGCTCTTCCTGTCTGTTGAGGGCAAACAGAGGGGATCAGTCTACAGCTGGTAATCAATTGATTTTACCTAAGAAGGTAGCAGAAATGATGCTGATTATTGAGGTGAAGAAAAAGCCTATGGAAATAGAGTTAGATGATGGGTCAGAGCAAGGTTTTCCCAGGGTTTGTAGTGTTGATTTGAACAGCAAGTTTTAGAATGGTGTGTTTAGCCTTGTGGGATCTGCTGTCATCCATGAGGGTTTGCTTTGCGTAGGGTTCAAAGAGAAGATCAGATTTGAGTAGAAAAGGAGTCGATTTTGACAGAGAAGGTTCGGATGCGATACTGAGCCGTGAGAAGCAAAAGGAGCCTTTGATTTTGAGCTCAATTGAGAGAATCAAGGAAAATGTTAAGTTTATAAGATAAATGAGGGAAGAGAGAGAGAGTGATTTTTTTTTTTTTGGGAGGTTTGCTGGAACATGAGAATATAAAAGAATGTGGAAGAGAGAGAGATAGATGAATGGAGAAGAGAGTGAGAGAGAGATATATATATATTTTTTGGGTGTGATGGAGGTCGAAGATGATTAGATGAATAGGGGAAGGGGGGAGAGAGAGAAAGGAGAGAGAGGAGAGAGGAGAGAGGCGAGAGGAGAGAAGATGACCTTGCAGAGCTTCCTCATGGCGGCCATCGTTGCTGTCGCCAAGAGAGAAGAAGAGAGAGAAAAGAAAGAGAAAAGAGTTTGTGAGTTTTAATAAGGATATAATGGACATTTTATGTCTCTGTTACTTTTGCGCGATTCCGTTTGTTTGCCACACTTTTAAAAGCTACATGGCGATGAGTGGATATTTTTGAATTATAAGGATGGTGTGTGATTTTCAGTCAAATTACAAAGGAAAAGTATAATTTACCCTACTCTCATGGAAAATTTTCAGAATTTCACTTTGTCTGATTCCCCGGAGAAAACTTTTAAGGTCTGTCTCAACTATATCCATTCATAAATTATGTTTCCACCTATTGGCGACCTACATATAGTAAACCAGTGCAAACGATTACATGCGATCAGCAACGATTAGGACCAGCTGGTCTTGATATGCATTATGCCAATATTATTCTGCAAATTGATACGATTGTGAGTATATCTTTATGTGGTTCTATTGCAAATCAATCACTTTTACTATTTATTTTATGTTTTGGGGATTTCGTTTGCTAGTGCTCAAACTTTATAAGCTTTTCAAAACATCAAACAAGATGTTTGAGAGTTTATAAGCTCATGAAATTTGTTTCATAGCCCTTGTCTTTTTCTCCTAAAAGATCTTATAAGCCCTAAATATAAGATGTCTAAAGCTCATAAGATCAAGAGAAGCTTCACCCCAACTTTTTTATTATTTATTTATTTATCTTTTCAGTATAAGCTATCTAAATTAACTAAAATGTCCTCATTAAAATTTTGAAAATCTTATAATCAATTGGATCTTATTTTATTCGTTCACTTTAACAACTTATTTTGAAAATAAGATATGTGAGTTTATAAGCTCGAAGAACATCTTATTAAGCTTTTGAAACTTATAAGCCATTCAAATTAAGTTTAGCCAAACCCCCTCCTAATTCGTTCAAGTGTGGAATTCGATCATATTACTTTTTTTTTGGATATAAGATCATATTACTTCTCCATTTGAAAATTAGTTCCTTTCTCTTAGTTGGCAGCTGAGAAAAGGAATGAAGTTGCATTAAATTATGTCATTTGTTTGTTGATGTTGTGCACAAGTTTGTGTAACAATTTTTTATGATGTTTAAAACTTGCCAAATGTTGAGAATCGATGTTTTTCTTTATATTCTTTGGAGAACCTGTATTTAGATTTGGAGATTGTATTAAAATGAGAAGTTGGTAGGTTTATTCTATGAATATCATTATAATATAATAACAACAAATCTTAATATCAAATTTTAGAATCGGTCGTTTGAGATATCAATATAGGAGAGAGGAAACAAGAGACAGGAGAGAGAAAATAAAATAAAATAAAATTAGAGTTTGAAAGTAAAAATAAAGAAAATAAAACTCAAAATAAAAATAATGAAAGGAAAAAATAAAAATAAACAATCTATAATAATAATAATAATAATAATAATAATAATAATAAGGTGTGTTAATTCAATTGATTTGGATTTTCTTATGTCATTTGCTTAACTAAATTATTAACACTTGTATCTTTATGGATTATTTGCATCCACATTTTCAACGGGCTGATAAATATTAAAATTGATGTTGAATTCATGCTTTTGCTGTAGTAAATGGTTCAAAAGGCTCCTAATTTTCTAGGTTTAAGTTGCTAACACTCTAAATACATTATATTAATAAATACAAAATGATAGTTATGATACAATAATGATGTCATCCATTCAATTGCGATTGAGCCATTAACCCACAACCCGGTGTTTAGTCCTGAAATCTTGCTTTGAATAACAAATTAATATATTTATGTCAACTACAATTTACAATATTTATTTATTTTTATTATAAATAAGTCTATTTTAATAAATTAGTAATTTAAATACTTAAAAGTGGGTGCTAATGAGATAGGACAACTAGTATCAACAATTATGGTTTGCTCATTGACTTTTATATAATCATGACAAATAATAAGAGTAAATGTCCTAAATATAATCGTCACAAAAAGGTCAATGTGAAGTATTTGTCAAATATTTGACAAGTATCTAAGAAGTATACAATGTTTAGAAAAGTAACTAGAAATGGGTACACCATATGGAATATGATATATCTAATATGTCTCCAATAGGGATACATCTTCCATTTCATTTCAAAGTATTTCCACATCTTGGTTCTAGGGTCTAGTGTCTAGAGTCTAGAGTGCCCGTACTCGTCAATTTTGGTCCAATATAATCAATAATATCAATTTACAAAAAGAACATACTTGAAGAACCTCAAAGAAGAAAGTAAATAATTACTAGAACAATGAGAGAGAGAGAGAGATGGTTTAGGAAACTAACCAAGTGATGTTCTTCATTACTTGCCATGCTTACATTTAATACTAAACATTGTTTCTCTAACTACTCACCTAACTAACTAAGCGGACTTAACTAACCGCTAACTGTTACAACACCCTTCCCTTGGTCCCCAAGGATGAAATGTTGAAAGCTATACTTTAATGAAATCCATGACTTCCCATGTTGATTTCTCCGGATTGAGATTCACCCGCTTAACACGAGTGACTAGTTTGTTATCCCTCAAAATCACTCACCTCTTCAGCATTGCTTTAGGTTCCATTATAACTTATTTACGTGATCCTAATAGAGGTAAAGTTGGCATAGTTATCTGGATAGAACCAAACTTCTTTTTGAGTAATGAAACATTAAATATTAAATGAATTTTTTTATCTTTGTGGTGGTGCAACCTATAAGCTACTCGGCTAACTCTAGCCACCATTGGAAAGATTATAGAACTTGGAAGATAGCTTGAGTTGTCTTCTAAGCTCCACAAGCTGCTACCTCTAATATTGTAACTTCAGATAGATCATATCATCTACATTAAACTCCCTCTTAGAATGATTCTGATCAACATACATCTTCATTTTGTTGTGAGTTTTGGTTAGATGATAATGTAGAATCTGTAGCATGGCCTGTCTGCTTCTGGCAAAATTCAACAGCATGAGAGACTGTGTCCAAATAAGACCCCGAGAGGAATTTGCCTTAGTTAATCCTGATGTAATACCTCAAAAGGAGCCATTTGAATGCTACGATGAAAATTGGTGTTATACCACTATTCAACCAAACTCAGCCACTTCAGCCATAATCGAGGCCTATCCAAAGTTATACATCTAAGGTAATTCCATAAGCACTGATTAAATTGTTCATTGTATCCATGTATTTGTGGATGATTGGCACTACTGAGTTTCAATTGAGTACCAACCAGTCTAAACAAACTCATACTAGAATAGACTAGTGAGCACCTTATCTCTATCGGAAATAATGGAGTGGTAATCCACGCAGTTTGAAGTTGTTGTCCACAAACAATTGAGCTACCTTTGTTGTAGAGTAAGGATGCTGTAAGGCCATAAAATGTCCAAACTTTGTGAGTCTATTTATGTCTACAAAGATAGTATTATAACCTTAAAAATCTGGTAAATTTTCAATGAAGTCCATACTAATTTGAGATTAAGCTGGAGAAGGGATAGGAAATGGTTGCAGTAGCCCTAAATAATGAATACTTTCATGCTTGTTCCTCTGGCAGATATCGCATTCGTGCACAAATCTAATCACAGTTGACTTCCTGTAGGGTCAATAGAATGTAGATTTTACTCTTGCAGAATAACATGT
The DNA here is from genome assembly GCA_037126225.1 of Dillenia turbinata. Taxonomy (NCBI): domain Eukaryota; kingdom Viridiplantae; phylum Streptophyta; class Magnoliopsida; order Dilleniales; family Dilleniaceae; genus Dillenia; species Dillenia turbinata. Next base: position 13,231,315 of record JBAMMX010000018.1, on the reverse strand, counting down.
TTCTTAGAGTGACCCCCTGTAGCCGAGTTGTGCACATGTTGAAGTATCTTTTCTTTAAGTTGTGAGCCACAGTCAACAAGGATCTTCTTGTACTTCATAGTTCTATCTTAAAGTTGGAAATTAGGTTTGCAGTCAGGCTGTAAAGTTAGGTGAGCTAGACATTCTTCATTTGGATCTCTGACATCTATTGAGGCTGCACAACAGAAATGACCAATACTACATGCTCCTTCTGCTCCTCATCATAACATTTCCTTCTGGAAAGAGCACAGTTACTCTATTTTCGATTCCTCTTTTTTTGTATTAGATCTCATGATCCAATCCTAACAATTTTGTAAACCACTTATGCTGTAATAAACCAATTAATTTCTACTCCAACAAATATTTCAAACTCTTGTAGTCAGTCCTTATGATAAAATGGTATCCTATCAAGTTATGTTTCCATTTGATTACTTCCATCACCACTACTAATAATTCCTTCTCATATATAGATGACATCCTACTTCTACGTCCCAAGGCTTTACCTAGATATGCGATTGGTTGTCCCTCCAGTATCAATACTGCACTCCAACCTTGAGAGAGTTTTTACCACAAAATGTTTGGAAAAGTCAGGAATTCTCATTATTGGTGTTGTACTCATTGCAAGTTTAAGATGTTTAAAAGCTTGTTGTGCCTCTTCATTCCATTGGAAGTTGTCTTTCTTGAGAAAGTCATTAAGAGGTCTTATTATGATTCTATGAATTTTGACAAATCTTCTGTAATACTTTATCAGACCCAAGAAACCTCTCAAAACTTTGATAGAAGTTGGAACTAATCAAAAGTTGGTGTGACAAGGGATATGAGTGTGATTCTTGCATTTTGTTGTGGCATAATATGTGGATTGAACTCATGCCACGTTAGTATATTATCAGGACACTAATTCCATGTCAGCTAGATGATAAAGTGACATTTGCTACGTAAGAAAGTGTTGATGGGACACATACCATGTACCAAAGTGATGACATGGCACATGCCTCATCAGCTAAGTGAGGGTGTAATACATGTCACGGTAGAATATTCTCACAAAACTTGTGCATCATTGAAATTTCTCGCTTAGCGGGGACCTAATTGTGATTTGGTGTAAAATTTAGGGATGGACAAGTAATTAATTATAAATTTCAAACCTTAATTTATTTGAAAATAGTAATTTATTTGCAGAAAATTTGCTAAATTTAAAACATAAATTTAATTAAAAATATTAATTTAATTCAAAACCCAAATTTAAGCCAAATGTCAATTCAATTTGAAAATTTAATCTTATTCAAACCTCCTATTTAATTTAAAATCCTAATTAAAATTGACCATAATTTTACTTAAAACCTTAATTTAATTAAAATCTCTAATCTAATTCAAAAACCTAAATTCAATTCGAAACTATAATTTTATTTAAAACCTTAAATTTTTGTTAGACCCTAATTTAATTTACTCCACAATTCTATTTAATTTAAATTAAGATTATATAGTAAATAAGGGTTTTGAATTAACTTAGTGTTGAATCAATTTAGGATTTCAATTTAAATTAAAATTTTGAATCAATTTGGTGTTTCAAATTAAATTGGAGTTATCAAATAAAATTGAGAATTTGAATTAAATTTAGGTTTCAAACCAAATTAACGTTTCGAATTGATTTGAGATTTTGAATTAAATTGGTTGAATTAAATTAATATATCAAATTAAATTGGAGAATTAAATTTGGGATTCGAATCAAATTAGGATTTTTAATTAATTTGAGTTATTATTTTCAAATAAATTACACTTTGAAATTTATAGTTAATTACATGTTTAATCGCGGAACTTTACACCAAATCAGAATTCGATTCTTGCCATGCCAGCACTTGATGACATGACATAAGTGTTGTGAGAATACTCTCAAGTGGCATGTGCCACATTATCACTTTGCTGTTAGGGCATGTACCATATCATCACTTTACTGATGTACTATGTACCATATCAATAATTCTGTCCGTGTGTCATGTCATGTCAAAATGCAAAAAAACCTGCTCGTATGCTGGTCACTCTTAACTTAGCACTTAATGGTCACGAGTATTGTCGATGCAATAAAACAATCAATGAAATTTATGGACTTCTTAAACTATCTCTAAGCATGAATGTCACACTCTACATGTCTTTTTCTTAAAAAATGATATTTGTAACAAAAAGAAAACGAAATCAAGTATGCTCAAATAGGAAAACATTTTATTTTGTAAGAAAATATGGGCCAACTCTAACATGATTGTAACTATTCCAGATGCCCAATTGGTAGTCAAGAGTTGTGTAAATTACGTGCAACTAACAATTGGTGAAACGCTTGTGATGTTCAATTTAAATTTTCTACCTAAATGGTGCATATGGTTAATCATAATGAATTAATTTGGTTGGACTATGCAATTTGAAAACTACGAGCGACCAAAGCCTTTTAACGGACTTGGTGATCATTGTCGGCCCATAGGACAAACCAAGCCCAAGCTCATCTTCAGTTGCTTCACCGTGTAACAACCACTAACAGAAGTTTGAATACAAACGGCTAGTTTAGGTTGTCGAAAACTCTTAAATTGCTTACTGGAGTTGCCGCATAAGTGGTTGGCAAAGCTACATGGATTAGATTATGAAATCCAATACAGAAAGAGAGGAGAATAATGTACCTGATGCCCTCTCAAGAAGGGAGCTTCAAGAAGAAGAGTGTTGAGAGCTCACTCTCACAATAGTTTCTGCAGTATAACCTAAGTGGATTTTGAATGTATTGCAGAGTAATAAAGATGATGAAGATTGCCAAAATCTAATAGCTCAACTAACCATTCAACCAGACTGCAAACCAAAGTTTCAATACCAACATGGAATTCTTAAATATAAAAGGAATACTATGGTAGGAAGTGGCTCTCAACTCAGAGAGAAAATTGTGCAATAGATGCACAACTCAGCCACTAGAGGGCATTTTGGGCAACAAGGAACATTCAAAGGCTGAAGACAACATTTTATTGGCCTTTAATGAAAAAAATAGTAAACAAATTGGTGTAGCCATTACCAATTCAAACTCAAGTATGGTCACAAGTATAGATTTCGTTGAAGGGTTACTTGATTCTCGAGATTGTAATGTCATCTTAGTAGTCATTGATAGACTCGCTATGTTTGGCCATTTGATAGCTTTGCAGCACCCTTCATTTGCTACCAAAATAGCCCTACTATTTCTAGATAATGTCGTCAAATTACGTGGCCTTCCTAATTCTATCATTTCAGACTGTTACAAGGTTTTTATCACACTGTTTTGGCAAGAGTTAGACTCATGGGAGCCAAATTAAAGCTCAGTGGTGTATACCACCTCCAAATTGATGGGTAAGGCGAGAGATTAAATTAATGCCTAGAATGCTATCTAAGGTGTATGATATCAGACAGATCTATATCTTGGCTAAAATGGTTAAGTCTAACTGAATGGTGGAACAAGACCAACTTTTATAGCAGCATTCAGATGTCTCATTTGAAACCTCATATAGGTATCAGCCTAAACACATTCCTTTAGGTCCTCATGCTGATACCATTACTCCTGTTGTTGGAGAATTCGTCAGAAGCAGACAAGATATGATTCAGATCTTGAGGGATCATTTATCCAAGGCTCAAAATGGAATGAAGCTGTATGTAGATCGGAACCGGTTAGAAAGAGAATCTCAAATTAGAGACATAGTTTATTTGAAATTACAACTCTATAGACAGCAATATGTTGAATTACGAAGACAACTTAAGCTATCCTTCAAGTTCTATGGACCTTATCATGGCGAGGATGGGAAAAGTAGCCTATAAATTACAATTACCTAGGGTTTCAAAAATACATCCAACATTTCACGTATCTCTACTGAAGAAGAAGCTAGGCCCTAGTTAATCCACAATGCCTACTCTACCTTTACTTGGCACTAGCAAGCAGACTCTCATGGAACTAGAAGCAGTACTTAAAAGGCATGTCATTTGGAGAAATAATAAGTTGGTGACTCAAATATTGATCTAATAGGTTAATCTCAGCTCAGAAGAATTAACTTGGGAGAATCTAGATTTCATTTGTGCACAATTTTTGACTTTTAATCCTTGAGAACATGGATGTTCTTAAAAGGAGAAAATGTTGTAATAACCACTAACAAAAAATTGAATGCAAACGGCTAGTTTAGGTAGTTGAAAACTGTTAAATTCAGTTGGTTGATTAATTAACCAACTGAAAATTGCTTAGCAATTAGATCAGTTAGTGTTATGAGTTTTTAACACCATGAATTCGGACAAATATATTCTATGCATTTGAGCAATTTGAAGCATTACACTCTTTCAACTTGTCAAAACAACGAGTTAGATTATTCTTACAACAAGCGCCAACTTTTTGACTGGGTCTTGGACAATGGATTGAGAACTTTTGTTAAGAAAATGTTGTTGGTTATCTGATACACTCGCCAGTGGTTGTGATGATACACTTGTCAAATTAATTATATTTTTGTTGTCATCTTTGGCACAATTACCTATTTGTAATAATAATAATAATAAAAAAAAATAGAGAAAAGTTAGTCGTTGAATAAGGGTAAATATTTCTTAATAAAATATGTACATTTATGAACTAAAAATAACTCGTTTCTTATAATAATTAAATTAAATAATATATTGCACTCTCACATTATAATTAAATAGAGATTAAAGTATTTTTATATTTGTAAAATATTGCAGAGGTAACAAAGATGCCAAGTGCAACTAAAAAGCTAATGTTCTTCGTAGCACACATTCGATTCAAGAGCAATTATAATTTTTTTCTTTTCAATTCGGTCATTTATATGAATATAATAGAAAGTATTTATAAGATGGTTTGGTAATTTGGATTTAATATGAATGGAAAGTATTTATAAGATAGTTTGTAGGTTTAACGAGTATAATAGTAAAGGTGCTATGATTCCTTTTATAAAAGAAAATATGCATGGCCCTTTTTTTTTTTTTTTTTTTATGGGATTTAACGTTATTGTGTTTTAGATTTTACAATCTACCGTTCCCTTTGTAAGATGTAAAGTTATCGATGTGTACAAAAACAAGATTTTTAGCATTTCTCCTTTATTTAGGCAGATTTCTTGAGTTCTTTTTTTTTTTTTTCTTTTTCTTTCTCTTGTGAAAATGTTATGAATCATGAGATTAGAAAATCAGAGCAATAAATGAATCGATAAAGGTACCGGTTCATGGTTCAATTGATCGTGATTGCATCATTTGAGTAATATATAATTATGTATGAGTGTGTGTGTGTATATATATATAATGGTTAAAAGAATATGCCAAAAATATTTAAAATTTAAAAGATATCAATATGTAAAATTTCTAACATATTATATAACTCTAATTCGGTACTAAAACCTGATTTTTAAATAATATTTTAAAAAGTTGATTTTTTTATTTATTTTAAAAACTGACCATGCTTTTCTTTAAAATTTTAATTTTTCAGTTAATTGTTAGACAAATATAAGCATAATTCAAAAAATAATAAATAAATAAAATAATAAAATTTTAGAAAAGTTCTAGTTAAAATTTTGAATAATTAGATAATAGAATGAGAGAGAATAGAAGGATTGTAACTTGATTCGCATATCTAACAGGTTGTTTGAATGAAAAGATTTGAAGAGAAAAGAAAAGTTTAGAAGAGAAAATTATGATTTTCTTTTCTTTCATAAAACTCCCAAACAAGTTAAAGAGAAAATTATAATTTTCTTTCCTTTTTTTTTCTCCTAATTAATTTTTTATTTTCTCTTTAAAACTCTAAAACATATTATAAGCGGAGAAAAAAGGACCGTACACCACCTCACGTAAATTTAGGTTGTGTTGTCTCCGATTTCTAAGAAAGTTTTCCATGTTAATTATGTCTTGTTCTGGAATTTTGCACCAAATTCAAATCAAGTCCTTGAATTTCAAAATTCAATAATTGAATAGTCAAACTTCACAGAGAGAGAGAGAGAGAGAGAGAGAGAGAGAGAGAGGTGTTAGAAGGAAAGAAACGGGATTATGCTTTTGATTTTGGGCCCACAATTAAAGAAAATTTATAAGAATCATTTGAGATGAATTCTGAACAAACCTGCATTTTTTTACAAGTGTTTACCAAATTATCTCTTCAAAACTAGTTTTCAACTTTCTCAAGATATACTGTTAACTATGCCAAAGATGTAAAATTTTAGGCGAAACGATCGGTTCACTTGATATATGTTAACTAAGCACAAGCACGACCCTCGCCTCGCCTTACCTCACACTTTTGAAAATGATCAAGTTCTATTGAAATGCATGCAGAGTACAACATAAACATAGAAAAGGCATTCATGATTCGCGGTTGCCATGAAGAATCTGTTGGTGGTTGTGAAGGAACACCAACGACATCAAGCATCATCATATGCAATGCCTGACCCTCCTTCAAAAACAAACAAATAATAATAAAAAGAGCCAGCCTAGCCAAAATACTGAAGAAATATAAAAGCAAAGGGATTTCTTTGTGACGGGACATAACTTGAATGACTATCAATGTGGCACCCAAAGGCCTGAAGACCTGAATTGCAAACCGCAATAACAAGTGATTTATCTCCCCGAAGGGATAAGCATAAGACGATCATTTAACAAGTTTCCAATGAGAGCAAGTATACCGATCCTTAGAAGCGTTCGGTAAGTCCGAGCGATGCTTCCCCTTTTCTTCGACCAATGACTAACAACCCCTTAAGAAATCGATCATTTCGTCCTCATCGACTAAAGGTAATGTTCCACTAAATCTCATAACGACACTTGTTTTATATCTTGACACGAAATATATCTCATTGATAAAGAATGAAATCTTTTGGATCTAATCGATAAGGGAAAAGATCTTCCCGTGTTGGAAAATTTCCTAAGAGATAACGATCATGAATCTTCCAAGAATATTTGACTAATTAAATCCCGAAATTTTTGGATCTGCTCGAAAGAAAGCTAGGGTTGTAACACCCTGAATACATACGGCTCTTGCGGAACCCATGCATAAAAGCCTTTACATCACCGAAACCCAGGTAAATCCTTCAAGACCCAACACTTGACACACAAATCACAGGAAGACAAGCTCTCCTTCTCTCTTGCTCTCAATTTGTTTCTTTCCATTCAAAAACTATTCTTTCTGACTTGAGCGTCGGAGCCTCCCTTGCTAGAGCACTCTTCGACAGTCTTTTGTAGGTTTCAAGCTATTCTCTCAAGCAACCGATCGAGTTAAAAGAAGCCGGAATCTATGGAAGCGAAACCTACCTCCAATAGATTAGCGTTATCCATGGGAAACATTGATTCTCTAGACAAAATTTATCATTCTTCTTACTACTCAGAGCATGACAACACTCAAGAGAAGAAGGTCGGTTATTGGCTTCGACGACGATGATCTAATCGGAGTCGACTCAATCGCATGATCTATTGGTCATCACCATCAAAATGGGATCTTATACTGTCAAGAGAATCCTTGTTGATCAGGGAGCAGACTGTGACCTCTTCACTTGGAATGCCTTCCATGAATGGTTTAAACTTATCCTACCTTCAGCCTCCTACAAGGTCCATAAAAGGACTTTCCGATAAGTGCATTTATCTAGAGGGAATTATCCCCCTCATTGTAACTTTGGAGACTCCAACCATATAACCGCTAAAGTCATTTTCCATGTGGTGAAACTATGTTCGCTTTATAACGCCATCCTTGGCTGTCCAAGTCTAGACGAATTGAAGGCATTGCTTAGTAAAAGACACATTAAGATAAAGTTCAAAACACCAGAAGGAATCGTTACTGTTCGTAGCGACCTTGACCCTTATGCCCTCTTTGCGGTCGAAGGTAGACAAGAGAACTTTCTAATTGATACTCTAGAACTCAGAGGCAATGTCAAACCAATAACCAAACCCAAGTCTACGAAAGAAGTGATTGAGATCCCTATCACCAATGATCTTAGCCAGACTATTTGAATCGGAGTTGGCTTGTCGATGTCCCTATGAGAAGCGATCATTAGTTGCCTACAACAACATTCAAAAGTTTTTACCTGGTCCCCCGAGAACATACCAGGCTTTCACTCTTCAGTCATAGTCCATATGTTGACCGTCAATGCCGATTACAAGCTGTAAGAGGGTGTTCACTCTTGAACGCTAGCGTGCCATCCAATAAGAGGTCCAAAAACTACTAACCGTCGAATTCATCCATGAAGTAAAGTACCCAGAATGGTTGGCTAACATGGTCTTGGTAAAGAGAGCCAATGACAAATGGAGGATTCGCATGGATTTTACTGATCTCAACAAGGCATGGAGACATGTACGGAATTGACGTTTAAAAATAATAAAAAAAAAAATTTTAAAACAACTCTTCGGAGAAAAAAATTCCATTTCTAGCATACACAAGTCGGGTCTTGAAGGCCCGTCATGCACAGTGCATGACGCATCTTGAAGACTCGTGATGCACAGTGCATGATGGGTCTTCAAGACCCGTCATGTTCGCACTCCATAAGCCTGAACTGCTTTCTTCTTCTCTTCATTTTTCTTTCTTTCTTTCTCCTCTGTTGCGCTCTTCTCTCTCTTCCTTCGCCGCAATCGATAGCTCCAGCGGCCTTATCTCTCTTCTGCTGTGCTCTTCTGCTGCTTCTCTCTCTCTCTTCCTCGCGATCCATGAAGGTACATTGCGAGCGATGAAGGTACTGCGGTCCTCTGCAATTAAAGTTCAGTCCCTTGCGAGCGATCCATCTTCTACTTCACTCCTTAGCATAGATCTACAAAATTCTGAAGGTACATTGCTCATTTGAATGTGAATGTGAAATCTTTCATTTGAATGTGAATGATTTATGTTAAAAGAATGAAATTTTTGTGTGTTTGAAAACTATGGAGTGCGGAAGAAATGAGAGCTGTTGAGAGATGTTTTTTAATTAGAAAATTAAATTTTTTGAGTAGTTTTTGAGAAATTGAAATGTTTAATTTTAGTTTTATTTATTGAAAAAATTGATTATGAATTTTAGGATTTTAGGTTAATTGAAATAAGGTTTGTTGAATTAAGGTTTGTTGAATTTATGGTTTCTTGAAATTGGGATACAATTATATATTTTTATCAATCATTTAAATTGTAAAAATTGATTTATTTTTATTGGATTATGACAAGTTGATTTTTGTTGTTCAGAAAAAATAGCGAAAATGGTAAGATTGTTATTGTATTGTAATGGTGAAATTGTAAAGGGTGAGGATGGAGTTGGTTATAATAGAGACCCTTTGAAGTTGATTAGGGTGACAAATGATGTATGCTATCATGAGTTGGTGTTGAAGATATGTAAAGAACATCGGATCAATTCAATAATACAACATGATGAGATTTTTCACCGTTGTCCCGTTCGTATATGCAAAGTGTAAATACACAGTTTCAGTTGGTGCCAATTAGTGACGATGACGACGTTTCTAATTTGATGGAGTTTGCAGTGGGCATGGAAGTAGGTACGACTCATGAGTTGTATATCAAATCATACGATGGTGGAATGTCCGTGCAACAAGATGATGATTATATGGATGAATATCATCGTATCGAAACTTGAGTGGATTTTACTCTTGGAGATATGAATGTGGGTAATGATATTGATGAGGAAGAAATGACGGAAGAAGATACAGAAGAAGAGGAGGATAACGACGAAGAAGATGGAGAAGTTGGTGCGGGTGGTTGGGGTGGTGCTGCGAACGAGATCACGATTGGATCATCTTCCGTCCCTGCACCCGTAGGTGATGGTCAGAGATTTGTCTATGGTCAAGTAAACGACTCAATTCTCTTTATGATCACGGCACCTAGAGGTGATGGCTATGTGACCTTTGAAGAAGATTGTAGATTGTCAAACGATAGTTGGACTTTCGGCGATAAATTGAAGAAGTGGATGAGATTTGAGTCAAATGAGCAACTTATTCATGCTGTTAAAATGCATCATGTTAAGCATCACCATCAATTTCGTGTGGGGAGATCAAACTCTACACTTTGGACAATAATATGTAGTCAAAGGGATGAAGGAGATAAAAGATGATGCACCTGAATATTTTGCAAATATTGCTCCTAAGCAATGGATTCTTTCTCACGATGGTGGCTTTCGTTTTGGATATATGTCGACAAATATAAGTGAAAACTATAATACCGTGTTAAAGGTTGCAATGAATCTACCAGTTGCTGTCTTAGTACTTAAGACTTTTTATAATTCGGTGAACTATTTTGAGGCAAGACAAGGTGAGGCAAGGGCGGGAATAAGTAGAGGAGAGTGATATACAAAGTATGCCTCAGCTATTTTTTGGAGATGAACGAATACAGCAAACCTCCATGCGGTTGTCTCTTTAGGAGGGAGGATGGCATCTTTGAGATAGAAACCGAGCATAGACAAACAAGGTATGGTCACAAGGGAGGTAATAAACAGATCTTAGATGTGACAAATAAGCATTGTACATGTGGAAAGTGGCAAATTTATAAAATTCCTTGCTCTCATGCAATTGTTGCACTTACTAGAATGATGATTGATGTTCATATGATAATCGGGAAATGGTATACATGGGAACATCAACTTAGAGTGTATGATCTTCATTTCTCACCGATTGGAGACCATTCCGAATGGCCCATGGTTTCATATCCAACCATTCTTCCCGATAGATCACTTAGACGTGAGAAAGGAGACCTAAATCATCTCGATATCATAATGAGATGGATTTTCGGGAATCATCTTCGCGAACATCATGTGGGAGTTGCAGTACAAAGGGTCACAACAAAAGGAGATGTGTGAGGGAAATTAGATGTGGAATTTGTGGCAGACAGGGGCACAATTGAAGGCATTGTCCAAGCCAATCGAATCCAAACGCATGATATATTGGTGTATTTGAATTTGTCTTTTAAGTAGTGATATGTTTATGTAATTCTTGTACTATGTATTGATATACTTCTTTCTTCAAAGTTAATGGAGATTTGATGTTGTCTTCTGTAATGTTTTTAGTATTTACGGTTTTCTTTTTAATACATGCTCTCTTCTAAGTTTTTATATATTTAGTATTGAATGAAATAAATATTAATCTTTTATTTTCTTACAGATGGATCCTGGACCTTCTGATCCTAGTGTTTTACGGTTGTAGCGACGTCACCGTTCTTTGACAGTCTGGGAGGGAGACGACCAGACATGGCTTACTTGTCATCAACGTGAGGCTGTTTTACGACGTTGGCAGGGTAGTGAGCTTGACGAGCGAGTACTTCCTTTTCTGGAGCAATCAAGTTTTTTATGACTAACTACGTTATATTTTATTTAGTTAGATTGGCACTTAATTACAGCTTTAGTAGAGCGTTGGAGGCTAGAGACGCACACCTTTCACATACCCCATGGTGAGCTCACTATCACCCTACAGGACGTAGAGGTGCTTTTTGGTTTATGTGTAGAAGGCCTTCCTGTACTAGGTAGGACGGCGGGCGGGTGTCTCGTGGGGTGATGTCTGTGAGAGATTTTTGGGAATTAGGCCTCCACGCTCAGCTTTTAGGGTTTACAATTTGAGTATGTCGTGGTTGTCTGATATTTTTGTTCAGTTGCCTATTGGTGACGATGTTCATATTATTTAGTGGACACGGGCTTTTATTTTATTGCTGTTAGGAGGTATGTTGTTTATTGATAAAACAACATATTATGTACATTTATAGTACTTGCTATTGTTAGAGGATTTAGGTGTCTCAGGTGCACATAGTTGGGGTTCAGCATGTCTGGCATACTTATATAGATAGCTTTGCATAGCCTCGCACGATGAGTCTCATGAGATAGGGGGATCTTGAGTTTTGTTACAGATTTGGGCATGGGAGAGGCTTCCTTACTTAGCTCCTGTTAGACGGGATGTACAGATGGAGGATGGTCCACTCGCTGTGCGGTGGAGGGCAAATTTTAATGTTACTAGTCTCTCTACACGTGGTGTCAGTGTATAGAGAGGCACCTGATAGGCAGACTATGGATCACGTTGTATGGGTGCCGCATACTGAGGAGCTACTGTCTAGCCTCCCCAACTACTGTCACAGGGGGAGGGATATTTGGTACGTACGTGTACTGCTGATCTGTTTTAGTACCGTGGAGTGGCACTTTCCAAATAGAGTGATCCGACAGTATGGAGGTTTCCAGCATATACCTATTCCTTGTAATACTGAGGATCGACTCCACGACACTACTACGAGGGGTGGACATGATATCGATTGGTCGATGGAGCATGCACGATACATAGATATTTGGACTGAGCGACACGACCATTTAGTTGAGCTAGATACGACGTATGGTCCCTCTATTTCACATGCCTATTTTGGTTGGTATCGGACCATCGTCCGTCGATTTATTGGTCGTCGAGGTGCTTGTTTGGACTACGTGGTAAGTGTATAATTTCTTAATTTTCATTTATATCAATGATTGATTTTCCTATTTTAAGTAACATACATATTTTGTTTGTAGTGAGATACATTGCATCAGATTAGAGACGATGAGGGTGCGGACGTGCATGCGTTGGCGGACTCAGCCATCTCAGTTATGACTGAGGACATGAGTTATCTTTTGAGACCTAGACCGTCTAGAGATGCTGACGAGTGACGTGACGAGGGACGTGATGACGACTGAGCATGTGGACAACGAGGAGGGAGAGCACGTCCGAGGAGATCATGACCGTCGTCGGCTCATGCGTCACCACCACCTTCTCCACCGCCGCCGTCTCCACATCTAGACATTGCAGAACCTTTTACCGTATACGGTGAGTCTTCGTCTTTCTACACACCTGTGTTTGATGATATCCCTCAGGTTTTCACTCTCGGTGCTCCACAGAGGGGGCCTCGAACCGATATTTATATAGATGAGGGAATCACACAGGTTGAGAGAGACAATGCACCCTCCGCATATCGTGTATACCCACCTGTTTTTTTTTTAGCCTCACCACGAGGATGTAGGACCCTCTTAGATCATGCAGATACATGATCTAGGCTTAGTTTCTCGGGATGATAGTACAGATGTTAGACCCAATTTAGGAGTTAGGCAATATACTAGGCATAGACAACGGCGTTGAGATTTATGTATTCCGTACTTTGTAGATTTTCTTATTATTAATAAAATTTGCATCAAATTGTAAATTCGTGTTGATCTCTATATTTGTTGTGTTAGTTTGCTCGTTTGTTTGTTGAATAGAGAATGATTCATTAAATGGATGAATGGCTATTGTTTCGAGGTTGGGTGAGAGTTGGATAAGTTGATGACTTGGATGAATGTGTATGATCTTATTTGTTTGTTGAATGGATTATTTTGTTGATGAGTGAATGAATTGATATTGTTTGGAGCTCGGATGAGTTGATGAGTTGGCTGAATGAATGAATTTATATTGTTTGCTGTAAGTTTTTTTAACAGGTGTTTTCGGGCTTAAGCAGCAGCAGACTGCAGTGGTAGGGCTGCAGGGTGCATGTCGGGTCTTGAAAACGCATCATGCACAGTGCATGACAGGTCTTCAAGACCCGACTTGTGGGTGCTAGAAATCGAATTTCTTTCTTTGAAGAGTTTTAAATTTTTTTTTATTTTTTAACGTCAATTCCGTACGTGTCTCGCAAGACATGTCCAAAAAATAGTTATCCACTCTCCAATATCGACAAACTGGTGGATAACTCTTCAAGCCACCAACTCTTGAATTTCATGGACACCTACTCTAGTTATAATCAAATACGAATGGTACCAGAAAATGAAGAGAAAATAAATTTCATCACTGAATTTTGTACATACTGCTATCGAGTCATGCCCTTCGACTTGGGGCGATCTTTCAATGACTAGTCAATAAAGTCTTCGAAGTCCAACTTGACAAAAACGTGGAGGCGTATGTTGATGACATACTCGTTTAAAGTACCGATGCAGGAGCTGAGGTTGCCGATCTTGAAGAAACCTTTCAAAAGCTAGAACATTACAACATGCGATTGAATCCGACCAAGTGCACCTTCGGAATCGTATCTGACAAATTCTTGTGTTTCATGATCACAAACCGGAGAATTGAGCCAAACCTTGAAAAGATATAAGCCATACTGGATATGTCGTTGCCCCAGACGTTAAAGGAGGTGTAGCGCCTTACCAGTAGAATATCGACCCTAAACCGATTCATGTCGAAAGTCAGGGAGAAGTACAAACACCCATCTTTGATGCCCTGAAAAGAAGAAGTAATAAATAACAAAATAAAATGAAAACTTTAAATTAAAATTAGTCATATTGCTATTTTAATCCATAACTGACTTCCCTAATTCTAAGCATAGATGGGAACTAATGTTTCCCCAAAACAATAAGTGGATTATAATTATAGAAAGAGTATGAAAATCAGTGTTTGACCACAGATCTGATGGGCCTCAAAGATAAGCACAAACCAAAAAGATAAGAAACTAGAGATTAGAATAATTACCCTAAAACAACTAGAGTTGACAAGTGAGTGAGCACATTCCAAGAAACCAAGTCCAATGACAATTGATCATATAGATAATTTCCTACTATCGCACTTCCATCCTAATATTCCAATGTGTAATTGCATTAAGATGGAGAAGAGCACCTAATGACAAGTGGAGGGCAAGTCTTATCCAAACAAGAGACTGGTAAAACTATATATGAGCTTCCCATATCAAAAGAGTTGATCACAATTTACAAATTCCAAAAGAAAAAAGAGAAAGAAATCAAGCACAATATACAAAAGTGAATTAAAAATTATAAAGTACGTAAATGCAGAAAAAAGGAAACAAAAAACATACTCTGAGGACAGATGATTGGAGACAATTACTACAAGTGCTACAAGTCACTCATAAAACATTACTTCCGGTGTCAATCAGAACTGAGTTCTTTGGGAGCAGTGCCTAGTTTTACTTTGGTATAATATAGTCTAAGCAAATACAAAATATCGGTAGTTTTAATTATGAGCCATAAATCCAATACTTGATGAAAAAATGATTTCCCTATATTGTTTTCTGCTCTTATATATAAATAAAAGCGCTATAAGAGTCATCAAGACCATTGGAGCCCACAGTTAATGCTAATATGAAAAAACTCGTAAAGAACCAAATAAATAAGTTCGGGAAAAATTGATACAAGGAGAATGATTGTATCTAGCAATGAACGAACCTGAAAGTGGACAATCGACGATAGAAATAGAAATGGAAATGGCCACTTTCAGTGGCGGACCTAAGATCCAGAGACCAGGGGTGTAAAAGAAAGTATGGTGTAAATCCAGCCATTGTAAATCATAACCTCCACTTAAAGGGTTCATCCTAATAGAGTTTTAATTATAGCATTCACTAAGGGACTTAAAGGGTTCTTCCCCTTTAATCATAACCCCCACTTCAAGGTTTGAAAAGTTCAGAGAGATGGTTAATATTTACTAAGGGTTTTTCAAAGCAATCTACAATTAAAATTGAGGGGGTGCAATTCCCACCCTTAGCTCTTTGTAGGTCTGCCACTGGCCACTTTGCTTCACCCGTGGGATTTTGCAGTTTGATGCTTCAATTTCTTTCAAATTCTTGAAACTCTTTACAAATCGCAATCCAAAGGAGACCTCTCCATTTGCTTTTTTGTGTCTTAATGATGAAGTCTATTGTGTTTGGTACAAATAGCAACTTGGACAGCTTGCTCAAAAATCTCATCCGAATTGTATTCCAAAATCTATGTTCGTCATCATTTTGATAATTACAATATGGGAATTAAAGGTTGTTGCTTTTGGTGATTAAGTTATAAAGGATTTTATTTTAACTTGATTAACAAAACAAATCCTTTGTTGGTTAGTGTTTCCGCCTTTTTTCTAAGTTAGGTAAAATAAAATTTATGTTGGTCTAAATCTTTTCCATTTTTTGGTTTTTGTGAGATTGTGATAATTTACCAGAAATTTCTTCACTAATTTTCTTAAATCTCATCAAACTTTATGTCACTCATAGATAGCAATAAGTTAGCATAGATATAACGATGTTGTTCTAGAACCATCAATTTTGATTCTAAAATCATTGGTTCTTAGTTTCAGATCTAAAGAAAACAATTCTTATTTTAGAACCATAAGTTTTGATTTCGAATCCAAACGATTTCCCCTCCAATATTAAAATCAGAACAAAAAAATAAAAAATAAATAAAAAGAGGAAGGGCCCATTGGATTTGTTAAATGGTAGTAGCAAAGCTTCTATCTAAATTTTCTTTTTTTTAAAAAAAAAAAAATACATGACTGTTATCAATGTTTTTTGATTTTTTTAAAATAAGAAATTTGAACTGAATCTTGTACATATGTTTTCAATTTTGGAATAGGGAACAAGTCAACAATTTTTTGAACCGCTAGCCATAGTTCGATCCAATTTGGTTTCAAGATCCAGTTAGCCTTCAGTTTGAAAATAATTATAAACTTTCTCTGCATAAAGGTCAGAATTCCACCATAAGTTTGAAAATAACAATAAACTATCTATTTTATTCTTTTTTTAATAAAATGTTATATTCTATCTTTTTTACGAGAATGATATTGAATTGAGAATCTTAACTCTACATACGCTTTTATCAAAATCACATATAAAGCCATAAAAATTTTGAAGTCTACTTCTCTTTTGCTCTCTCTCTCTCTCTCTCTCTCTCTCTCTCTCTCTCTCTCTCTCTCTCTCTCTCTCATGCACACAACATTTCAAAATTAAACCATATGCATAGTTTTCTAGTTTTCAATATCTTACCACATATAAAACCTCTTCTATTTGTACAAATAATGTCAACTTTTTGCTAATTTTGTTTATGATCAGCATCAGACTCTTGTAAATTTCCGCAAGACAAGCGGGCCATAACTTAAAGTGGTTGTAAGGTTGTAAATGTGTTAAATAGTTGTATTTTTTTTATTTCGGATGCATAGGCACTATTGGTTGTAGTATTTAAAGTGGCCAAATTATGGTATAGGGAGTGGTATGAATGTTAGGTTAGTGTTTGCGCTCTTTTACCTAATTTGATTTTAAAGTTAATGATAATTTGCTACATGTTACATAAAACTCAATCAACTAATTCATATCTCATGTTCTTCATTCAACATACGGAAAGCCAGCTTTTTTAAACTAGTTTTTAATTTAAAGTACAATATTAACTGTACATACACTTTTATCAAAATAACATATAAAGCCAAAAACATTTTGAAACCTACTCCTCTTTCACTCTCTCTCTCTTTATCTCTCTCTCACAGCAGATCAAAATAAAACCATTCGTGTAGCTTTCTGCTTTTTAAACACTTACCATAAAAAATCTCTTCCATTTGCTCAAATAATGTCAACTTTTTGTTAATTTTTTTTTTTATCACCGTCAGACTCTTGTAAACTTTTGTAAAATTATAAGAATCATGGGTCAAAAGATTTTGACAAAAGGCAAGCAGATGCCAAGGGCCATACATTAAAGTGGTTGTGGGGGTGGTAAATGTATTAAATGGTTGTAGCTTTTTATCTTCAAATGCATGTGCAATATTGGATGGTAGTATTTAAAGTGGCCAATTTATTGGATGGTTGTAGCTTTTTTACCTAATTTGATTTTAAAGTTACTGATAATTTGCTGTAAGTCACATAATCAATCAATTCATATCTCACAATATTCGTTCAACATGTGGAAGACAACGTTTTCTAAACTAGTTTAGAATTTAAGGTACAATCTTATCTGTACATACACTTCTATCAAAATAACAAAGACATAAACATTTTAAAACCTAATTCTCTTTTGCTATCTCTCTCTTACATACACAACAATTCAAAATTAAACAATATGCATACCTTTCTGGTTTCTAAATACTTCCCATATAAAACCACTTCCATTTGCACAAATAATAACTTTTGCTAATTTTAGTTATGATCAGCATCGAACTCTTGTAAACTTCTGTAAAATTTTAAGAGTTGTGGATCAAAATATTTTTACAGGAGGCAAGCAGAAGCCATGGACCATAACTTAAATGGTTGTGGGGGAAGTAGATGTGTCAAATGGTTATGACTTTCTACCTTTGGATACATGTGCATTATTGGCTGATAGTATTTAAAGTGGCTAAATGACAGTAGAGGGAGTGGTAGGAACATTAGGTTAGTGTTTGTGCTCTTTTACCCAATTTGATTTTAAAGTTACTAATAATTTGTTGCATGTCACATAAAACTCAATCAACCAATTCATATTTCAAATTATTTATTCAACATAAAAGAGTCAGCTTTTCTTAAACTTGTTTGGAATTTAAAGCATAATCATAACTCTACATACGCTTCTATGAAAATAACATATAAAGCCATAAACATTTTGAAGCTTACTTCACTTCCACTCTCTCTCTCTCTCGTGCACACATAGTAGTTCAAAATTAAGCCATAAGTATTGCTTTCTGGTTTCCAAACACTTGCCATATAAAACCTCTTCCACTTACACAAATAATATCAACTTTTTGCTAATTTTGTTAGTGATCAACATTGGACTCTTGTAAACTTCCAAAAATTTTAAGAATTATGGGTCATTAGATTTTGACAGAGGCAAGCAGATGGCAAGGGCCATAACTTAAAATGGTTGTGGGGCTGTAAATGTGTTAAATGATTGTAGCTTTTTGTCTTTGAATGCATGTGTACTATTAGCTAGTAACATTTAAAGTAGCAAATTACGGTATAGGGAGTGATAGGAAACATTAGGTTAGTGTCTGTACTTTTTTACCTAATTTTATTTTAAAGTCATTGATAATTTGTCGCATATCACATAAAACTCAATCAACCAATTCATTGTTAGAATTTTGAATTCAAAATTAAAGCATAAATGGAATTCAATGTAAAAAATTATATGAGAATCTAATTAAAGGAGAAAAATACATAATTGAAGGGGAGTAAATGTGGATCAAAACAGAAGATTTTGAATTGGGAATGCATGTGGCCGGAATTTTATGACCCATGCAAACCTTAACCACATTCTTATGTTTTTCCATTTTCGATTGATCTAAATTCTTTTCTAATGTGTCTAACATTAATTTTTGATGATAATTAAGTGGTTTGAATGTTGTGTGATGTCCATAACTATAAAAACCCCTTTCCAGAGCAGAGGATTGCTAAGTCCAAAATTCGTGATGTTATACCATTTATTGAGTGAATTTGAAGGTTTAGAAGAATTTTTACACATCCAAAGATATTTTGGTGCCTTTACAGTCATCAAGGGCGAAGAAAAAGAGCATGGCCAGAGATAACCCGAATCCCTTTTTTTGCTTCCGCTTTATTTTGGCTCATTTTTTGCATTAGAAACATGTATTAGGACTGTCATGCATTTTAACATTTAGTATTAGAGTCAATTTTTTCTTTGCCTGTGAATTTTTTGATGAATTTTTAAAATTTTTTCCTCTCAGATTTTTCTGAATTGGCCCAAAATAATCATTTTTATTGAAAAATGGAGACCGAAAATAGATTGGGTCCGATGTTTTCAAAACTCAAATTTGTTCAAATCTACAGTTTTCGATGAGTCTCTAGCACTAGAGACCCGTCAAGTCAGGTCGGGACTCTTGAGGTCTTTCCGGGTGAAGAAGACCTGAAAAAACATTGTTACTAACATGTGAACATCAAGGCATCACTTCTGGTAAAATAAATGACCACAAGTGTTTCCATGTGGACCACGTGCACTGTGACAATTAATTGAAGTCAACAATGTTCTAATAAAAAAAGGGGCCAAAGTTATGAATGGACCCGAGAGCTACCAAATGAAGTATGCTCATTAATGGTCCAATGGTGCATGTGAGTCCAATTTTCAAAGTTTTGTCCATATTGGGCCTACATTGGTCCAATTTCTTTAAAATCCATATTATCCTCATTAACTTTTGGGCCTTCTCTTGAACTTTTTTTTTAAAATATATATATATTGGGCTTTATTTTTAAAAATTACAGCTGTGTCTTGAAATTTTTGATAATTTAACAATTTTCCAAAATTTTAACTTGTTATAATGCGGTCCTTGTAACATTTTTAAAAGGTCCAATAAACTTTAAAATATTATATATTGGTCATTTAAATTTTAAAAAAAAAATGCATAATTTTATGTGAATTTTCTAATGCATAATTTCTTTTTCTAATTTTGTAAATAAAAGCAAGTACAAAATTGGTAAAATTTTGTTTAAACACATGAAATTTTTTTGGAATAAATTTTTATACATAAAGGTAAGCATAAAATTGGTGAAATGCATAAGGAATAATTATTGCATGTAAAATTAAATTTTATACATTTTATATGATACAAGCATATAGTAAAATATCTTAGTGATAAATATAATTTTTAATTAATTAGGGTATAATCACAGCAACCATAATTATAATAAAAATTATATATTAGGATATAAATGATCACATTAGGAAGGGATATTTGGTTATAGTAGTTATTTTTGTGTAATATCCTAATACTATCAAAAAGATATGGATAAATCTAAAACAGGTTGATTCTTAAGTCGTCCCATATGACCCATTACCTATTTGAAAATCTACCTACTGCATTAGTAAGATCATCTTATAGGGCTTAGTAAAAAAGGATAAAATGATCAAATATAGATTAGCTATATAATAATTTTCTAATTAGTCCACAAACATTAGGGAACGAGAGAGTATTGAAAATCTTATCATAAAGTTAATTAAATCTAATTGAATTAGAATTTAGCCCATAGGTTATAGCATTAATTTTTATACATTTGAATTATATTATTTTAGTCTTTATTTATGAATTTTAGGATTGTTTTAAATTTTATTTCATGATATTATAATAATTTCGTAGGTTTTGATTTAGAAAATATTGAGCTTATTTAAGGAGATTCGGACTGGAGAGACAGGAATTGGTATTTTGGGCATAACATTCTACTCCGATATCTAATTGAGCTAATTCTTATTGCTTGGAAATTAGATTTTGAGACCTACAAATCTTGTGAAGAGTTCAGAAACTAATTCAGGTCAAAAAATATTCAAAAATTTGGAAAGAAACTACTGCAGTGTTGAAATTCAAGAAAGTCAAATTCTTGTTGAAGAGAAAAACCAATTAAACTTATCTAATTGATGATTTTTGGGATAAAGTTGCTAAAAACTCTAGGAATCTTCAAATTAATGATAAATATGAAGTTTTCAAATTTTGAAAAAACAAGAAAATAGTGTCTATCACAACAGCAAGTTTCAAAGTCAAAGTATTAAAAAAAAAACTAAATTTCCTAAAAACTCACAACTTCTTGTTGATTTAAGGTTTTAATTTTACAAATAAGAGGCATTACTTACACACATACACATGACTTTCTCTACATAGATTTTAGGGTTTTATTTTCTTGTTTTTCCTTAGTATTTTGAGTTAATTTCTTTTCTTCCTAGGACTCGATGGATTCTGTTTTTTAATTAATAATATAGTCTGATATTTCTTCCCTTAAATCTTTATTGGCATAATTATCGTGCGATGAGATTTTATTATTGATTTTAATATTTCAAATCATTTAGACCTGCATTTTGTATGATTTGATATTAAATGCATACATAACCAATATAATTACGGGAGATTAGTTCAATACAATAAAATCCACATAAAGTTATGTGATCAATAGAAAATTAGTTCTCTGTGTGGAATTTTTGGGGAAACCCTAATTTACAAATTTTTCACAAAATTTAACGCAATTTGATTTAATCAAAATTGCATAACTATTGGATTTTGGTTAGCCAAATTAAAATTTCATTGCATGACCAGTGGGTGAAACTAATCTTAAAGAAATCTGTCATTATCAATAGTAATTCTTGAGTCAGTAAAGTTAAGGAATTTGAAAAAATTTGGCTAGATAAAAGATTAAAACAAGTGAAGTTAATGTCCTAGGGTTTGTTTTATCTGTTCTTTAATATTTTCGTAATTTTTAATATACCCATATTCATGTTTTGATTTGTCCAACTTAGATAGGGTAGTTAATAGCTAGCAATACAAAATTTTCTTATGGGAATGACACTTGCTCACACTACACACAATACTCAACAAGGATATATTGCCCGAAATCGTGATATCAAAATCGCGTACCAACAGACAATTTCTATGTCATAAATTTATGCATAATATATTTCCATTGGTAGACATATTTAAAAGCCTCTTAAATAGTTAGTAAATATATTTTATTTTATAGTTATCCAAATCATATATCTCAAATCTAATTTTGCCGAATTAAATGAAGGGAACTATAAGGAGCGGAGGAAAATAGTCATTCTCTATCTAGAATGTATAGACATTGACTATGCTATTTAAAAGGACAAGCCATCTCCGATAACTGGTACGAACTATGTGGCAAAAAGACTCTTTATGAATAGTGGAAGCGATCTAATTGCCTTAGTACCATATTCGTAAAAAGTAAAATTTCAGTTAATATCTGTGGTTCGATCAATCAATATACCAATATTTGTGCTCTTCTTAAGGCTATAGATGAACAATTCCAAACATTGAAGAAATTTTTGGTCGGCACTCTAATTATATAGTTCTCATCCCTAAGACTCACTATTATCCAAGGTATATATAAGCACATTATGTGGATGCGAAACATTGCGACTCAACTAAAGAATCTAGAAGTTGAGATATCTGAATCTTTCCTTGTGCACTTTATTTTGAACACTCTCCTACAGCTATATGGTCTCTTTAAGATCTCCTACAACACACATAAAGAGAAATAGTCCATCGATGAATTAATGACCATATATGTACAAGAGGAGAGAAGGCTGCTCATGGAAATGAAGGAGGGATCTGCAAGTACACATATGTCAGTTCATGGAAAGAGGAAAAACAAGTCCAAGCTGACACAAAATAGCACAAACCAAATCTAAACATCAAGAAAGAGTCCAAGTGTTTATTCTGTAAAAAGAAGAGACACATGAAGAAGGGTTGTTTTAAATATCATTGGTGGCATGAGTTAAAGGTATGAAAATCTCATTTATCTATTATAAGTCATATATGACTGAGACTTCTCATGACATATGGTGGATTGATTGTGGCTGTACCATCTATGTTATAAATGTATTGTAGAATGTGTAAAATCTAAGAAAACTAGTGGATTGTGATTAACTTATCTATTCGAGTAACAAGATGAGCTCATAACTAAAGGTCATTGGAGATTTGCGAGTTTATATTAGGAAGTGGCGTGTCTTAAAGTTGGAAAAAGTTTTTTCTGTGCCTAAGTTTTTCAGAAAATTAATTTCCGTTTCGAAACTTGCACAATATGAATATTCTTTTCAACTTGATAATAAAATAACATTATTTTTATATACAAATGTCGTTGGCTTTGGTCCATTATTCGATGGACTTTATCATATTTATTTGTAATACAATGTTTGTTTAAGCACAACACATATAAGAACTAAAAGAGTTGTCATTGAGAAAAACTCTTATATATTGTGACACAGGAGATTGAGACATATCTCCATAAAGAGATTAGAAAATTTGATAAATGATGGGGTACTTTATGATCTAGATTTTAATGACATTGAGACTTTGCAAACTGTATTAAGGATAAGCAGACCAATAAGTTTCAAGAAGGTGCCAGGAGGAGCTCAGATTTACTTGAAATCATATATACAGATAATTGTACTCTAGGTACAGACTTGTATAGTAAAAGATATTTCATCGTATTTATAAACAACTACTTGCTATATATGTATCTTTACCTTATTCAATGTAAAGACAAAACATGAAGTGTTTTTAAGGTTTTTAAGACAGAGATAGAGAAATAATATGGCAAGCAAATAAATATTGTGAGGTTAGATAAAGGAGAATAATACTTTGGAAGGTATATGAAAGATGGACAAACACAGGTCTATTTGTAAAATTCCTTCATTGATTTATTTGACCAGAATGGGGTAACCAAAAGAAAGAATAGTACATTATTTGATATGATTATGAGCATAATCACTAACTCCAAAATACCTAAGTTTTTGTGGATCTGGATCGAGATCCTTAAAATAGCAGTGTAATATTAAATAGGGTTCCAACCAAGAATGTTACCAAAACTCCATTTAAGTTATTCAAGGGTTGAAACCCTATTTGTGACATGTACGCATTTGGGGATACCCTACGGGAATAAGGGTTTACAATTCATAAGAGAAGAAACTGGACTCAAGTATTGTAGGTAGATATTTTGTCAGCTAGATTGATAGGTCCAAGGGCTATTGGATTTATTGCCCATCCTACCACACTAAATTTGTAAAATCTAGAAATGTTAAATTTCTAAAAAAACTACTTAGTTAGTGGAAATGATCACTTTCAGGACTTAGTTCCTAAAAACGATCCATCAAGTGTCTCATCTAGTTCAAGTACCAAGTTGATTGTCTTATAAAATGTCCCTCAAGAATAGATAGACATTAATCAAGATATGAATGATAATGAAGTAGTTTCACAAAGTGCTTACCTAGATCAAGTTGGGTAGTCTTCTCCTATAGAGAATGTTGAACCAACATTAAGAAGATCTAATCGAGTTAAAAGGTCAGCTATATCTAGTGACTATGTAATAAACCTTCAGGACTCTAATTATAATGTTGAAGTTATTGAATGACCCGAAAATATTTTCACAAACCATAAGCTCCAAGGATTTGAGCTTATGATTAGATACCATGAAGGATAAAATGAACTCCATAAGAAGCAACAAAGTTTGAGATCTTGTATAGTTGCCTAATGGGGCTACCCATTGGCTATAGGTGAGTTTTCATGACAAAAACCAACTCATTGTGCAACATAAAGAAATACAAAGACAAACTCATTGCTAAGGGGTTCACTCAAAGAGAGTGAATTGATTATCCGGAGACATTCTCTTCGGGTTTTAAGAAAGATTCCCTCCACATCATACTATCACTTATTGCGTATTTGGACTTAGAGTTGTAGCAAATGGATGTGAAAAAGACATTTCTTAATAGTGAACTAGAGGAAGAGGTTTATGCATGACAATTTGAAAGATTCTTCTCTAATAGTAGTGAGCATTAGGCATGCAACTAAAGAAATCCATATATGGATTGAAATATGTCTCCATCAGTGGTATTTGAAATTCCACAATGCCATTACTTCATTCAGTTTTGAAGAAAATATTGTCGAACAATATATATGCCTTAAGGTTAGTGGGACAAGTGTTGTTTATTTATCCTATATGTGGATGACATATTATTTGCTACCAATGATAAAAGAATGTTACATAACGTAAAGCAATTCTTATCTAAAAACTTTGAAATAAAAGATTGAGATAATGCATCTTTTGTCATTGGCATAAAGATATATCGAGATAGATCCTATAAATTTATGGAATTATCTCAAGAAACCTATATCGAAAGGTTTTTAAGAGATACTAAATGGAGAATTATTCACCGAGTATAGCTCCAATTGTCGAAGTGGATAGATTTAGTGTAGACCAATGAGTCAAGACAGATCTAGGAAGGGAACAGTGGCTAGCATCTCATATGCTTCCGTACTTGAAAACCTTATGTATACACAAGTCTGCACAAGGCCTCATATAGTAGTGCATGTAGTGGAGATGTTAGGGAGATATCAAAATAATCTGGATTTAGAACATTAGAAGGCTATAAAGAAGGTATTGAAATATCTACAAGGTACCAAAAGCTATATGCTTACATATAGAGAACCTACAATTTGGAAGTGGTTGGGTACTCAAATTCAAACTTTACCAACCGTGTTGACTCTCGAAAATCAACATCAGATTATACTTTATAATGGCTGATGGAGCTTAGTCATGGAGAAGTGCTAAGCAGACATTCACTATGACCTCCACAATAGAAGCTGAATTCGTAGCGTATTTTGGAACTACATCACAAGCGGTGTAGCTAAAGAGTTTCATATTTGGGCTTAGGATTTTGACATCTGTACCTAAACTATTATGAGTATATTATGACAATTTAGCTGCTATATATTTGACTAAGAATAATAAGAATGGTAGTCGAAATAAATAGATCGACATAAAGTATTTAGCTATTAGGGAACATTTATTAGAAAACTAGGTTGTAATTTAATACATTAGCACTAATTGTATATTGATCGATCTCTTGACTAAAGGCATACCTCCAAGTAAATTCAGCAATCATATTTTAAATATAGGCCTAAGATCCTATATAAATGAAACTTTGATTTGAATTTTTCTCAATAACGTTATGCGCATATTTGGTTTTGAAATAAATTCATAAAGATGAATTGTGAATAAATATAGGGTTTATTCAAGAATACATCATGCTACACAAAAAGTAATACTTGATTCTAGAGGACTTATCACCAAGACTTATGTATTTTATTTTCATAAAGTTATAACTTGTGAATGTTTTCAAGTTATTTGCTACGTCAAATTAGAGAATGTTAGAATTATGAATTCAAAATTAAAGAATAAATTGAATTATAAGGGAATCCAATTAAATGGGAAACATATAACTGAAAGAGAGTAAATGTAGATCAAAATGGAAGATTTTTGAATAGGTATTGCAAATGGCCGAAATTTTGTAACCCATTCAAATCTTGACCACATTCCCATGTTTTTCCATTTTGGATTGATTTAAATTCTTTTCTAATGTGTCTAGCAGTGACAATTAAATTGTTTGAATGCTATATGATAGTGCACAACCCTTCCAGAATAGAGGATCTCTAAATCCAAAATTCGTAACTTTATACCATCTATTGAGTAAATTTGAGGGTTTAGAAGAGTTTTTACACACCCAAAGATTATTTTGGTGCTTTTACAACTGCCGGAGGTGAAAAAAAGGAGTATGACCGGAGGTAACTAAAATCCCTTTTTTCGCTTCCTCTTTATTTTGGCTTATTATTTGCATTAGAAACATGTATTAGGACCATCATATATCCTAACATTTATATCTTACATTATCCATTCATCATGTGGAACCCAACTTTTTCTAAACTAGTTTCAAATTTAAAACACAGTTTTAACTGCATGTACACTTTTATCAAAATAACATATAAAGTCATAAACATTTTGAAATCTACTCCTCTCTTGCTCTCTCTCTCTCTCTCTCTCTCTCTCTCTCTCTCTCTGCATGTACACACAGTAGTTCAAAATTAGACTATACACATAACTTTCTTGTTTCCAAGCACTTACCATATAAAACTTCTTCTATTTACACAAATAATGTCAAATTTTTACAAAATTTTAAGAATCATGGATTATAAGATTATGACAAGAGGCAAGCAAATGGCAAGGGTCATAACTTAAAGTGATTGTGGGGGCTATGAATATGTTAAAAGTTGTAGCATTTTGCCTTCAAATGCATGTACACCATTGGATGGCAATATTTAAATGGCCAAATTATGGTATAGGTATTGGTAAGAATATTAAGTTTGTGTTTGTGCTCTTTTACCCTATTTGATTCTAAAGTTACTAATAATTTTCTACATGTCACATAAAACTCGATCAACCAATTATTCATTCAACCTGTAGAAAGATAGCTTTTTCTAAACTAATTTTGAATTTAAAGCACAATCTTAATTGTACATACACTTTTATCAAAATAACATATAAAGTTACACACATTTTGAAACATACTCCTTTTTTGCTCTCTCTCGCTCACATAAAATTCAAAATTAAACTATATGCGTAGGTTTCTGATTTCCAAATATTTACCATATAAAACCTCTTCCATTTGTACAAATAATGTAGACTTTTTGCTAATTTTATTCGTGATCAGCATCAAACTCTTGTAAATTTTTGCAAAATTTTAAGAATTGTGGGTCATAAGATTTTGATAGGAGGTAAGCAAATGGCAAGGGCCATAGCTTAAAGTGGTCGTGGGAGCTGTAAATGTGTTAAATAGTTGTAGTTTTTTTTCTTTGGATGCGTTGGCCAGTAGTATTTAAACTGGCAAAATTACAACATAGGAAGTGGTAAGAATATTAGGTTAATGTTTGTGCTCTTTTTCCCTATTTGATTTTAAAGTTACTGATAATTTATTACAT
Organism: Dillenia turbinata; assembly: GCA_037126225.1. Lineage (NCBI taxonomy): Eukaryota > Viridiplantae > Streptophyta > Magnoliopsida > Dilleniales > Dilleniaceae > Dillenia > Dillenia turbinata. The sequence continues at coordinate 13,203,364 of JBAMMX010000018.1, read as the reverse complement.
AGTTCATAAAACTCAATCAACAAATTCTTATCATAAATTATTCATTTAGATCCGAAAAGCCAACTTTTTTTAAACTAGTTTTGAATTTAAAGCACAATCTTAATTATAGATACACTTAAGTCAAAATATCAAATAAATCTATAAACATTGTAAAACCTACTCCTTTTTCGCTCCCTCCCTTGCACACACAGCACATCAAAATTAAATCAAATGCGTAGCTTTCTAGTTTCTAAACACTTACCATATAACATCTCTTCCATTTGCATAAATAATGTTAACTTGCTAATTTTGTTTGTGATTAGTATTGGACTTTTATAAACTTCTGCAAGCTTTTAAAAATTGTAGGTCATAAGAGTTTGACACAGGACAAGCAAATGGCAAGGACCATAACTTAAAGTGGCTGTGAGGGTTATAGATGTATTAAATGGCTGTAGCTTTTTGCCTTCGGATGTATGTGCACTATTTAGTGGCATTTAAAGTGGCCACATTATAGTATAGGGAGTGATAGGAATATTATGTTACTATTTGTGCTCTTTCACCTAATTTAATTTTAAAATTACCGATAATTTGTTGCATGTCATATAAAACTTAATCATTCAATTCATATATCATATTTTTCATTCAGCATCCAAAAAGCCAGCTTTTTCTAAACTTGTTTTGAATTTAAAGCACAATCTTAAAACTATATACACTTTTGTCATAATAACATATAAACTCATAAATATTTTGAAACCTATTTCTCTTTTCTTCTCTCTCTTCTTCTTCTTCTTCTTCTTCTTCTTCTTCTTCTCTCTCTCTCTCTCTCTCTCTCTCTCGTGTGCACATATAGCAGTTTAAAATTAAATCATACACATAGTTTTCTGGTTTTCAAACACTTACCATATAAAACCTCTTTCATTTGCACAAATAATGTCAACTTGTTGCTAATTTTGTTTGTGATCAAGATCAGACTCTAGTAAACATCCTCAAAATTTTAAGAATTGTAGATGATAAGATTTTGATTGGAGGCAAGTAGATGATAACGGTCATCTTAAAAATGGTTGTAGGGGCTATAAATGTGTTAAATGGCTATAGCTTTTTGCCTTCGAATGCATGTGCACTATTGACTGGTAATATTTAAAGTGGCCAAATTATGGTATAGGGAGGGATAAGAATATTAGGTTAGTATTTATACTATTTTACCTAATTTGATTTTAGAATTACTGATAATTCGTTGCATGTCATATAAAACTCAATCAACCAATTCATATAACACAATATTCATTCAACATGTAGAAAGCCAACTTTTTCTAAACTAGTTTTAAATTTAAAGCACTATCTTAACTATACAAATACTTTTATCAAAATATAAAGCCATGAACATTTTGAAACCTACTCATCTTTTGCTTTTAATCTTGTACAAACAGCAATTCAAAATTAAACTATCTGTATAGTTTTATGGTTTCCAAACACTTACCACATAAAACCTCATCCATTTGTAGAAATAAGTCAACTTTTTTGCTAACTTTGTTTTTGATTTGCATCGGACTCATGTAAACTTTAGTAGAATTTAAACAATTATGGGTCATAAGATTTTGATAGGAAAGGTTTTGACAATAGGCAAGCAGATGGCAAGGGCCATAAATTAAAGTGGTTATGGGGGTTGTAAATGTGTTAAGTGGTTATCACTTTCTACCTTTGAATGCATGTACACCATTGGCCTGTAGTAATTAAATTGGCCAAATTACGGTATAGGAAGTGGTAGGAATATTATGTTAGTGTTTGTACTCTTTTACCCAATTTTATTTTAAAGTTACTGATAATTTGCTGCATATCACATAAAATTCAGTCAACCAATTGATATCTCACAATATTCATTCAACATCAAGAAAAACATTTTCTAAATTAGTTTTGAATTTAAAATACAATCTTAATTGTACATACACTTCTATCAAAATAACATTTAAAGCCATAAACATTTTGACGCTACTCCTCCTTCGCTCTCTCTCTCTCTCTCTCTCTCTCATTCAAAATTAAACCATAAACGTAACTCTCTGATTTCCAAACGCTTACCGTATAACCTCATCCATTAAAACATGCAGTGTTAACTTTTTACTAATTATGTTGGTGATTAGTATCGGAATCTTTTAAACTTTTGAAAATTTTAAGAATTATGGATCATAAGATTTTTACAGGGGGCAAGAAGATGTCAAATGCCATAACTTAAGTGGTTGTGGGGGTTGTAAATTTATTAAATGGTTGTAGCTTTTTGCTTTCGAATGCATGTGCACTATTGGTTGGTATTATTTAAAGTGGCCAAATTACTATATAGGGAGTGGTAGGGGCATTAGATTAGCATTTGTGCTCTTTTATCTATTTTTATTTTAAAATTTTTGATAATTTGCCGCATGTCACATAAACTCAATCAATCAATTTATATCTCATATTATTCATTCATCATGCGGAAGTTAGCTTTTTCAAAATTATTTTTGAATTTAATGCATAACCTTAACTGTACATATACTTTTATCAAAATAACATATAAAACCATAAACATTTTTAAGCTTCCTCCTCCTTTGCTCTCTCTCTTGCACACACAATAGTTCAAAATTAAACCATACTCATAACTCTCTTGTTTCCAAGCACTTACCATATAAAACCTCTTCCATTTGTAAAAATAATGTCAACTTTTTGTTAAGCCTCTTGTAAACTTCTGCAAAATTTTAAAAATCATGAGTCATAAGATTTCGACAGGAAGCAAGCAAATTGCAAGAGCCATAGCTTAAGTGGTTGTGGAGGCTATAAATGTGTTAAACAGTTGTAACTTTTGTCCTTCGGATGCATGTGCACTATTGGCTAGTAGTATTTAAAATGGCCAAATTACGGTATAGGGAGTGGTAGGAACATTAGGTTAGTGTTTATACTCTTTTATCCAATTTGATTTTAAAGTTACTCATAATTTGCTACATATCACATAAAACTCAATCAAACAATTCATAGCTCATGTTACTTATATAACACGCAGAAAGACAGTTTTTTTTCTAAACTAGTTTTGAATTTAAAGTACAATCTTAACTATACATACAATTTTATCAAAACAATGTATAACCTATAAACATTTTGAAGCATACTCATTTTTCGCTCTCTTCCACACACACAATATTTCAAAAATAAACCATATTCGTAGCTTTCTTGTTTCAAACACTTACAATATAAAACCTCTTCCATTTGAACAAGTAATGTTAACTTTTTGCTAACTTTGTTTGTAATAAACATTGAACTCTCGTAAACTTCTGCAAAATTTTAAGAAACATGGGTCATAAGATTTTGACAGGAGACAAGTAGATGGCAAAGGGCATAACTTAAAGTGATCGTGGGGACTATAAATGTGTTAAATAGTTGTAACTTTTTATATTCAGATGCATGTGCACTATTGGTTGGTATTATTTAAAATGGTCAAATTATGGTATAGGGAATGGTAGGAACATTACATTAGTGTTTGTGCTCTTTTACTTTATATGATTTTAAAGTTACTCATAATTTGCTACATGTCATATAAAACTCAATCAACAATTTCTAATCTCAAATTATTCATTCAACATTTGGAAAGCTAGCTTTTTCTAAACTGGTTTTCAATTTGAAGTATAATTTTAACTATACATACACTTATATAAAAATAACATATAAATCCATAAATATTTTTGAAATCTACTCCTTGTTCGCTCAATCTCTCGCATACACAGCAGTTCAAAATTAAATCATACGTGTAGCTTTCTAGTTTCCAAACACTTAACATATAAAATCTCTTCTATTTGCACAAATAATATCAACGTTTTGCTAATTTTGTTTGTGATCAGCATCAGACTCTTATAAAATTCAATAAAATTTTAAAAATTGTGAATCATAAGATTTTGGCTCGAGACAAGCAAATGGCAAGGGTCATAACTTAAGAGTGGCTGTGGGGGCTATAAATGTGTTAATCGGTTATAGCTTTCTTCCTTTGGATGCATGTGCACTATTGGCTAGTAGTATGTAAAGTGGTCAAATTACGGTATAGAGAGTGATAGGAATATTAGGTTAGTGTTCGTACTCTTTTACACAATTTGATTTTAAAATTAATGATAATTTGCTATATGTCATATAAAACTCAATAAACCAATTCATATCTCACATTTTTCATTCAATATGTGGAAAGCCAGCTTTTTCTAAACTTTTTTTTGAATTTAAGGTATGATCTTAAATGTACGTACACTTTTATCAAAATAACATAAAAAAACATAAATATTTTGAAGCCTACTCCCCTTTTGCTCTCTCTCTCTCTCTCTCTCTCTCTCTCTCTCACATATGGTAGTTCAAAATTAAACCATACGCATTGCTTTCTGGTTTCCAATCACTTGCCATATAAAACCTCTTTCATTTACACAAGTAATGTCAATTATTTGCCAATTTTCTTTGTGATCAACATCAAACTCTTATAGTCTTCCTCAAAATTTTAAGAATCATGGGTCATAAGATTTTGACTGGAGGTAAGCAGATGGCAAGGGCCAACTTAAAAGTAGTAGTGGGGGCTATAAATGTGTTAAATGGTTGTAACTTTTTGCTTTCGAATGCAAGTGCAGTATTGGCTAGTAGTAAAAGTGGCCAAATTACAAAATAGGGATAGGTAGGAATATTCGGTTAGTGTTTGCATTTTTTTACCCAATTTGATTTTAAAGTTACTGATAATTTTTTGTATGTCATTAAGAACTTAATCAACCAATTCATATAGCACATTATTCATTCAACATGTGAAAAGCCAAATTTTTCTAAACTAGTTTTTAATTTAAAGCACTGCCTTAACTATACATATACTTTTATCAAAATAACGTATAAAGCTATAAACATTTGAAGCCAATTCCTCTTTCGCTCTCTATCTCACACACATAGTTGTTCAAAATTAAACCACTTGTGTAGCTTTCTAGTTTCCAAACACTTACCATATAAAACCTCTTCCATTTGTAGAAATAATGTCAACTTTTTGCTAATTTTGTTTGTAATTAGCATCAAACTCTTGTAAACTTCAACAAAATTTTAAGAATTATGGGACATAAGATTTTGACAGGAGGCAAGTAGATGGCGAGGGTTATAAATTAAAGTGGTTGGTGGCATTGTAAATGTGTTAAATGGTTGAAGTTTTTTACCTTCAGATGTGTGTGCACTATTGGCCAGTAGTATTTAACGTGGCCAAATTATGTTATAGGGAGAGGTAGCAACATTACTTTAGTGTTTGTGCTCTTTTACACAATTGGATTTTAAAGTTTCTGATAATTTGTTGTATGTCATATAAAACTCAATCAACCAGTTCATATCTCACATTGTTCATTCAACATCAAGAAAGCCAACTTTTTCTAAACTAGTTTTTAATTTAAAACATAATTTTAATTATACACACTCTTCTATCAAAATTACATATAAAGACATAAACATTTTGAAGTCTACTCCTCTTTTGCTCACTCTCTCGCACACACAGCATTTCAAAATTAAACCATAAGCATAGCTTTCTGATTTCCAAACACTTACCATATAAAACATCTTCCATTTGCATAAACAGTTTTAACTTTTTGCTAATTTTGTTAGTGATGTATTCTAAAAATTTTATGAATTGTGAGTCATAAGATTTTAATAAAAAGCAAGAAATGTCAAGACCCACAACTTAAAGCGGTTGTAGGAGCTGTAAATGTGTTAAATAGTAATAGCTTTTTACCTTCGGATGCATGTGCACTATTGGCTGGTAGTATTTAAAGTGACCAAATTATAGTATGTGGGATCGTATGAAGATTATGTTAGTATTTGTGCTCTTTTATCTAATTTAATTTTAAAGTTACTGATAATTTGCCCCACATCACATAAAACTCAGTCAATCATTTCATATCTCACATTATCCATTCATCTTGTGGAAGCCAGATTTTTCTAAATAGGTTTTGAATTTAAAGTACAATATTAACTATACATACACTTTTATTGGAATAACATATAAAGCCATAACCATTTTGAAGGCTACCCCTCTTTTACTCTCTCTCTCTCTCACAAGCAGTAGTTCAAAATTAAACCATATGCATAGCTTTCTTGTTTCAAAACACTTACCATATAAAATTTTTTCTATCTGCACAAATAATGTCAACTTTTTGCTAAGACTCTTGTAAACTTTCGCAAAATTTTAAGAATCGTGGATCATAAGATTTTGACAGGAGGTAAGCAGATAGCAAAGGCCATAACTTAAAATAGTTGGGGGGGGCTAAAATATGTTAGACAATTATAGCTTTTCACCTTTCGATGTATGTGCACTATTGGCCGGTAGTATTTAAAGTGGCCAAATTATGGTATAGGGAGTGATAAGAACATTAGGAAAATTTTTGTGCCTTTTTACCCAATTTGATTTTAAAGTTACTGATAATTTGCTATAGAGTCATGTACGAAAATAATCCTAAAAATGATAAAAAAAATTCTTAAAAAACCAACTTGGAAAACAATATCTAAATCTAACCCATATTACTCGAGTGTTGAACATTTGACCAATATTCGCAACACTGTTCAACGTCAGAAGGTGACGGAATGCTAGTCAGAGGATTAGAGTTGGCCGTGGGAGAGGGAGTACCATTTGTCACAGTAGGAGTCGATTAGGGCTAGGGTTTCGTCATGGGTCCAGGACAATGATGGGAATTTCGATGGTGGATGGTAGTGGTAGGAGAAAGATGGAGTTGGGGTTGATGTGTGGGACAGACATGGAGTTGATTAGGGCTAAGGTTTCTTCATGGGACCAGTAAGGTGATGGGAATTTTCGTGGCGGATGGTGGTGGTAGGAGAGAGATGGAGTTAGGGTTGATGTTTGGGGTGAAAATGGTGTGGAGGGGAAGAGAGGAGATGGTGATGAATTGAAAGTGTCGAAGAGGGAGGATGAACAAATTGGTCGAGTGTTGAACACTCGATCAATGTGGGTCAGATTTGGAAATTTTTTTTTGAGTAGGTTTTTGTAAGATTTTTTTTTTATTTTTTAGGTCATTTTTGTACATGACTCATTTGCTACATGTTACACCAAACTCAATCAATCAAGTATGTCTCACGTTATTCATTCAACATGTAGAAAGACAACTTTTTCTAAATTAGTTTTGAATTTAAAGTACAATCATAACTATACTACACTTTTATCAACATAACATATAAAGTCATAAACATTTTGAAGCATACTCCTTTTTTGCTCTCTGTTTCATACACACAACATTTTAAAATTAAATCATATGCATAGCTTTCTGGTTTCCAAACACTTATCATATAAAACCTCTTCCATTTCCACAATTAACAACTTTTTGCTAATTTTGTTTGAGATCTGCATTGAACACTTGTAAACTTCTGCAAAATCTTAAGAATTGTGGGTCGTAAGATTTTGACCGGAGACAAGCAGATGGCAAGAGCCATAACTTAAAGTGGTGGTGGGGCAATAAATGTGTTAAATGGTTGTAGTTTTTTGGCTTTGAATGCATATGCACTATTGACTGGTTGGCTAACTTACGGTATAGTGAGTGGTAGAAATAGTAGGTTAGTGTTTGTACTCTCTTGTCTTATTGATTTTAAAGTTATTGATAATTTGCTACATGTCACACAAAACTCAATCAACCAATTCATATCTCAAATCATTCATTCAACATTGAGAAAGCTACCTTTTTCTAAATTGGTTTTGAATTTAAAGCACAATCTTAACTATACATACACTTATATCAAAATTAACATATGAAGCCATAAACATTTTGAAACCTACTCCTTTTTTGCTCACTCACTTGCACACAAAGCAGATCAAAATTAAATCTATTGGAGATGGATTTTGGCTCCACAGATTCTAACTCCTTTTGACTTGAACGGCTAGTTGCTGAGACGGTTTGAGACCTACAAAAGACCACCGGATGGTGCTCTGGCAGAGGAGGTTTCGACGTTCAAGTCAGAAAGAGCAGTTTTTAATAGTAAATAAATAGACTAAAGCAAGAAAGTTAGAGAGAGAGAACTGGTCTCCCTATGATTTGTGTGTCAAGTATGTGGTCTCAGAAAGTGTACCTGGGCTTCAGTGTGGTGAAGGCCTTTTATACGAGGCATCGCAAAAATCATATGTTCTCGGGATATTGCAATCCTAGTTTCCTTTCAATGAGATCCAAAGATTTTGAAATTTCATAGTCAAATATTTTAGAATATTTTTTATCACTTAGAAAATTTGATTATTTGGGGAGATCTCTTCTCTTATCTATTAGATTTTGAAACTTTCCTTCCTTATCTAGAAGATACGTTTCGTATCAAAATAGGAAACAAAATGTCAATATGAGGTTTAGTCAAATATTACCTTTAGCCAATGCGATCGGTTCTTTAGGGAACACTTGCTCATCGGCTAGCGACTTACATTCGGGATTGCCAAATGCTTCTATGAGCCAGTTGAACTAACATCATCGGGAACTAATCCATCAATTGGTTGTTGGCCACCCTAGTGGGGAAACGAGTCCCTCATCAGTATGAGTCTTGGTACGAGTCTTCGAGTCCTCGGGCATCGCCCCGATAGCCCTTTGGATTTTAACCCATCATTTGCCCCCGACTCACGGTGTCATTTTACAATGAGGGTGCCATGAGTGATGGATGTTTACGAGGAGTTGGAAAGATGCAGAAGCCTTTAATGTCACACGCATTGCCTCAGAAGATGTGAATTGTCATCAGTACGTTTCGTATAATGCAAAGTTAAGGAGAATCCCCATCTTTTTTCAACCGTTCTATCTTCCCCTGTTTTAATTTTGAAGTAAATACAATGTAGGCAGTTGAAGAGATTTAATCCTTCTATTTATTTCTCACGAGCTTCATCAAACTGTTTCATCTGTGCATTGATTCACTGAGATCTTTTCCCCTTATGGCTATAAATAATGATAGCTGGACCCTGTGTTGCCTCAAGAAGAATTCATGTATTTTCTTTTGTCTATGATCTCTTCTCTGCTAGTTATCTTTCTAAACTTTAGGAGATCCCTTGATGGGGTGCTTTCGTTTGTAAGACCCGGTAGTATAGGTCGTTCCTATGGATACGAGGCCTCGTCAAAAGTGGGATTGTAGAGGTGAGATCTCATCATGTCATTTGGCTCTCAGACGTCATGATGGGCTCTATCAAGGTTCCTATGGGGGTTCTCGACCTCAGTGGGGAGATTAAGATAATCTCCTTCTCTGCGTAGAGTTCATCGTTTGGCTCATATTTTTCTGAGTCGAGCGACCGGAGGTACTGGTTGAGTGTAGGGAGCTGTGTGATGGCAGAAAGTTTGAATCCTGATACATTCTCACAATTTCTGCTTGACTGTACCTTCGGCCCCTTTTCTGTAATCTTTTTGTCCAAGTTTGGATGTAGGTTTTAGATTTACTTCTTCCATCTCCTCTTCTTATTGTTTTTATACTTTCCAGTGTTGTAGAATGACCGAGGCGTTGTAGACTCTTTGTCCAGGAACAATGTTGTGGACTTTTAGTTGTGCTTCTTTTGATATAATTGGTCCGACTCTGGGAATTGTAAAATGTATTCTTCCATGTAATCTGATTTGTATTCGTCATATGGAAATAAAAGATGAGTTTTAATTCTACTTATTTATTGATCTTTGCCTCTGATTGAATTCCTTTTGATGTGTTTGTATGCTTTCCCAAATAGTATTACTATCAAAGTATCCATGTGATTTACCCACGAGTGATTCGAAGGATGATACTTATATCTATTCGATCAGTAAGGCAAAGTGTGTTTATCTCACTTGCAGGTTCATATTAGTTCCATTGACAGATCGGGGCGACATAGGCCCTTCGAGCAGATAGATCCCATAAGGTAAATCAGGGCAACTCAGGCCCGTTTGGGGAGATAGATCCCTTCAGTAGATCAGAGCGATTTAGACCGATTCGAGGAGATAGATCCCTTTGGTAGATCATGAAGATTTAGGCCCGCTTAAGGAGATAGATCCCTTTGATAGATCAGGGCAACTCAGGCCCACTCGGGGAGATAGATCCCTTTGCTAGATCAGGGCAACTCAGGCCCATTCGGGGAGATAGATTCATTCGATAAATCAGGGTGATTCAGACCCATTCATGAAGATATATTCCTTTGATAGATCAAGATGACTCAGACCTATTTGGGGAGATAGATCCCTTCGGTAGATCAGGGTGATTCAGACCCATTCAGGGAGATAGATCCCTTCGGTAGATCAGGGTGACTCAGTCCTGCTCAAGGAGATAGATCCCTTCGGTAGATCAAAATGACTCGAACCCGTTCGAGGTGATAGATCCCTTCGGTAGATAACAACCGATAAGAGTAAAAATGATATGAGACAATCGATAAGGAAAATCATGAGGGACTTATTTGAAGGGAGACTCTTCTAACTTTGGGAGGTGATGGGATTTACTGGTAGTAGATGCGTAGGTTTTCTAAGTTCCAAGTTCTGGGCATGGCTGACCCGTCTAGGTTACTTAAGCGGTAAGTACCCGGATGAACCATGGAACGTATTTGGTAAGGATCTTCCCAGTTGGGGGCAAGCTTCCCCCCAGATTGGAGCTGACCGATGGCTTCCACTTTCCTTAATACCAATTCTCCTAGTTTAAGCGTTCGGTTCCTGACCTGTCAATTATAGTATTGAGCCATTTGTTATTGATACACGACCATTCGAGTGGACGCAGATTCCCGTAGCTTGGGGAGTAGGTCTAGTCGTTCTCGTAAGGCAGGCTCATTTCGTTCGGTATCATATTGGGCCAATTGGAGCGAATAGATTCTTATCTCTACGAGTATAACGGCTTCACTTTCGTATGTTAAAATGAACATGTTTCCCTTCAAGGCATGGTACGATATGACCAGAGTATGTTGTAAAGTTCTTCTGTCCATCTTCCTTTGGCTTCATCCAGCATCGTCTTGAGTCCTTGTGGGATCATCCTGTTAGTTATCTCGGTAAGTCTGTTGGTCTGTGGATAACTGACCGATGAGAATCGATGGTGAATCTCTAGCTTGCTGCAGAATTCTCTGAAGCCCGCATTATCGAACTGCTTCCCATTGTCTGTGATAAAGAGGTGGGGTATGTCGAATCGGGTGATAATGCGAGTCCATATGAAGAATTAAGCTTTGGCTGCTGTGATCTGGGTTAGAGGTTCAGCTTCCACCCTCTTGGTAAAGTAGTCGATAGCCACTATAAAGAACTTCCGTAGTCCGATGGCTGGTGGGAATGGTTTGAGGATATCTATTCCCCATTGGGCAAATGGTCAGAGGCTTGCTATAAGACTTAATTTGGTCATGGGTAGCTGTGGAACCGAAGAGATACGTTGTCACTTGTCACACCTATTGAAATAATTATCAGGATCGGTCTTCTTGGTCGGCCAATAGTACCCTTGACGCAAAGCTTTGTGAACTAACTTTCGAGCCCTCAAACGGTTGCCACATATTCCTTCGTGGATCTCTTGAAGGATGTAGTCTCCTTCGTCAGGAATCAAACACCTCAAATATGAGTGAGTGAAATACTTTCAGTACAAGTCCCCATCGATGATGACATAATGGGTAGCTTTTGTCTCAATTTTGTTGCTTCCAGTGCTGAATCTGGCAGTTAGTCATGTTTTAGGTAGGCTTCTAGCAGATCTTTCCAACTAGGAGACTGGTCCATTGCAAGGACCTCCTCAGGCTTGTCGATACTAGATTGTGGTAAACTCTCAATATAAACTGTTCGACTAGAAGCGACCAAGTCTGAACTGGCCAGCTTAGAGAGTTTATCGGTCCGTGCATTCTCTAATCGAGGAATTTGTATGATGTCGACCTTGTCTAACTTACTCATCGTCTCACGTAGCTTGCTCAGATATTTGGTCATGGTTGGGTCTTTAGTTTCGTAGACTCTTTCGATTTGTTTGACGACCAATTGGCTGTCAGTAAACACCCAAACACTTCGGGCCCCCATATTCGCTGTGATCCGGAGTACCATCAATAAAGCCTCATACTCTGCTTGGTTGTTGGTGACTCTAAAGTCAAAAAAAATGGCGTACTTAACCTTAAAATTGGTCAGACCCATCAGTATGAGCCCAATACCACTCCCGAAGGAGTTTAATGATCCGTCAACGTGTATCGTCCATTCGGGAAATGACCAATCGGTGTGACTGTCGACGAGCTCATGCTCAATCGGTACCAAGAGGGTATATTCGAGAATGAAATCTGTTAGGGCCTGGCCTCTGATCGCAGGTCTCAGTTGGTAGTGGATATCAAATTCACCCAGTTCCACGCTCTATTTGAGAAGGCGACTGGAGGTATCCCCTTTCTAAAGGATTTGTTTTAGTGGCTGATTGGTGAATACCACAATGGTGTGAGCCTGAAAATATGGCCCAAGGTGTCTGGCTGAGGCGATTAAAGCATATGCTACTTTCTTGATTGGCCGATAGTTAACCTCAGATTCTTTGAGTATCTGGCTAATGTAATAAACCGGTTTCTATGCAGCAGAGTCTTGTCTCATGAGGATGAAGTAGAGCGTTTGGTTAGAAATAGAAAGATATAAGCATAGTTTCTTACCAAGAATCGAACGAGAGAGTAGTAGGGGGTTATGGGGTACTCCTTGAGTTATTCAAAGGCCGTCTAACACTTAGGCGTCTATACGAACCTCTAAGATCTTTTCAGGGCATCAAAGATGGGTTTGTACTTTTCTCTAACTTTCGCCATGAATCAGCTTAGAACTAATATTCTACCGGTGAGGTGCTGTACCTCCTTCAGCGTTTGCAGTGGTGAATATCGAGTATGGCTTGTATCTTCTCAGCTTTTGCCTCAATTCCCCGATTGGTGATCATGAAATCTAAGAATTTACCAGATGTAATCCCAAAAGTGTACTTGGCCAGGTTCAGCCGCATATTATAATGTTCTAGCGTTTGAAAGGTTTCTTTGAGATCGGTGACTGAGACTCTGTACTGGTGCTTTTAACATGCCGAGTTGGTCCTTGAAGACTTTATTAACTAGCCGTTAGAAGATTGCCCCCGTATTTTTCAGGCCGAAAGGCATGACTCGGTGGCAATACATGTCAAATTTAGTGATGAAGCTTGTCTTCTCTTCGTCCTCCAGTGCCATCCGTATCTGATTATAACCAGAGTATACATCCATGAAACTCAAGAGTTGATGTCCTAAAGAGTTATCCACTAATTTGTCGATATTGGGAAGTGGATAACTATCTTTCGGGCATGCCTTATTGAGGTCTGTGAAATCTATGCATATTCTCTATTTGTCGTTGGCCTTTTTCACCAAGACTACATTGGCAAGCCATTCAGGATACTTGACTTCGTAGACAAATCCAACCGTCAGTAATTTATGAACCTCCTCTTGTATGGCACATTGGCGTTTGAGGGCGAACACCTCTTCTTTTGTTTTACAAACTTATAGCTGGCATTGACTGTCAATTTGTGGACTAAGATCAAGGGATCAATGCCCAGCATATCCTCTGGGGATGAAGCAAAGACCCTTGAATGTTTGCAACGGTAGCCGATAATCACTTTTCGCAAAAGCGTTGGCAAGTTAGCCCCGACTCAAGTGATCTAATTAGGATCGTCAATTAGAGAGACCTCGATTGTTTCTTCCACAGGCTCAGGTTTGGATGTGGATTCAACATCATCTTTAAATTCTAGAGTGTCGATTTGGAAGTTCTCTTGTCCACTGCCAACCGCTAGGAGAGCGTAAGGATCAAGATCGCTATGAAGGGTAGTAATTCCTTCCGGCATTCTGAACTTTATCTTCATGCATCTTGTGCTAGGAAATGCTTCTAGTTCATCCAGAGGATGGCGTTATAAGGCGAAAATAGCTTTACAACATGGAAAATGACTTTTGCGATTGCATGGTTGGGATGAATTCCCAAGGTCAATGTGAGGGAAATAATTCCGCCCGGGTAAATGCACTCATCAGAAATTCCTTTAAGGGACCCGGTGGGAGGTTGAAAGTGAGATAAATTAAAACTCATCTGCTGAAAGGCATCCCAATTAAGGAGATCGTAGTTTGCTCCCTGGTCAATGAGAATCCTCTTAACCGTATAGGATTCCATTCTAATAGTGATGACCAGCGGATCGTTGCAAAGGGAATCGACTCCGGTTAGATTATCATTGTCGAATCCAATAATTGGCCTTTTTCTCTTAGTTGTCAACATATTCTGGGCAATGGCAAAAGATAGATGTTGAATTTAGTTAGGAAATCAATCTGATTCCCACAGACGGCGTCAATCTATTAGAAGTGGATTTCAGCTCCTTTTGACTCGAACGACTGGTTGTTGAGACAATTTGAGACCTACAAAAGACCGCCGAAGAGTGCTCCACAAGGGAGGCTCTGACGTTCAAGTCAAAAAGAGAGGTTTTCAATAGAAAAAAAATAGACCGAAAGCAAAAGAGTTAAAGAGAGAGAGCTTGTCTCCCTGTAATTTGTGTATCATGTGTGTGGTCTTAAAGAGCGTTTCTGGGTTTCAGTGTGCCGAAGGCTTTTTTTACGGGTTGCCGCAAGAGTCGTATGTTCTCGGGGTATTACAATCTTAGTTTCCTTTCAAAGAATTCAAAGATTTCAGAATTTCATAGTCAAATATTCCAGAACATTCGTAATTTTTATCATTTAAAAATTTTGATTATTCAGGGAGATCTCTTCCCTTATCGATTAGATTCTGAATCTTTCCATTCATATCTAGGAGATACGTTTTGTGTCGAAATAGGAAACAAAAAGTCGATGTGAGGTTTAGTCGAATATTACCTTTAGCCAATGTGATCGGTTCCTTAGGGAGCACTTGCTCATCGGTTAGGGACTAACATTCGGGTTTGCCAAATGCTTCTATGATCCGGCCAAACTGACATCATCGGGAACTAATCCATCGATCAGTTGTTGGCCACTCTAGTGGGGAAATAAGTCCCTCATCAGTATGAGTCTTGGTACGAGTTTTCGAGTCCTCGGGCATCGCCCCGATAGCCCTTTGGATCTTATCCCATCAAAATCATACCCATAACTTTTTCGTTTCCAAACACTTACTATATAAAACCTCTTCTATTTGAACAAATAATAATAATGTCAAGGTTTTGCTAATTTTGTTTATGATTAGTATCACATTCTTATAAACTTTCGCAAGATTTTAAGAATTGTGGGTCATAAGATTTTGACACAAAACAAGCAAATGGCAAGGGCCATAAATTAAAGTGGTTGTGGGATTGTAAATGTGTTAAATGGTTGTACCTATTTGTCTTTGGATGCATGTGCACTATTGGCTAGTAGTATTTAAAGCACCCAAATTATGGAATAGAGAGTGGTTAAAATATTAGGTTACTATTTATGCTCTTTTACCCAATTTGATTTTAAAATTACTAATAATTTGTTGCATGTCACATAAAACTTATCAACCAATTCATATCTCATATTTTTCATTCAATATGTGGAAAGCCAACTTTTTCTAAAGTTGTTTTGAATTTAAAGCGCAATCTTAAATATACATGCACTTTTATCAAAATAACGTACAAAGCAACATTTTGAAGCCTACTCCTCTTTTGTTCTCTCTCTCTCTCTCTCACACACACACACACATATAGCAGTTCAAAATTAAACAATACGCATAGGTTTCTGGTTCCAAACACTTATCATATAAAATCTCTTTCATTTGCACAAATAATATCAAGTTTTTGCTAATTTTGTTTGTGATCAATATCGGACTCTTGTACACTTCTCAAAATTTTAAGAATTGTGGGTCTTGATATTTTTACAGGAGGCAAGTAGATGGCAAGGGTCAACTTAAAAGTGGTTGTGGGGGCTATAAATATGTTAAATGATTATAACATTTTGTCTGCATGTGCACTATTGGCTAGTAGTATTTAAAATGGCCGAATTACGGTATTGGGAGTGGTAGGAATATTAGGTTAGTATTTGTGCTCTTTTACCTGATTTAATTTTAAAATTAGTAATAATTTGTTGCATGTCACTTAAAATTCAATCAACCAATTCGTATTTTACATTATTCATTCAACATGCAGAAAGCCAACATTTTATAAACTAGTTTTGAATTTAAAACACTATTGCTTTTATCAAAATAACATTTAAAATTGTAAACGTTTTGAAGCCTACTCCTCTCTCTCTCTCTCCCTCGCACACACAACAATTCAAAATTAAACCATTTGCGTAGCTTTCTTGTTACAAAACAGTTATCATATAAAAGCTTTTCCATTTGCAAAAATAATGTTAAATTTTTGCTAATTTTGTTTGTGATTAGCATCGGACTTTTGTAAATTTCAGCAAAATTTTAAGAATTGTGGGTCATAAAATTTTGATGGGTGGCAAGCAAATGGCAAGGGCTATAAATTGAAGTGGGTGTGGGGGCTTTAAATGAGTTAAATGGTTGTAACTTTTTGTCTTCGGATGCATGTGCACTATTGGCCAATAGTATTTAAAGTTGCCAAATTACGGTATAGGGCATCGTAGGAACATTATATTAGTGTCTGTGCTCTTTTTCCCAATTTGATTTTAAAGTTACTAATAATTTACTGCATGTCACGTAAAACTCAATTAACCAATTCATATCTTACATTATGCATTCAAAATGCAGAAGGCCAGTTTTTTCTAAACTAGTTTTGAATTTAAAGCATAATTTTAACTGTACATACACTTTTATCAAAATAATATATAATGTCATAAATATTTTGAAGCCTACTCCTCTCTCTCTCTCTCTCTCTCTCTCTCTCTCTCTGCAGTTCTAAATTAAACCATACACAGGATTTTAGTTTCCAAATACTGACCATATAAAACCTCTTCCTTTTGCACAAATAATGCCAACATTTTGCTAATTTTATTTATGATCAGCATCAATCTCTTGTAAACTTTCACAAAATTTTAAAAATTATGGGTCATAATATCACACCCCAATCCTCAATCGAAAGTCGTGAACAGCCGTCCGTTACCATGTATGCTGCCCATCACAGGACACACATACCGAGGCAATGCAAGGCTAAATTCATCCCCTGTTTAAAACCTGTTTTTTTTTTCTCAAAATATTATTTCCCAAGTAAAATAATTTAAAATGTAACGCTTTGTCTCAACGCATCAATATATAACAATTTCAAGAGTTTCAATTTACATTTTACATAATATAAATTACAGTCATCCCATAAATATACAATGGCCCTTCTATGGACTTCAAATATACATCATCATCAAATTTCACCGTAGAAGAATAGTTGGTTCTATACCCAAAAGCCCAAAGTCTCCAAATGTATGTCACGTACAGTATAAGCTGAAAATATTAATATGAGGGGTAAGTATAATCCACATACTCAGTTTGTGAGGTGTAATGACTATATAATGATAATAAATGAATTTGTGAGAGTGACAAATCAAAACATCATTTCAAATTCATATTTCATTCATTTACAAATATATCGTGTAATTTAAAATAATATGCATCCTTATCATTAAATCATACATCAATGGGGTGTCAAAAACATATTCTACCCATAGTTTGGCCTAATTAGGGTAAAATCCACCAAGCGGTCACTATAACATCATAAAAATAAAGCACATATATCTTCCCTCCTTCCCTTGGTATTGACACGATCCTCATGGGTGCTCGTCTATTGGATCCGTTGCCCAGAGACAGGGGACTCAAACCCTTGTTTCTGTATTACCCCACCACGTCACCCTGTCGAGTAAACGCTTAATATCGTGGTAGGAAGTGCGCTATAGCCACTATGCATCATTCCATAATCATACACTTGTGTCATAAATTATCATTTATAAATATTTACTCGTGAAACAAGGCATTATCAGGTCATCAAAATATCAGGATGCAATTCGTCACAAACATCATTTCAAGACATGCCACAAACACTAAAACTTTTCTAAATTACATTTCAAAATTCATTTATAAAAATCATGATTAAAATATTTTTCATTCAAATTCAGAAATAGTCGTCCCAATCACAGTATAAGAGAGGGTCTGTCACTCCCTAGAAAGCACCAAAATGTGTCGAAAATGTGCTTCCCTCGATATATCTCCAAGACTGTCACTATAAGAATAATATAATATATATATATATAAATGCTTTGCATAACATTAAAAATCATTATGCTAAATTATATTGAAACCTTTCACTTAAGACCAAAGTTTTGGGGCATTCTAGGGAGGTTTCTAAAGGACACACAAGCTGTCCCCTTTTTCATCCTAAGCCTTTACTTCAAATGTTCATCCCCAAGGCACAATGCAGCCCATAAGTTTTAAGACAATGTCATTTGAACTACTAAACCATCATTCTCACAATCCACCTTAACACATATGCATATAACTCATTATCCAAAATTTCTGCACACATGCACATTTGTGCAGTCTTTAAAAAATGGTTATAATTTCGACTACACATATCGGATTTAATTGATTCTTATCTCAAATTGAAGATAAGACATAGATCTACATTTTTCATAACTAGAGTATAGCCTAATTTGGCCTTGAAGATAGCTCAAAATCACAGTGAAGTCACAAACAGAACATGACAAAACAAAGCATGATTCTGCAGAGCTCCTCATTTTGAAAAATCATTAAAATTTTGATTCTCATTAAAATTCAGTGGATCATATGTCATTTTAAAGGTCTTGAAGTCTAATTTTAGCAGAAATTTAACTAGTTCAATTTGCAGTAGTGTAGAGTAAGTTATGATTTAAATAGTACAACAAGGTCATATGTCCAAAATTTCAAAAAAAAAAACAGATTTTTCATCCTCATTTCTCATTCAAGTTTTAGGCCAACACAAGGTTCAAACTTTTCTTCACACAAGTCTCATGTTCTCTACCTCAAAATTTAATCATTTTAAGCTTAAACTAGGTATCCAACAACCCAAAAATTCTGCACACTCTCCCTTGCACTTCGGCCACTTGTTTGCTCCCTAAATTAGGTTAAAAAACATCACACTAAGACACTAGTACAAGGTTCACAAAATTGGACTAAGTGCAGAATTTCTCTCTCTCCTTTTTCCCTAGTTGGCCATACTAAGTTCACTAATGTATCAAAATTCTGCACACATGAATGACATATGCAAACCTAAAATTTCAGCTCATACGCACATTGGTTCATACTCAATTTTCGGCCAAAGCAAGGATGAACTTCCAGCACAGAAACTTTATATTTGAACACCTAAATTTTTAGCACACCAACACATTGCCTCATGTTCAACTCTCAGCCAAATCAAGTTCCAAATTTCTGCACACATGTCTTGAGTCCTATTGATTTCCACTGAAGCTCTAGGTTATGAACATCATGCTAGAACATCAAAATCAAGACATGCAGAATTTTCTTTCATCTCCTAGGTTTTAAACCTTCGGCCACACCTAGTGCATCAAGTTAACTACATCCTTTTGGCTCCAAATTAACATATGTTATACTATGGTAGATTAAGAGTCTCTTACCTAAAAATAGCCGAATGAGGCTTGAAGCAAGACTGAATTTTTCTCCTTGAACTCTCGGCTGTCTCTTGGGATCTCACCAAGCAAAACTCCTCATTTTGCCCTAATTTTTGGATATGTTGTAGTTGGAGATGTGAGGAAGAGATCTATGCAAAAACATTTAGGTAGTGTTGTAGAGAAATCTTGAGATTCCTCACCTTGAACTCATGGTTCTTGAGAGAAAAGAATGGAGAGCCTTTATGTTTTGTTCTTTGAACAAGTCTCACGGTTTTTGAAGAAATGAAAAATTGCTATGTGTTTTATGCTTTGTTAAAGACTCCATGCAATTCTAGCCATTAAACAAATATCAAGATCACTTTTATGCCATTGGATCACATGCAAGACTTCTTCTCTCTCCCACATGCACTCACGGTTTTCTCTATTTCTCACTCTTCAAATACACTTCTTCGGTCTACAAGCACATAGCTTCATTAATGCATTGTCTCCCATTAACCAAGATCCAATGGTCCACAATTTAGATCCATTTCTAAGTTAAATCTTTACCCTTGATTTGTTTTCAAGACAATACACAATTCCTTACAATAAATAGTAACCTTGTCTCCCACTCACTCAAATCTAAGGGTTCATATTAACTCATCTTACTTCCATTGAATCTCCACCCTTGATTTAACTTCTTAAAGGTAAATAAAAATAAATTAAATTAAACAAAATTTTCTTCTCTCCTCACTACATCATCCACCACCTCAAATTCCACTATCTCCCTCTCTATTTTCTTTGTTTGCTCACGGTTTGGACAAGAAAAGAGAATATTTGTTTCATTTTTTTTAAGTTCTTATAAATCGCAAATAAGTCTCTTGACTTATAAAAATTATAATTTGACCCCAAAAATTTTTAAAATAACAAATTAGACCCAAACCTTGTATTAGGTTTTATTTAATTTATCCCGTATCAAAACGTGATCATTTAGCCTTCCGAGTCACATTTGACCTGACTAGGGTTTTACAGATGATTTTTCAAAAATTTTGCGATTCGACCCTACAAAGTGAGATCTAATCAAATTTGAGCTTCTAATACACTTCTAAAGTCATTATGCTATTTATATGACCCTCAATGGTCGTTTTGGAAATTTTAAATTTCTAGCGATTTAGTCGAAATTTTCAAAAACGATTTAATTGGAAAATTTTCTGAGTGAATTTTCTATATAGGAATTGAGGAATATTATTTATATATCATGAATAAGAGGAGAATAATGTTGACACCGTAGTATCGGTGTTACACATAAGATTTTGACAGGAGGCAAACAGATGACATGGGCCATAACTTAAATTTGTTGCGGGGGCTATAAATGTGTTAAAATGATTGTAGTTTTTTTTTTTTTTTTTATGCCTTTGGTTGCATGTGCACTAGTGGCTAGTAATATTTAAAGTGGTCAAACTACGGTATACCAAATGATAGGAATAATAGGTTAGTGTTTGTATTCTTTTACACAATTTGATTTTAAAGTTAATGATAATTTGCTACATGTCACGTAAAACTTAATCAACCAATTCATATCTCATATTATTCATTCAACATGCAGAATGTCAGCTTTTTCTAAACTAGTTTTGAATTTCAACCACAATCTTGAGTGATATGGAGTTTGAATATATTATTTGCAATGAATTTGCGGAACCAGAGTGAGGTGGTCATTGCCACTCCGGCCACTTTTGGCCACAGGCAACACGTATAGGAAATGTGTAGTTATACCAGCATATCACATATTACATGTCTGATTATTAACACCAAGTGAAGCTACGAAGTTTAATGGCCATAAAAGACAATTGGCAGATGGAGTTCAAGTCTCCCTCTTCGGTTGTCTTATATCTTTAGTTGTTTTCTGCCGTAGGGAAGATAAATGAGGGGACATGAAATATTTTGGTTTTCACTTATTCATTTCTATATGCCTCTTTCTGACGCTGTTGTTTATTTTCAGCATATCACTTATAGTTTTAAGTTTTATCAATAGTTTTTTTTTAATTTTTTTTTAATATCATCTTATCTATTTTTATTTTTATTCTTATTCTTATTTTTATTTTTATTTTTTTTCTCTGTCCTATATTTATTTTTCAAACAATTGATTCTAAAATTTGAGATTAAAATCTAGATTATTGTTGTTGTGTTTGTTATGCTACCGATTTTGTTCTTGACAGCTCACTGTATCAAAAATTAGAGCAGAAATGGAAAAAACTTTACAGTGGCTACCTCCAGTTGCTACAAACACAGCTAAGTGAGATTACCTTTCACTGATGTGCCGCATGTTCATTGCATTTTTCGCCTTCGTACTCACGTCCGCTATTTGATTCTCATCTCTGCTGCTTTTGTTTCCCAATGTATTGAACAGAGCACATCATGGTTTTGGTTGGGTTGGAGAGTGGGCAGGCACAGGGTGAGTAGCTAAATATCACCATCTCTAGTTGATTTTTCTGTATTATTCCACTTTTTTTTTTTTTTTTGACGCTTTACCATGCAGACAAGCAAAGACTGAAGCTTATATTTTTGAACGTCTTATGGCTTCACCATCTAGTGAGTAAATCAAGGGTCGGCACTGATGGCAGACCCCCACTTCTCAAATCCCGAATTCAATCAACTGTCCCAATAACTAACCAGGAGTTCAAGAATGACTCTGTTGCCTCGATGCGTGCCTTAACAATTGAGGATCAGGAGAGGACAGAAGAAACAGCTGATGAGAAACAAGCGCCGAAGAGTAGTTCAGGCCGGAAATTAGAGACTGCAGAAGAATTGCAATTATCAATTGTCATTACACATGAAATTATACCTGCTGTAGATGCTTTATTTTGATGTTACTGAAGAAAGCTATGATATACGGCACAGAAGGTTGTTTGGGCCATCAGTAGCCATACTAAGGTGATGGGGCAAAGGTAGTAAGCATGTGGAGTATTTTTTTTTTTTTTTTTTTTTGGCTCTTTTTTCCCCCAAGGTTCGTGCAGCGTAAGGCATTTATGTACAGTTTATAAGATCTTGAATAGAGATTTGTTGCATACATTTGCATCAACCTCATTTTTGTAATTAAATTAAGTTTAAATTGATGATTATCCATAGGATTTTAGAACATGAAAAGAAAGTGGCACATGTGGACAGGAAAAAGGGCAAGAGAAGTTGACATGTTTACAGAAAAAGCCTCGATTACAAGGATTAACTCTTTGATTCAACTTCTAATACAATAACCTCTTAAAATCCTTATACATAAATAAATAATGTATGTAGAGAACAAAAATAAATACATAAATAATGTATGTAGTAACAAGGAAGATTCCTCTAGTGCAACAACATTCTTCACTGTGAAACAACAGCCGACACATTTAACCTCAAAAAAAGGGCCCTTTAAAAATCTGGAGAAAGGAAACCTCGATCCTTGTGTTATTGACACAATATTTACTGCCACTTCATAAATCACAAGGGTCACTTAAGAGGGGTCTTCTTACATGGTAGATCAGCTAAGTAGGCAAGGAACCATGATCTGCTGGTAAAAAATAGGGGACATGGCTCAATCTCAATGCTCACCTGCTCTTCATACAGCATTAATTTTGCGCGCCTACAAAACCATCTTCACCATCAAACCGGATTCAACTCAACATTTCATGGAAGACAAATCTGGACTCATCTTGGAAACAGTATCAGCATGTTAATCAACTTAATCTCTCTTTTCATCATGAAAACCTGCAGCTTTTTAATCACCGAATTTGAGCTTTTCTGCTGGATAAACCCCATTGGCTTGGGAACCACTTCGCCCTTTATGTAATGTAAATACTTTACCCTTGTGAGCCTCTCTAGTCTTATTGCTCGACTTGCTCATTTTTCTGCTCCCATTTCTACCCCTGCATCATTAGAGGATCAAATCAGAAGGGTTCATAAAGAAATCAGTTTCTAAAATCACCTGAGCTGGTCAGGAGGCTGAGAAGGATCCAAACCTCAGATGAAGCACGAGGAAAATTACACCAAAAAGGGCAGCGCCACTTGCAACAGACTTCAACAACAACCACGGAGGCTTGTTCTTTTCAAGTCCTACATGTGTGATTCTCTCATCAAAACTTTCGACTTCCAACTTGTCCTTCCCATGTTCTTCATCCTAGACACACGATAGCACATAATAACAAGCCAAATGATGCAAGACATTCAGAATAACAAGAAATAAAGCTAAAAAAGATAATCCAGAAGAACAGGGAGTTAATTACAGCAGCTTACTTTTTCAACATCCTCCGCACAATGAGATAAAACCATGTTAGTGCTCAACATTTGCGAGTCTTGACTAATGCTATCTGAAATACTGTTCTCTGGGCAAGGATACTTCTCTGGATTCCGCTTCTGAGGATTGGCAGGACAAGCAGGAGTATGGTCAATGGCAAGATTGTTCATGCCATCCAACTCTGCTTTATGTCCGTTTTCAGCATTTCTTCTTTGAAACAATGCCTCCATGCACTGGGTTCCACCAGCGTCACCTGCTCTTGCAAGCTTGTAGCAATTCCCGGTCTTGTCAACAGCCATATTCATGCATGCATCACATCTAAAATCAAAACAAGCATCCTGAAGATGATTGTTATGGCACATTTCAGAATTAAGCTTTCTTTCTGCCATGGTTGTACCGCATAACCCCACACCTACACTGGTAACTGCACAGTCAGCACCCACACATGCTCAGACATCTGATGGAGTTATCAGAAATGTAAAATATTTTCATCTCACAAACCCCTGGACAAAAAAAATAAATGCAGAAATTCAATAAACATCAGTTCGATTAGGTATTTTACCAGTTGTGTGATCCATTTTCTCATTAGATTTGGAAGTGCAGCAAAGACAGCCGGATGCTCCATAACTCTGGTCTTGATTTATGCATGCCAAGGAGTCTTCACCATTCAAACTAGTGGGAAAAAATTCTTCTTCATCATTCATAAATTTTGGTACTACTTGAGAGCAGCTAATGTTACCACTGGATGTAAGGACATGGCTTGAAAATCTCATGGACAAAGATTGCATACTTATATAAGGTGGGTGAGGCCTGTTACAAGAGCCAACATCCTCAAGTTTCATGTCTAACATTGGTTCATCAGCATAAAGTGTTAAACTATGAGTGTTGTATCTGTCATTGTCCTCCTCAAAATCAGATTGATCTTCCAAATCCAAATTCATCACCCTAGACGACATGGAGCCAATGCTGGCTGTGGAGGATACTTCCACATCTTCAAAGTCATTTGAACTCCTCAAAAATCCATTTTTATAAGAAATTGAATTTGAACCATAGGAAGAAGTAGTCCTTGATACCTCATGTATCCCATCATTTCCATCAAGCAGATCAATGTCAGTTCTGTGGCCAAAATATTCTGAGATTGACAACTGGGAAACATGGCCACTCTCAGAATTCACATGAATCGAGTTCCTCACAACTGGAGAAACATATCCAGGATCAAGATCACAAGGGATGCACCTTTCAGCACCAGTTTCATGAGAATTTCTAAGTTCATCGCTCAAATGAAACATCGTATCATTTAACTTTATGGCAGAATCAACACAAAGAAGAGGTAAACTGACATCATTCTTCACACAACCAAAGGAAAGAAACTGCCCTGATGCTGGGGAATTGTATTTTCTTGGTTGTCTAACTGTATCCTCAACAGTATCTTGGTGGTGAGTGTCTCTCTTAGATAGCTCCTCTAATGAAGAGTAAGTTTTGGCAAATGCTGAAGACACTTCTGATGAATCTTCAGCATTTGATTCATCATCATAAGAACTAGCTACCGAGAGGCTGTTTGAAGGAACTGCTACATCATAGCTCTCTGCAATGTCAGGAGCTTCACAATTTGGATCATAATCTCTGCATAAGTCTTCTACTGAATTATTCTACAACAGACAGGTGAAATATTGCAAACCAGTCAGGTATGAGAGAGAAGGAGCTCAAAAGAAAAAGTGGAATGCCGTTGTTTACATTTTGTAAACATAGACATGATATTTAAAATTGTAATTCATGTTACGGACATTTTACAACTGGTGTCTATATAGTGGCATACCTTATGTAATTTAATCCTTAAATTGTTGTGTCCATCACAACCAGAAGTAATTAGAGGGCCGCATCGTGACAGCTCTAATCTTCTTCGAATGCCTCCAACCATATTCGTTGGCATGGCTATTGTGTAAGTGACAATATCAAAGTCCGGAACCTGCAACGGAGATTGCAATGTCATTTTATAGAATTAGAAATTAATCTGGAACAAGATTGCCAACGGAAACTAGCTTGACCCATTGTTTAATTAGATGGTCCCATGGCTTCTTGACAAGGTCAGGGGTTCAACTTCACACTCTATCTCTGCTCCAACTTGAACAAAAAATGAAAAAGTACTCCCTTAAACCAGACCAAAGAAAATTGAAATAATTATCAATGACAGTAATACTGAGAAATAGTTCATACATTCAAATGCCTGGACCTAGCCTTCTTTGACAACGAGCGAATGCACAGACAAACTCTTCGAATGTCTCTTTTCTCCACAACATCAGATGGTGTAAAGAGATCAATGCCAGTCAGCCCAAGAACTTTGCATAGCTACCAAAAGAAGAAAAAAAACAATGGAAGAGCAATTGTACGAATTCAAAGCTCAGTAGAATGTTTTCAACATGTCAATGTAAATTTTCTTGCTTTCTTAATTCATCGAATAAAAAGAAGAAAAACAATGAGTCATGGCATCTGATGATAATCACAGAAGTTGAAGAGAATTCAATAAAGCATCACTAGCTCAAGAAAAAACTAGCGTAAATGAAGGTCGCAATGTGTAAGCCACACAACCAAAATATTGGAACTTGGCTTGAAGAACCCTTTAAGTTTCACACTGTAACAGCTGATTGTTTTCCTGTCGATAACTCATTTTGAATATCCAGGGGACACGTGATTTTGAAAACAACGAAAGCGGCATTCTATTCTTCACTAAACCGATCCATTTCCCAAAGATATTATCAATATAATCCTTCCTAAACAATTTTATACCTGATTTTGCCTTCCTTGCCAAATTAAAGGGACTGCTGGATTTCCACAAATGAGGAAAAGAATTCAATAAGTTGTTCAAAATTTTGCAATAGGTCATTAAATTCACCATATTACATAATCATTCATTACAAAATAAGTTCATTAGAAACATTATCTTTTCAAGCTGAGAAAATTTATTAGAAACACATAAATCATTGCTTGAACTCTTTTACTTTTTAGGGAATGAATTGATTGCAATAGGTAATTCTTTTGTTTGGCAAACTAAAGGGACTGCTGGATTTCCACAAATGAGGAAAAGAATTCAACAAGTTGGTCAAAATTTTGCAATAGGTCATTAAATTAACCATATTACATAATCATTCATTCCAAAATAAGTTCATTAGAAACATTATCTTTTCATGCGGAGAAAATTTAATCAAAACACATTAATCTTTGCATGAACTCTTTTACTTTTTAGGGCATGAAATGATTTTACTAGGTAATTCTTTTGTTTGGCAATAAAATATTCTTTAACAACTAATCAAACATTAAAAAGCATGATACATCAGCCACTCATATTCTTTGATTCCCAGTAAGTATTTTCACCAAATGTTTTGCGTGATCAGACTTCAATCCCCAGGATAATTTAATCATTGTCAACAACGTTTAAGTTGGCAAGAGTTAACTGTCCTGTTTTGCAATGAACAATAGATATTGGCACTTCAGAAGAATTTTTAAGTTCCAATATCCATTTTTTTCCATCCTTTGGTATTTGATTAACTTCTACTGTTTTTCCTTTTTCTTTTTGGTTGCACCTCAGCTCCAGCTCCCCCCTGCCCCGCTCAGAAAATTTACAAAAAAAAAAAGAGGGAGGGAGGGCCATAGGCCTAGTATATCCCAGTAGTTTTCAATTTAAATTTCGGAAAGTAAGTGTTTCTTCTTCTCCTTGGCTTTTTTGTAAGGCAAAACTGTGGCTTGAGTTTAAATGTGGTCATCATCTTACCTTCAAAAATGAGTCCACATTAGAATAAGGCGTATACCTCCCACTCTTCTTCCTTGACAAGACAGGTTTATATTTGTGCACTTCTCTTAGCTCCTTACTATTTGTTAGCAGCAAATTCCACAGCACCTTAGACACTTGTAACCTATCAAAAAAATAGGAGAAACAAATGTCATCAACAAAAAAATAGTGAAGAAAGTCCTCGACTTTATAATTATTGCAATAATTTTGTCAGAACTCCATAAATGATTTGTTTGTTGTATTCAAATGAAATACATTCTCTAATTGACTTCTTTGTACCAAAAGGCAACAACTTATACTCACTAATCACTGCACCTTCAAAAGACTCCCGATATAATGCTATATAAATGTGCAGGGCTGTGTTGGTGCCTCTTTGTCTATGTTGAGTAATGGGATACTGAAATAAAATCTATGATAATGCTACCTTGTCCAGCTTCCATCAACTTTAATCATATACTCCTAAGCATTTTCAATGGCATCAAGCTTTCTCTAACTCTTACTACACCGTAGTTCACTTTTTGTTATCTTCTGATTCATTGTAATGCTTAATTGTACTAGTCTAAGATTTCATAGTTGCAAGTCTTTTAGGTTTGTGATTAATACTATTATATCAAGATGCACAACTTATTTTGCATAGCCAGCACGCCACACCCACATTAAATTTTAGAAATGCATATTTTTAATTTTGTAAACAAGTAATTATAGAGCACTATGAAGCTTGATTTGGTAAATGATAGATGAGGAAATAACACCAACATATTGCACAGGCATAATGAGCTAGAAACAAAAATTAAAATCAAAGGCAAGACGAAGAGCATACAGTAATTCTCCATTGGCAAGTAAATCAGCAATATTTATCTGCTCATCCAATCTCGTATGTACAACTTCTCCGAGCCATATTCTTGTCTGAGTCTGTGGAGAGAGAGATAGAGCACATGTGAAAATAAATTAATTCCAGGTGGGATCAGAACAAAGATTTAAGACATGATATCCTCCGCATATCCTTATGAAAGTTTACAATTAAACTACCCATAACAAGTGATGGGGGAGGGTGGGTATATATGTATGCAGTCTTCTTACATTTTTGCAAAGAGGCTATTTCCACGTGAACAAGTGATAGGATTCTAAAAGATTAATAATAATTATTATTAAATAATATGTTTGAAAAGAAAGGGCTGTAAATGATCATCCATAACTGATGGGTGAGGCTGTGCATTATAATGGTGTTCATGGAGACAACAGAGTGAATTTGAACAATCGAGGGAGAAATGGTGCCATTTATGCAAAGGAAAGCGTAGCCAGTATACATATTTTAGGATTTTGCTACTAAATTGCCAAGTCTTGATTGAGCAAATGTTAATGTAAACTATTTTAGGAATCCAGAATTGACCCAACCTTGAAAATAGGCTTTTATTAACAACAGAAGAGACGGTCCCTCTATTTGAGAGCTGTCATTTGTGGTCCAAAATTCATCTCAAAAATAAATTAAAATAGATACCAGATGGTTATTAGATAGACAAAACATATGATGTATAACCTGGACCTAGACCTAGACATAGACATGGTCCTGCTCCTCTTCTTCAACAAATATTAATAATAGCTCAAAACTGACCAATCCTGAAATGAAGAAAAAAGACCCACAAACTGGCAGGCAAGAAAGAGCAAAAGTCGGGATTTTTTGGCAAGACATTTGTAAAATCTAAAAGAGCAAAGCAACTCCAACATCAATTGTCTGTCTAAGTAATCAAAGAAAGCAAGAAAGTAAGAACAAAAGGGGAAAGGGGGGATGTTGGACTTAAATTGGATACCCCACTCTCATTCTGTTACATTTAACCCATTTGACAAACAACCCAAGTTTGTTAACTACCAAATAAAAACCTAATAATTGAGAGAGAGAGAGAGAGAGAGAGAGGAATACACACACAGACAACAGACCTGCAAGAAAACATGGTCGAGTTGGCGAAAGCTTGACTCAGCTGAAGTACAAGAAGAAGAAGATGAACAGTCGGAGGATACCTCTCTAGCCATTCTGGAGGTTAGCTTCCCGCCCAAAAACCGAAAACAAAATCTAGGATTCACAGAAAATAAAAAATGGTTTCGTATTGGTAGGACCAAACCCCAAAAGAGTGTGCCTTTTTGAGGAAGGGAGCACCCCAGAAGCTGACGATTTTGAGATCCTTTGTACCCTCACTAAAACCTTTTTGCTGGTGGGTCTTTCTTCTCTTTCTTCCAATTCTTTTGTTTCCTTTTTCTTCTCTCTCTCTTACATAATAAAATACCCATACGGCATCCATACATAATACAGAGGGCCGACTTTTAACACGTCTTTCAACTGCATCCTCATCATCTCTCTCTCTCTCTCTCTCTCTCTCTCTACATTTTTATTTTATGGACAGGACAGTCTAACGTTAGATCTGTATGTGTGAGGGGTAAGGGTCTGAGTGCTGACTTGACGGTGACGGAGGATAGGACAAGGACCTTTAATTGTAAATTACAATTCCTTCCCACGCCCAACTTTACTGTTTTCGTCCTACGATACATACGTGGCCCTCCTCTTTTTGTCCTTAAACCCCCCCCGGGGCTCGGCTGTTTGTCTCCACCTTCTTTTTTAATTATTAAATAAAAAAATATTTTTCCACTTACAATGCCTGTTTATTTATTTATTTGTTTATTATTTTTTGATTCTTTTCTTTTTTTTTTTTTGTTTTAGGGGTAAGATAGAAAATATAGTTTAAAGTAATTTGGATAGTTCGTTTAAAACTTAAATATAAATTATTTATGAAAATATGATAGTTATGGATTTATTTTAAAAAATTATGTTAAATAAAAATAAGTGACGTAGAATAATTTATTTAAATTAAATTAATATTCTTGTATTTTTTTAATACTCTATATGTTTATTCTTTAAATGACTGATTTTAAAAGTTAAAATAAAATATATAAGTTATTGTTATTTATTATTTTATTTTATTTTATTTTACGAAAAGGGTGGGGTGGGAAATTAAAAAAAAAAGAAATAGTCTTAAACCATTAACAATTATGCTGAAACAAAATCATGTAAAATTTCATGTATAAAAATAATTTTTGAAAGCCAACACAAATTACGAACGACAATTATTCCGTTTGATTAACCAATTAAATGCATTGCTCACAGAGTTAAATATTTAAATATGTATATTATATTTGGATATTTATGTTTTAATATGTAATATAGTTTTAGGATAATTATATTCAAAATTTTAATTTTTGGGCCTTTTTTGGAGTTAGAACTGTTAGAACTAAACCTTTTAATTTTTGCTTTTTAAATTTTAAATGTTTGAATTTATTAAAAATTATGGTCAATTAATAACGATATATACAAGCTACTAAAATAGTATTTCAGAGGAGTCAAGAGCATAGATCCAGAATGATGAGTATTCTCCCCATCCAAGAGATGATTTGCTTGGCTCTTGGCCTTGAAACCCTCCTTCTATCTCTCATTTTGGGAGCCAAAATCCACTTATGCCTTTCGTCAAACACATTGTCTGCAGCAAGAACTCCTAACAATGGTACCCAAGTTCATGGCATTTGAAAACCAACTCTGCCACTCCCTCTTCCCACCAACTCGAATGGGTCTTCTTCTTTTTGACTGGTTATGCAGCTTTGTTCCTTTGATTTTCGTTAAGGATTCAAACACACAAACTCGACGGCTGGTATGCTTATTGTATATGATAATTTAATTTGATTTTGATTTGTAATCGCTATTGAGTTATCACATCCAATCCAAGGGAAAACTCAGTTCAAGCATTAAGTTAGACCAAGCTTGCTGAGTTTAATGCTTACTTTGGAATGCCTAATCTTCGGGGCACCGGCAAAGCCACATGTAATGCAGGATGGAAAATTTTTCATATTAAATCAAAATAATTTTATTAATTTTTCATAAATAAATATTACCCACATTCAATTTAAAAGTATCCAATATTCAGCCACAACCGAATATCCAATCGAATCGAATTCTATCGAATTTGAATTTGCAAATTCAGATTCGGATTCCGAATCGATTTTTAATTAAAATTGAAATTTAAATTCGATTTTCGGCTTGAGTTTTAAATTAGAATTTTTAATACAAATTCAAATAAAAAACCGAATTAAAAAATGAATACGATTTTTGGATACTAAATCGAACTAAATTCAAATTAGGATTTATTTCTTCACTTATGAATTTCAAATTTAGAATCGAATTCTGAATTCAGTTTTCGATTCGAGTTTCGAATTATATTTTTTATTCGAATTTCGAATTCGATCGAATTCGGTTTGATTTCGATTTGGAGTTTAAAAAATGTCAAACTGAATTAATCGAATTGAATTATTCAAAAAATTCAAAAACTGAATTGATGAACATCTCTAATTCAACCCATAGTATTATTTCTATTCAATCCAAGAAAGATCCACTCCCAAAACCCCATAAAAAAGCACTCAAGATTTAACTGTTTTCCAAGGTCCCCAACAGGAAGGCTCAATTGTCATCAAATTCTTCAACAATCTCGTCTTCTTCCTTGCGTTTCTCAATGTTCACTCCAAGAATGATGAAGCGAAATCGATTTTTAAGTCCAAGATCATCTTTTAATTCCGGGGTTGATGATGAAGAAATAATTATTGGATCACCTATTTCACATTTGTTATAACATTAATTATTTCAATAAAAAATTTATTTTTTAAACAAATCTTGATATAAATGTTGAATTATTTTTTTGATAAATTTGAAATTACGAGTTTGAGACGTAAAAATGATTTTTCTTTAAAAATGTAAGGAAAATGTTATTTATATATATGTTTATACTAAATTTGATTTTAATTATTGAGTTTTAGTTTGTGATCGCAGTTGGTTTTTTATTTTAATCCCGTTAGAGTTGAATCCTGAATCCACTGCCCCTGCTTCGGGGTACTTCACTCCGCCCGCTAACTGCCAATGTTATTTATCATTTAACTAAAATAGGAAGGATAGAAATAGGATGCCATTTGTCAACAGTTGTCCCATGCAAATGCATCGCTACGTCTGTCAACCCTTGAGATGACGTAATGGAGTCAAGGCACCTCTCTCTCCCCTTTCCAATTTCTTGGTGTTGGGCAATTTTTACCAAGGATTTTCAAAATTTTACAAAAATTTGAGACAACGTTTAATATGATTATATGTGATTTTTTATTATTAATAAGTATTGATTTTATTTATCATTACATAATGGTATTGTAAAAAATAAGCGATGTTATGGTAGAATTTTAAGAAAAACCCCATCGGTGAATAACTCCTAATCTCTTGTAATATGTTTGGATAGTAATATGTTTGGAAGTTTTGAAAAAAAAAAAAAAATTAGTTATGAGAGAAAAGAAAAGTAGAGAAAATTTTAATTTTTTCTCTAATTTATTTGAGAGTTTTATGAAAAAAAAAAAGAGATTTATTAAAAATAAAAATTTTATTTTTAATTTTTAAAGGGTAAATTTGATATATCTATAAGATAACTTTTTTTCTCTCATTTTCTCTTTTTTTCTTCCCACCTTTGGAAAGAAAATTTTTTATGTTAAAAACCATTTTATTTCCTTTTTTCTTTCTACATAAAACTCTCAAATAAAAAAAATAATAATAATTTTTTTTCTTTTTTTTTGTTTTCGAGATCTTTTCATCTAAAATAGTGTTAAGGTGTGGTATTGGTGTTAATACTCAAAATTTATTACCCACAAAAGTGCCCACGTGATGCGTGTGCTCTCCATATTTGTATTAATAGAGTCGGCCGATCATGGCCAACCGATGCACAACAATAAGGTCCTGTCCAGAAAAGTGACATGCATCTGATATTTTTAAACTACCCAGGTTCCGAGTATAAATGGGCACGTGATGCCCGATCATGTGCTCTCAAAGTGGACCCTTGGTGCCATGTGCCGAGAATTAATAGGCACGAGTGTAACACCAGTAAACTAAATTCGGATATAACCATAGTGCTGTTTATCAAGTTTTTTGAGTCCTATTTTATAAAATTCGATTCAATCCATTTAAAATTTTATAAGCCCAATCCCAAATGTGATTCAAGAAAACTTAAAAAATTAAGACTCATACTTGGCCCAAAAAATTAAAAGAGTCTTGAACCTATTTCGGACAAAACTCAAACTTAAATTAATCTAAAAAATCCAGAGAGAGAGAGAGAGAGAGGCAAACTTCTGCCACCGTTTTCCGACGTTGATAGGAGTTGCTGACACCACAGCGACAACAGCCGTCGACTGGAGTGTCTTCACCCATCTCTTGACTGTTCGATTTCATCTTGAGAATGCAAGACGACTATCTTATAGGGAGCACAAAGCACACCTTCATCCCTAGATTGATCTTTACCAAAAAAAAAAAAAAATCCATAAACGTCGTGAGCATCCAATTTAGACTCTTTTTGATACCCTCGCTTCATAATCTTGTTAAACATTTTCTCTCTGATCAAAAACCCTAATTGTCAATTGGGGAATTTCGAAATTGATGAGAGAGAATGAAAAACGAAATCAATAAACCCTAAATTCGATATGGAGTGTTTGAGTCTAGGAGACAAAAGGAGAGAGGGAAAATAGTGTCATTCGGGGGATCAGATCTTTGAGTGTTTAGGTGAGGAGTGGATCAAAGACATAAAACAATGAAATGCATGTCACTTCTCTTCTCCGGCAATTAATTCAAAGAATCGTAAAGGAAGTTGGAGAGGGAAACCGTGTAAGTGCTTTTTATAGAGAGAGTGAGTTATGAGAATGTGGAGGATGATTATATAATATGATGAAAGATGAAGCTTGGAGCTTAGGACATGAGGGGTGAGAGAGAGAGGAGAGAGAGGCAAAAAGAAGGAAATGCTGTGAAATGATTGCAAGAGAGAGGACATGAGTCATGAATGCATGTCACTTCTCTCCTCTTTGTTAAAAGAAAAAAAAAAAAAAAACCCCAAATATTTAATTTTAAATGGGCCAAACTTATAACAGGCCGAGTTTACCGATGTCTAGACTTGACCTATAATAAAACGGGTCTAAATAATAGGTTCGAGTTTAGCTTGACCCTAAAATGAGCTAAGCTTAACCTTTCAAAACGGGCCAATTTTGGGTTTGCCTAACCCTGTTCCCAGTCGTATATCACTATTACTTGAAAATTAGTTAGTTCAGTTAGTTTAGCTAGTTAGTGTAATTAGTAATTTGAACAAATTAGAATTACTTAATTTAATTAGTTAGCTTATTTAGTAATTGGAACAAATTAACCGAAAATATTTAAATTGATTAATTGAGTGAAAAGCAACAATATAAATATTTGTAAAATCAAATAGCAATGCATGAAATTGATAGTTAATTCATCCTCTCTCTCTCTCTCTCTCTCTTTCTGCTTCTCTCTCTAACCTTGTTCTCTCTATCTCTTTCTCTCTCTCAATAACTCTCTTTTTCTCTTCTCTTACCTCTATTCTATCGATTCTAACCATGCTTAGCACCTCCGTTACCTCCCATTGCAAACTCCATTTCCAAATCCCCTGTTTTCTATACACTTTTTTCTTCTTTTTGAGACAAAACAGTACAAACAGCTCAATTCACCTTCTTTTTTGAATTGGGTTGTTATAAATTAATATCAGAACTCATGATTCTTGGCAAAATGTTAAAAAATGGCAGAGAAAACCTAGTTCAAAGAACAAATCAAGAAACAAGATCTCAAAATATAAGAATCGGCAAACGAATTGAAGGAAAACGTCTTTATCTTGAAAGGAATCAGGATGAACAAAATTAAAAGATAAAAAGCTTTTATGGTTAAAATTGTCAAGCCCCAAACTGGGGTCATGAGCAGCCGCCCGTTGTCCTGGACGCCGACTACATTTTTACAGAACATCGGACAAAACCTCTATATAATTCGGAGGTCTCCCATGTATAAATAAATCTGTATAATGGACATTCATCCTGTCAAATAAATAAATGGTCATCCCGACCTCACAATAATCACCACATTCAAATCCTGTCAACCAATCCACAGCGGACAACCAGAACAACACAAGACTAATATAAGTACTAGCAGTCTTAGCCACAGACCTCTACTGTCATGCCCAACTAGAGCATGAGCAGCCGCCACATCGAGCGAACCTAAATTTTATACAAATTGTAAAACAAATTCTCAAGTTACATTTTAAATGCTTACAAATGTCTCAATGCAAGTGAAATGTGAGAGTTTCGCAAATAAATGTTCATAAGTTATACAGTCATCCAATAATATATACACGGCCAACTACGGACCTCAATATCAAGACCTCGCAGGATCGAAATAAAGTACGGAATTCAGATTTCAACTTAATCTTAAACCTCACTGTCGTAAATACATGTATCCACCAATAAGCTACCAAGACCTCTAGAGTCTGACGCGTCGCTCTGTCACAATAACCCTGTCTGAGGGAGGAAAAGAGATGGGTGAGTATCAAGGAAAATATCCAATGAGTAAGGGGATTAATATCAAGCACAAATAGTGTAGGTGAACCATTTAAGTGTCAAACAACATTATTCGTAAACAATAATTCATGATTTGCAGTAAAACATAATATGTTCAGTAAAATGAACTCATTTAATCAATCACACGATATCATACATATATGCATCTATTTAAAAATCAAGTATCATTTTAGAGCAAGCCGAAAATGATCCTGGAAAGGTCAACTATGACCAAGGACAGGCGCATCGGGGTTTTGTTATGCAAGAATGTTCAAAATTTGCTCTCTACTCCGACGTTGGCCACAAGTTACTCCAACTAGCCCCGTAAATACCATATATATATACATATAAATAGTCAGCCGTGTAAGGAGCCCCACCCGGTGCTAGACAAAGCCGTACTCGCGTCCTCTCCGATGAGGGTCAACCGGGTGCGTCCACACACATGACGATCTGGCAGACACCTCCGGCCGAAGCGTATCCGGGCACAAGGGGTGCCTCTACCAAATGTCCTTTGTAGCTACGGATGCTATAGGAAGCATATAAACAATACCATCATATCAGCCGGGCATGCAGCCCGCATGCATCATATCATCACGTCGGCCAGGCATACAGCCCCATACATCGTATCATAATGTCGGCCGGGCGTACAGCCCAAATAGTACATATAAATTTATTTAAAACCATGTGCCGATACATTTCATCAAATCATTTCAAATCAACATACCAATGAAATGGTAGAATAGAAAACACTCTAGTTCTCAAATAATGGCACAATATTAATTCATTTCAAACCATGGATGCATAGTCATCGGAAACATAAATTTACGATACTCCAATAATCACAAAACAGATTTGAAATTTAGAGTCACACGTCGAATCAATGCATATCAAAAGCATGTTTTATTGAAAATATAGCAGAAAACAAGTTTCACTATTTTATGCAAGAGATTAGGGTCTCACTCACTTTTCAGGGAGGGTATGTCACTCCCCAAAATGTACCACACTGTATAAGCAACGTGCTCCCCTCGTTCGATCACCAAGTGTCACTACAATGACAAAACACAATATGTATATATATGATTTGTGCCACACATTTCAAAAGTCACTATGTTAAATTTATACTTTTAAATAAATCCTATGTCTAGGATCAAGACTTAGGGTCTCATAGCTAGGCTTCAAATGTGCTCATGTGCTGTCTCCTTTTCATCACCAAATGTAAATTTCAATTCCTCATTTCCGAAGGCACACAATTCAACCCAAAAGCTCTAAGGTTTCCCATACCTTCCTAACAAACAATACCACTTTAAATCACCCAAAACTATCATTTTAACAACTCACCTCTTGAATTTCCCAAAACAGTCCACAATTTGCATTGTACTTTTTGTAACATTCAACATTTAAAATTCAGCATGCAACACATCAAATTAAATTCACCACTCCTTCATAATATTCCACATTCAACAATCCTTACACATACACATACTCATATGCATTTCTTACATTTTAGGTTACTCACCAAACTAATACACATCTTATCATATTAGCCTAACATACATGTATTATCCATACATGCATGCACACACACATATCCTTGCTTCGTTTCCATTTCAATCAATAGACATATATATTTATACATCATTCTCACACTAACATTCTGCACATCTTTCATCTTCATCTCAACCAACAAACACACATATATAACACCACTTTAGCACTACAATTCAGTGCAATGAAGTCTTACTCGATCATCAATCGATTTTTTTTCCCAAGACACGATCACAATTATATCATCAATTTCCCAACATTTTTAAGATTTATTCATATTTCCTAATTTTATACAAATCCAAATTCTTCAATCTTTATATACATTCTAATGTCATCAATTTCATTCCATTTATAAATAATTAACAGAATCAAAGTCAAGTCAAATTCAATCCTAAAAATCTCTCAAAGTCGGAAGCAAGTCTAAAATAATTAATTTTCTACAATATAGAAAATTTTTGAAAAATCATAAACTTTTAAATTCTCATCCAAACTTTTCAAACCATATCATTTTCAAGGTGTAAACATCTAGTTTCATAACACGAAGATCGTATTTAGATCGCCTATATGCAGGACAACTTATTATTAAAAAGGCTACATCGATGCTTAAACTCAAATCCCAAATTCTGACTATTTTTATGCATATGTCAAATTAACTCTAAGAAAAATTATTCTAATCAACCAAACATAAATCTTTCATCCTCTAACATGCTCTTTTCACATCAGACAACCTAATTCATACAAAATTCTAGACTTAAACTTAATAATCACATATAAACATTTCAGAAATTGTATTCTATTCGCATTCCACTTACATTCTAAACATATACAGAACCTTTCACCTTAGATTCAACCCTAGATTCATTCAATTTAACAAATAGAACAGAAATCTCCTCATCTAGGGTTTTTCGCAGCTCACAACCCTACGTCCATACGCAACTCAGTTCAAAATCCTACAATGTCTCCAAATTGAAGCACATGTGAGCAATTAAACCTAATTACCAAGGAAATTCGAAACCCTATAGCAAAATCAAGACTCAGCCCTTAACTATCCAGTGAAGAATTCGCGACCTGGGGTTTCTGAGACTTCATGTTGCTATCGGTTCAGGGCTTCAATGAAGGCCACAGAAAGGCATTCGGCAGGGAGAGCAGTGCGCGAACGAGCGAGGAAGAAGGGGTGATGCGTGCTGTCGCTCGCGGAGGAGGCAGAATCGAGACCGAGAGAGAGAGAGTCGCGGGAGAAAAGGAATAGAGATAGAAAGAGAGATGGTAGGGAGAGAGAGACACCGTGTGGTGGTCGAAGGTGGAGAGTGAGAGAGAAATCGAAGGAGAAAGAGAGGGACAGAGGGAGAGAGAGCGAGAGAAACAACGAGAGATAGAGAGAGAGAAACAGAGAGGAAGAACCGAGAGGGAGGTAGAGAGAGAGTGGCGGCGACGGTGGTTGTGGGTGGTGGCGAGTCGCGGCGGAGAGGTTGGAGGAGGGCGAGAGAGATCGCGAGAGGGAGAGAGCAGGGGGTGAGAGAAAGTGATGGGAGGGAGAGAGGGGAAGAAGAAAATTAGGGCTTTTAGCCCTAATTGCAATTAGGGGAGGGAAAACGGTGTGTTTTCCCTCTCTTCCCCCCCTTTTTTTTAATTTAATAATTAATTATAGATATTTATATATACACACACCCTCTTTATTTTTCAAGGTTCCAATTTTTAACAAAATAAGATATGCCTCAAATCGGTAATACGGATACTTTAAATATATCAAAATTTTCGATTTAAAGACCCCAAAATCGAAAATCAATATAAATAAAAATTGTTTCTATATATATAACTAAGGAATATTTTATATAATTCATGAATAGGATACTAGTACGGACACCGCAGTGTCGGTATTAAAAAAATGGAAGCAAAATTTGACACATTCTAAAAGATGATAAATAAAGACAAGCAAGAAGAATAGGGTATACAAGGTATTGGAAAGTCTTCCATTCTACCCACCCTATTGAAGGAAGGTTGAGGGCAGCATGAAGGTCTCAGATGTCCAAGAAAGAACCTGTTCATCATGGTTTTCTTGCCAAATCCTACAAAATTGAATTTTCGATGTCCAAGAAAGTACCTATTCACTATGGTTTCTTGCCAAACCCTCCCAAGATTGAAGTTTCGATGTTCATTAGAAAATACAATAGCTAGTAAACTAAATTTGAATGTAACGGGTAGTAAGGAATTAGTTGGTTTAGTTAATTATTTTAGTTAGTGTAGTTATTAGTTGAAACAAATTAACGTAAAGTAGTTAGATTGGTTAATTAGTTGAAAAGCAATGTATAAATACTTATAAGATGAGAATGCAATATGTAAAATTTAATAGTTGATTCATCATTGATCTCTCTGTTTTTACTTCTATCTCATTCTCCCTCTCACCAACCTTATTCTCTTTCTCTCTCTATTACTCTCTCTTTCTCTTCTCCAACCTCTAATCTATCAATTCTAACCATCCTCAACACCTCCATTACCTTCCGGTACAAATTCCATTCCCACCTCCCCTATTTTTTGCACGTTTTGTTTTTCTTCTTTTTGAGACAAAACAATACAAATGGCTCAATTCACCTTCTTTCTTAAATTAGGTTGTTACAATGTGATTAATCTAAATTCCTATGAAGAAAATTTTTAAAATAGTTTAAGATTGGAAAGAATAGATTTAGCAATAGAGATGAAGTAGGGAAGTAGCAATCGCAGTGGTAGATAATAGAGTTTACACAGTTGATGATGTCGTATTCAAGAATCACCAGAGCCAAGAGAACATTGACAATAATGCAGGGATCACACTGAAAGAGAAAGACCACCTACAAAGGAGCAACAAAAAGGTGAAAGCAAATCACTGCAAGAAGGAAATTAGATAAAAGTATCTTTTAAGAACATGCTGGTGGGAAAAAGAAATGAAGAAATTTGCTTTAATAAAATATACAAGGGAGAGTCTGATAAGGAGGTTGATTTATGGAAGCGGAAGATGGAGAAGACGGGGAAAATTTCGGTGGTATCAATATCAAATGACCAACTAAGGAACCTATGGAAACCTTGGAGACTGTCGCTAAGAAAAAAGTTACTAGGAAAGGACATTGGTTATCGGTTAATACTCACAAAGGTGACGTTCATGTGGAGATTAGAAGGCAATCTAGAGTTATTGGATTTAGGAGAGGAATACTTTCTTGTGAAATTCTCAAACAAACAAGATTACTACCATGTATTAACCAGGGGCCCATGGCTCATCCACAGCCATTTCCTCACGATAAGGAAGTGAAAACCTTGGTTCTCACTATAAAATGAAAAAAAAAAAATCAAATCAACTACAGTATAGGTTAGACTCCCTCAACTGTCTATTGAGTTTTTCAATGAAGAAATACTCTTTGAACTCGGAAAAACAATAGGAAAGCCTATCAAGATTGATGCTAACATAGTAAATACTCTGAGGGGCAAATACGCACGAATATGTGTAGAGATTGAACTAGATAAGGCACTGATATCAAGAATTAAGATTAGGAAGCGAATACAGAGGATTGAGTATAAAGGGCAGCATGTGATATGTTTTAGATGAGAAAAAGTAGGCCATCAAACAGAAAACTGTAAGGAAAAGAATAGCAACCTAGTAAGAAACTTCAGGATAATGATCCTCCATTGCACAACAAGCCAAACATGGTAGGAGATGCGATAAAGCACAATGAAGGGTTAGGGCTATGGATGATTGTTGCTAGAAGACAACAAGTTTCCAGAATTGGTAATTTAAGAAAAAGGGAGAGAAAATAAGGGTTGCAATACAACTGATTCAACAATTTACGCAAGGTTAATGACACATCCGGAGATGAGACTATAGAGATGAACATGAAAGAGGCAAAACAGAGGTCCGAGATTAAAAAATCAAGAGGAAAAAAAGCTTAAGTACAAGGATCATCCTGAGAAAGGCAGAAGGAAAGAAGAGGCAGAGGCTTTTGCTGAGAGATAAGAACAGCGAAGAGGAAGGGAAGCATGTGGAGATAAGTTGTAGAGGCTTTAACAAAAGAGGGACAGGGAAGGAAGCTTCAGGAAAACCAGGAGATAAGCATGAGTGGTTGGGTTGAGGTGAGGAGGCT
This sequence comes from Dillenia turbinata, assembly GCA_037126225.1. Classification (NCBI taxonomy): domain Eukaryota; kingdom Viridiplantae; phylum Streptophyta; class Magnoliopsida; order Dilleniales; family Dilleniaceae; genus Dillenia; species Dillenia turbinata. The sequence goes on along the minus strand of JBAMMX010000018.1, from coordinate 13,161,833 downwards.
AGGCTTTAAACAAGTTTGGCCAAGGTCTTAAGTGGGGAGTGATTAAAACTAAATGAGCCCATAACTAATCTGAAGGGGCCAAACATTATAGGCGAGAAGCAATTGTGGTGGACTAACCACGGGATAGAAAGGGCCCAAGATTTATGTGTATAAGGGGTTTATGACCTAGGAGAATCAAGTACAGGCCCAAGAGTTTCAAATTTAATGGTAACAGAAGAGGAGAGAGAAATGCCTTCAAACTATTAATAGGAAGAGGAGGGGATGGAGTGTGATAGGATGTGCAGAAAAATACTGGTAGAGAAAGGAGATGTAAGGGAGGGCATGGACATGAAACTTTAGAAGAATATTGGTTCCAACCTTAATGCACTATCAAATAATAATCAAGATTAACACGAAGATAATTACTTGGAACTGTAGCGAATTGGGGAGTAGTAATTTCTGGAGAGCATGCAGAGAGATGATTAAGAACTAGAATCTGGAGATTGTATGGCTCACATAGAACTCGAACAAGGTGAATCTAAGGGTGGTTAGTCATACTGACCAACTAATCCACATGAAAATAGAGAAAAAGATTGTTCAGTGGTTTGTAATATGTGTCTACGTCCAATCACGCATGGAAGCTAAGGAAGTATGCTGGAGAAGGCTAGTTGAAATTGCAGATAATATAAGGGAACCATGGTTTGTACTGGATGACTTAAATGACATCGTAGGGGTAGAAGAGACGACAAATACCAAGGATCCAGCTTGGAAGAGAAGTTAGAGGTTCAAGGATGGTGGAGACGATGTAGTCTTTCGGACATAGAGTCGTGGGGACCTAAATTCACATGGACCAGGAAATACCAACGAAAGGTGATATTGTAGCAAACGTTGGATAGGGTAATAGGTAACTTAACAACTAAAATGTCATTCAGTAAGTTGAGTTCCCAATCTGTCTAGATTACATAGGGATCATTGTCCTATAATGCTGAACTCCAGATTATCTAATCCTTCGAACAATGAGAAGAGGCCTTTAGTTATGAAGCAACATGGATGACACATCCAAGTTTCAAGGCAATGTTTAAGGAAGCATGGAATTTAGCGGAGGGAGCCTTTCCACATGTGATTCAAATAATAATAGATGAAGTGAAAACATGGAACAAGATGATTTTCGATAATATTTTTCAACACAAAATGGCTCTCAAGGCGTTGATGGGAATCCAACACTATCAAAGGCATGCTCACTCAGTGTTTTTTTGCAAAATTTAGAATAACAATTACTAGAAGAGTATCACTCAATCTTGGAGCAGGAAGAGATTTTTTTGCTCCAAAAGTCTAGAACCAAATGGTTCACGGAAGGCGACTGAAATACAAACTTCTTTCACACGACAACCAAGCTCAGGAGGAATTCAAATAGAATAACAACTCTAAAGATAGATGGGGAATGGTATTCAAACCAAGAAAGTCTTAAGAAGCATACCTCAAATTACTTTGTAAACTTGTTTGTAGGAAAGGCTATGGAAGAACCCAATTGCAAGATCAACAGATGGATACAAAAAATTAGAATGGAGGATCATGATAATCTAATCAAGTCGACAGAGGAAGAAGAGGTCAAAAGAGCAGTATTTTCAATGAAGAGAATGAAAGCGCCGAAGCCATACGAAATTCAACCCCTATTCTTTTAGAAGTTCTAGGAAATAGAAAAATACAAATTGTGCTGCTTTGTTAACAATGTGCTTAAGGATAGCTACTTTTGTCCATAGCTTACAAAGACACATATGATTCTGATCCTAAAAGCCAATAGACCAGAGCTCATTTCAAATTTTAGGTCCATATGCCTATTGAACACTTCGTACAAAATCCTCAATAAGCTTATTGTCCTAAGACTAAGACCTTTGCTACAGAATTTCATTAGTGGCTATCAAAATAGCTTCCTTCTAAGTAGGGGAACCCTGGACAATATAGTGGTGCTGTAAGAAGTAATGCGCAGCATCAGACAATTGAAAATTAAGAGGCTAAGCATGATTCTTAAGATAGACCTCTATAACGCTTATGACTATGTAAGTTGGAAGTATTTGGTGAAGGTCTTGATGGATATCAACCTGCCACTATAGGTGATTAAGCTGATAATGTTCATAATGACTAATAGAGATTCAAGTATTATATGAAATGGATAGACTCTTCCTCTTATAAAAACTAGGCAAAGTTTGACACAAGGGAATTATCTTTCCCCGTACCTCTTCATATTGGTCATGAAGAGATCAGCTTATATAATTCAAGAGAAGGTAAGAAAGGGAGTTTGGAAGGATATAAAAGTCATAAGGAGAGGGCCTATCATTTCTTAGTTATTCTTTGCAGATGATTTTCTCTTATTTGAAGAAGTTAAGTGTCACGTACCCTAATCTAATTACAAGAAATGACTTATTATTAATTGTGGATTAGTGATATTACCTAAATAAATGAAATCAAAGGTTTGGGATGTTAAAAACACAGGTTTGATCAAATCGCTCAAAACTAAGTACCCAAAAAAATGAGATATCTGAAATATTTAGAAAATAAGAAGAAAAATTCCCGATAATTGTTATTAATGATTAAAAAAGATGGAAACCTATTTTTTTAGAATTTTTTTAAGTTGTTAACTTGCCAACCAAAATCCAACAAAATTCAGATTTTCGAATTTTGTTCTTAGAACGAAGAGTTGGTTTTTTATCCTTAAGGAATTAGGTTCTAAAACTATTTTTATTGAATCCAAATGGCGGGTATTTATCCTTAAGGAATTTTTTATTACGTTCATTTACTTAAATGACATTACACAGAAATAAGGAATCAAAAGGTTGACCGAAATGCTGAATGCCCAAATAAAATGAACTTTTAAGCTCCACCAACCACCACCGCCCATGCCACTTGTCTCGCAACAAAAGAGACACATGGATGCCAAATGTTATGTATAAGGGGTAGGTGTCTCCTATTGATGATACATGGGAGGGCACTTGTCTCATATCAAGAGTAAGAACATTACATGGAGAACAAATGTCCTTACACTTGTCAAGGACCTAAGGCCACTTAAAAACTATAAATACACATCCCCTTTATCCCAAAATCATCAACAAATTCGTGGGGAAGAGAGAAAGAAAGAGAGAAAGAGAGAAAGGAAGAGAAGAAAAGGAGAAAAGTATTAGAAAAAAGGCAAACCAAGTTTAGTCTACATTTCAAGTGAGTATTCTTTGTATTTCTATATTTTTTCATGCATAAATTAACATGAGTTTCTATGATTATCATGAATTACTATTAATTTTATAATTTACCACCATTACCATGATTTTATATAATTACCATGAATTGGTACTGTTTTCATGATTTTCTATTGTCATCATGTTTTACCACTGTTATTATGACCTATTATTACTCCATCAATGTACGTGTTTGTGATTGCTATATAATTGATATGTGTGAAGATTGCTCGAGCAAGCAAAGACTCTGTCGAGCATCAAAGTACATATTGGTAGCACCCCATTAATATGGATAGTACGGGGAGACTGATAGGTCTTTCCGGAAATGGACCTCCTGGGAGGGATAAGTAGACTGTTCTTGTAATGGAGAGATAAGATGCCAGTGAACTGTTATTTGTACTATATTATTGCGTATTACTGTTATTATCATTATTTGTGTATGCTACTATTGTATTGAGAACTTTTCAAAAGATTTTCAATGAAACTGTTAACATATATTTTTATAATGAAATATTTTCCACATGCACACACGGACCTCACTGGACTCTCAAGTTCATACAAAAAATTATTTTAGACCCTGCAAGAATGGAAGCCAAGGAGAATTAGGTGAGCCGACAGAGATAACTTTATCATGTATTACAGATCTTTGTAATATTTGTAGAAGATGAAATAAAGATGATCTTTTATCTTAGTATGATTTTTATTAAGCAAGTTAGTAAGTGAGTCCTGACGTGAGCCAGGCAGTCCGTCGCCGAGGAAGCCCCGGCGAGGGGACGGAATTGGGGCGTGACACCGAGTACCTAAACTTAAGCAATGTGCTGAGTAGCTTTAGGGAATTTTCAGGCGAAAGTGGCTTAAGTTTTAATCCTTCTAAGTTAAAGATATAGATATCTCCTAAGGCCCTGGTGTCTTTGGAAGCAAGCAACAATTTCTCACTCATAAATGACTTGGGGAAGTACTTAGAAGTACCTATAATCCACGGTAGGATGGGGAAGAACTAGTATTTGCAGGTGGTTGAAAAGGTTCAAAGTACACTAAGCAGTTGGAAGGCAAAGATTTTAAACATTGCGGACTGAAAAAACTCTTATCCAGTCTGTCATAGTTGCAATTCCACTTTATACTATGTAATCCACTTGGTTCTCACGTGAAATATGCAAGAAGCTGGACAAGATAAATAAGGACTTCTTATGGGGAAGCTCTAATAAGGGCAAGAAAGTGCATTTGGCTAGCTGGAAAATGGTTTGTGCACCCGAAAAAAGAGGAAGGATTGGGGCTGAGAAGGATGATCAAATGTAATATAGCTCTGTTGGTCAAGCAGGGATGGAGATTAGATAGGGGTCAAAAGGTCCTTTGGAGTGAGATTTTACAGAACAAATAATCAGAGGAAAGGGGCTATCAGGGCACCAAAAGAGGGGAGGTAGCTTTGTGTGGTGTAGGATTCTGAATAGCAAGGAGTGTCCAAAGAGGGGATTGAAATGGAGAATCGAGGATGGCATGACTATTAGTTTCTAGCAAGATAGGTGGGTTGGAGAGGAGAAGCTTGAAAGACATGCTTTAATCCCTTAAAATATGTGCTGCAAAGATATAAAGGTGGAACACTTTATAGATGATGAAAGTAGGTAGAAGATTGAGGAGTTGGCAGGGATCCTTCCGAGGGATAAAGTGGAGGAAATAAGGGGCGTTATGATTACTAGAGGAGAAAGAAGAGCAGATATGACCTTTTGGAATGAAACTTCAAACAGAAAGTTTTCAATCACCTTAGCACACTGGCGGCAAAGGAAGGGAAGCAATCTGCAAGTAGCCTGAGGAGGAGATTGGACATGGATTTGAAAAACAAAGTGCCCAAAGAGGATCAAGATGTTCCTTTAGTTGGTATCCATGGGCAAAATGATGACAAATGCTGAAAAGAAGAAAAGAGGCATAATAGAGGAAGGGACCTGCACAATCTATAAAGAGGAAGAGGAGTTTGTGGAGCATGTGTTGAGGGACGATAAACATGCAAGGAGCATTTAGAAATTGGTGGATAAAGGAGTTAAAGGGAACCCTAGGTTCTGGGGGGATGAGCTGGGGTTTGGCTGAAGACAGGACCATTATGGGCATATAGGATGAGTGTTGGGAAGGTAGGCATGATTTTTATGGTAGTAGTTTGGGCTATTTGGAAGTCCAAATGCAGAATTGTTCACCAAAAGGAGCAACCCCATCCTCAGTCCGTGGCCAATGCAGCCCTGCGTATGGCCAATGATTGTGGCAGAAAGGAGCACGCTCTACAATCAAAGATGGTAAGGAGGGTGACCATCAAGCTCAATACAGATGGAGTTATAAACCTTAGGAATCGCCAGCAAGTGCATGAGGGATCTTCAGAAACAGTTCTGGAGAGTGGATGTATGGTTTTGGATAAACATAGGGGTTGCCAGCAGTGAGATAGCAGAGCTATAGGGGTTAAGGGAGAATATGTACGTAGCCAAGAAAAGAAACATAAGGAATATAGAGGTGGAAACTGATTCATCGTACTTGGCAAATGTTTCAACCAAGGGGGTAGGAGAGAAAGATCCCCTAGAAATCCTAGTGCAAGAATGCAGGGGAGTCATGGAAGATGTAAAGGTTTCATCAGTTGGAGACATTTATAGAGAGGCAAACAAATGCACGGATAAGCTCGCTGCTATGGGTCAAGGTGTGATAGTAGAAGCAACAGTGCTAAGTCTTCCTCCACCAGAATTGGCCGAGGCAACCAGGAATGATATACAGGGGGTAGAATGGCTAAGAAAGCAAGGAAAGGATAGGGCCGGGTCCCAGGTGGCCGCCTTATTTCCATCTTTTGTACCATTAAGGAATTAAAAAAAAAAAAAAAGATTTAGCAACAGAGTTTTTGATTTGATAGTAAGACTAGAACTCTTAAAGAGGAAACACTTGTCTTCAATGTGCTTCATTCATGATCGCGGAATAAGATCCAAACTCAGCTTTCTAAAATAGTCAAAGGTCTTCTAATTTTAGTACTCAAATCAAAATTCACCGAAAAGGATCAAAATTGTATTATGAACATTAGGGTTCAATACAAAAAACAACCCATTTTATTTAGCAAAATGTGTTATTATTATTATTATCATACAACAGTAAAATATAATAAAAAAACAGCCCCTAAACTTTTATCCTTCAATGAGTCTTTATGAATAGAAAGAGAGAGAGAGGAGTAATTTGCTCTTTCTTCTTTTCCTTTTCCTTTCTTTTCTTTTCAATGATTAGTCAAGAACGAATGTCCTACTTATTTCCTCAACATCATCTACACGAACAGCCTGCTCAATTGGCAATTATTGAGTTGGGGAAAAAAAACAATAAAATGATATTGACTTGCTCAAATGCAGAGCATTGCAGCCAATAGGGAAATAAGTTTCTAGAGCTTCCAATGCATCTGAAGCAGATTGAAATTGAGAAGCAATTAAAGAATGAATCATGCAAGAATTTGGCTAAAACATCATCATTCAGAAAAGTTCTCATTTTGGACTTGGCCAAAAATGTCAGGGCATGAGTTCCATTCCCCCTTCTCCCTGGCTTCCCAGTATCCCCCAATGTAGCGGTACGTTTCGCTACCTATCTCCTTTGCAAACCACCTTGGTTTCCAACCCCTTTCTTGCATCTTCCGTGACTGCACAAAGACATAAAAGACAAATTCCACATACAATAGTCCACATAAAGGGGAAGGAGAGAGAGAGAGCCGGGGGGGGGGGGAGAGCCCAAGAACACATTTAATCACCTGCCTTTGCCGTTGTTCCAGCCGCAACTTCTCTGCATTGGCCCTTTCATATTTTCCATTTTCTAGACACCATTGATCGGGTCTAAGTCTTGAATCTGTGGGTGGCAACTTCTCCTGTGACACAGGTCAAAGTTGCATGAAATATAGCCGCACACTGTCGCATAACTATGATAGCCACAGAATGCAATATAAAAAGTTGAGTGCTTGGAAAATCTCTCAATAGTTTTTGGATCAATACCTTAAGTCCAGGAGTGAGCTCATTAAGTGTAATTGCAAAACGGGTTAAATTATATCTGGTCGGGTGTTCAGATGGTTTGCTCCGTTTCCAAAGCAAATGGGCCTCTGACAATGATTCTGACCCTTTCCCTTTCCCAGAATGGTCTCCCTCATAATAATGCATGCTTTCATCCCATTTCCCTAATAATGTTGCCACTGTCCTTCCATCCCTATCCTGGACCATACCTTGTACCTGCATCACAAAGTTAATCCATCATATGTCCACATCATCAGTTGAACTTTCTCACAAGCATAAATCCAGCAAAAGAGAATATATTCTGATACATTCTCTAGTCAGATAATAAAAATTTGCCCATACTTTAATAACAGAAGCAAATGGAAAGGAAAAACATAGCAATAAATTGAACATTTCATCAAAAGTAGCACTCACCAGAACAGTAGCATCTAAGAGCCTAACAAAATCTAGTGTCATCTTAACAATAATACAAGTGGCTAATCAACAGCATATTATCACCCCTGACAAAAGCCGGCCAATGTTATTTAGACCTAGTCAATGAAATATTTCACATCTCCTAACAGTGGCATCTTCCAAATTATGGCCCTTCATTTTGCAATATGGTAACACCAACAGCTCACGATAATCTGCTATAGTCATAGAAATATAACTTGAGAACAAATAAAACCACATCTGCCAGCAGAAATCACAATTCTCTTTTATAAGTTAGTTAGACTTTAGATGACTTATGTCATGCAACAAGGATTCAGGCATTCATCAATAGCTTACGTTCTAAAAGCAAAAGCCTAAGAAGATCAAGTGCGCGCAGATCTTCAGAGTATTAAAAAAATCAGTATGAAAAAAATGAAAAAATTCTATCAGATCATATACAGGCATTAAAGAAAGAATACACTCAACTGAACTTTCAGCTTTAAATAGAAGGAATAGAGATTGGTAGACTTCAAATTTTCATTGACTTGTTCAGAGGTCAATTGGTTCTTATTCACAATCAAGACTGTCCAGATTGATGAGCAGTGACAATGATCGGGACCAACATGACCAAGTAGCCAACAAGTCTAGTGTAGCATTGGTGTACTTTCAAGTTGAAACCAAATGATAATTGATTCATATATATAATGATGGAACACAAAGATCCTCATCTATCACCTAAGTGACAAGGTACTTGAACTTTCCCTTTTCCAATTGGTTAATCAGCAGGCTCTTCTTTCGCGTGTTTCAATTCTCTCACTCTTTTCCCCAAGATCGTCATGCCTATGCTACAAATGACATACAACTCATCCTCTTAACAACGTTGCTAATTTCATGTTTTTGTTGCTCAGAATCAAAACTAAAAATATCTCACATCATGCTCCAACTCGTTCCTAGCTGCTGATTATGCAGTAATAAGACTTCCCTATGCAATTTACCACAAAGTTGACACCCTAGTTTTCATCAATAGATCAGTTTAACTTAGCAATAAGCAATTTAAATGTTTCAAAAGTGAGTACTGATGGATTGCCTTTTGGTTCAAATGATGTAATAGATATCTCAAATGATAAACATATTTTGAATTTGTTCAAGGCAATGAGAAAAATAATGAGGAACATAAGTACAAATTCTTATAAAATGCTAGCACTTGTTGGCAACAATTGTCGCATGATCATGCATTAATATTTTTTTTGTATCCTCTCAATCATGAAACTGACATGTTAAACAAAATTTGTGGATATGGTCCATACCAGAGCTTTTATCCAAATGCAGAAGGGTCTGAGGCAACAGAAATTGATTACATGGAGACTAAATGACCACTTTTCGATCTACAGAGTAAATTCCTTTTTGCTGGTCTAGGCCCACAGGAAGAGGGCCTAATCAGCCCTACTTTGGTCAGGTGCACAAATAAAAAGTCACAATTTACAACATATAATTCCTAAAATTGGCTAGTCCATAATAAAAATGTGGTACCATAGTGCATAGATCACTAAAATGTGTGATCCAAACTTAATATATATTTGAAGAAATTGCCAATATACAACCATATAACTAGGAACAGTTATGACATTCAATAATTGTTTTTCTTTTTATTTTTTTTTTATATATTTTAGTATTGGTTGAAATTTATTTTGCATTTACTTATCTATCAAACCACGCCTCAAACATGGAAATGCTGGAGGGGGAGCAAAATACTGCTAAAAATACTAGTCTAAATATCTAGCTAAGCCTACTCCCACATATCACGACCCATAGTTGTATCCTGTACCATAAAGAACCACAATAGAGGTATCGTTGCGTTATTTCCCAAGTTACACCTAGGCCTTAATACTTTGCCGTCGAGTAATCAACAACTATAAGAGAATAGGGTGGGAAGGCGTGTAACTTCAATCATTATAATCTCAAACTTGCTGCTTCTGACTGGAGTAAATTAAGGGGACACGTGTATTCATCTCATGCAACTTGTAGATAGGTGCATAAGACATCTCATGCCTGCTACTGTCCGACGCATCAACTTAGATGCAAATTAGTATCACCATTTACTCAACTCTATAGGAACATGACTCCCAATATGCGAGTATAAGAGTCATAGGGAGGCACAACCATTCTACTGTAATAACATAATGATAATATCTTTTGCAGCTCTAAAAGCATTTGTCAGTAAAACTACTATAATAGTCCACACAAGAGACCTAGATCCACATCTATACAGCTAAATAAGTGTCCCACCCACATAGCTACATCTACACATGAATATGTGCATTAATATTTCCTTGCAAAAAATCTGTAGATACATATACTCAGCAAAATAAAACAAAGACAAAAGAAGTGGGGGGAAAAAATCTCCATCTTGTAATTGGTTATCTTCTTAGAAGAATAAGACGCACCTGGTGAGGATTGCGATCGATGATGGATTGCTCTTTGAATTTCAGCTTACATGAGTAGTCACGGTTTCCCTGAATACGCATAGTACCGTAATGGTCACAATAAATCTTTCCTAAAATAAGGTTGTAAATGGTTGTCGTAACCTGGAAGGACAAAAACTACACTGCTTAGCAGGCACTTTAGAAGATTAAAACATATGGTTTTCTTAATAAAAAAAAAAAAAAAAATACCTTGCTCCACTGAAAGACTTCTCCATCATCAAATGCTAGAGTCAGAACACCTTCTGGATCAAGTTGAATAGAACGACCCCAAAATTTACTCTTTAAATTGGTATCTCCCCAAAATTTCCAACCACGACCCTCACAATGACAAGCAATAATCATGGGGTGATGACTAACCTATCGCAAGACATATAAAAGATTATTATTTTGCAGTAAAAAACACATTTTTCATAATATTGCAAGCAAGAAATGTAATTGATCATGAGTGGAAGAATTAATATCTACATATGAGCTAAAAACCAGCAAGCAAGTGATGTATTGCAGCAAAAAAAATATTAAGCCATGCTAGAGGAGTTGAAAGTGACAATAGCCATTAAAAACACAATCAACAACAAACAGGATAGTGATTCATTGTGCAAAAATAGGTGCAAAACTGCTCAATATCACATTCATAATTGATAACATGCACTTATGTCAAAACAAATACTACAATAGCAAAGTTACAAGAATCACAAAATAAATTCTAAAAGTGACAGCATAAAACAATCTCTCTGATAAAGTGTGTGTGTGTGTGTGTATATTACATACTGTATTTTAGCATTAATGTTTTTGGAATTTCTTTTCTCAATAATAGTTTCAGTGTCAAGTACATCACAATCTGAATGTTATAACATTGAAAAAAACCAAGAAAGAAAAAGTACTTGAAGCACACTCATAAACTAAATAAGATGAAAAGATCTATGTTTATACTCTGCTTGTAACCCCCCCCCCCCAAAAAAAAAGAAAGGTTATGATAATACTATTTTGGTAATACAATATGAAGAAAAATCCACATATTCAATTTTTTTTTTTTTGATACTCGTATATATCCCAGAGGTCCTAGGGCAAGCAATTCCTGTGCATATATATTTTTATTATATTAAAAATTAGAGAAATTAAAAAATAAAAAAGCAATAATTGAGAGAGAGAGAGGGAGAGAGAGAATAGAGGTTATAGAAATTAAAATTATTGGAAAGAGGGGTTGCGGAAGAGCAAGAGAAAAGAATCTTTGATGTTGAAACTAAGGGGAAAAACCAATGTTATGGTTCCTTTGTTAGCACACCCACTGTCTAGAAGATCCCTAAATCAAAGACTCAAGGAATTTGGTGTCAAAATATGTCTCTAGCTGGAAATAACTTTAGAGATTCCCTCCATGGCACAACGTGATCAAAGTCTAAATGGGGGATGCCAACGCTAGAGCAAGAGGATCACATTGTAGTCCTTGGAAGTCCATTTTTCAACCTTAGTAGGTTTTTAACCTCATGTTTCTGTTGAAAAGAAGGAAGATAATCAAGCTTGTTCATCTCGGGAAGACCACAAATATGCCACCATTGCTCATTGCATTTCAACCCTTTAAACCTCTTTAAACCACATAATCAAAGTGCTACAAAACTCCAAGAAGCCGCCTCAAGAATAAAGGACAGCATCTGATATGGGACAAATTTCCAATAATTATTTGGGTGGCTCAAGAAAAGGGAAAGAGATCCATTAATTTAATTAGTTTTTATTTTTTTATAATTTCTTAATATTTAAAGTTTCTTAGTTTTCCTAGTTTTCTAATTTTTCTAGTTTTAGTTTCTTAATTTTTCTAGTTTCTATATTTTTCTAGTTTCTTTATTTTTATAGTTTCCTAATTTATAGGATTTGCATTCCCTATAAATACTTATAGTGTTTCATTATTTTGGTATTTATTTTTTTTAGAGTGATATTTCTCTTTTGAGAGTTTAGGGTTTTCTCTTTTCAAACCATGTTGCTATTTTTCTCTCTCCCGTGTTAGGTGGTATCAGAGCCAAGGATTTCCCTTGCGATGGCCAACCAAGCCGATGAAAATATTACTCTTTCTGACATGTTCAGAGAGTTGCGAGCCATGAAAACTGCATTTCAAATTCTGTCTGTTCGAATTGTTCGAATGGAGCATCAAATAGGGTGGGTAGAAACACAAATCGAGCAGGTAGAAACAAAATTGCAAACGTTGTGGTCAAACTAGGGCAATAGAGGAATTAAAGGTGGTGCCAGGAGAATCGCTCAGGGTCCACACATCAATTCTATATTATCCCAACAATCTTGCATTATTCATACCAATGGGGATAAATTTTCAGATAAAGATGTGTAGATTCTGACGATAGCCAAGAAGATGGTGGTTTCAGGAATGCCTATTTCGAATGATTCCTTTGTTGAAGCAAAAGGCAAGCTGGAACCACCGGTCAAAAAGGATGTATAGAGAATTATAAAGTTAAAAAATAATTTAGAAGGATACATATATGCTATTAAAGATAAGTTTGATCAATTCAAAGTGTTGGGAAAGGTTTTGATCGGCCAGGAAAAGCAATCTCTCATCGAAAGATTTGATGAAACTGATTTAAATGATGGGTCAGTGAAGGCACAAAATTGGATTTATACCGATGATGAAGATGTCATTGTTTTAGAGTTTCAGAAGTATCTAATTTTTCTTAAAACTATTGGGAACTCAATTTTTTTTAAATTGAGTGAACTTGCAACCGCAATTATTTTAATATCTGTCATGCTTACCGTATGTTTTTGGGCAAGAAAACCAAAAGAAAGAGTTAAAAATACAGTTATAAGTCATTGAAGGTATCACTCGTAGGCGAGTTCTTTTCAGGAATGAGGGACTAATGTGGGATAAAATTCCAATAATTATTTGGGTGGCTCAAGAAAAGGGAAAGAGATCCGTTAATTTAGTTAGTTTCCATTTTGTTATAATTTCTTAATATTTAAAAAGTTTCTTAGTTTCCCTAATTTTTTAATTTTTCTAGTTTTAGTTTCCTAATTTTTCTAGTTTATATATTTCTTTAGTTTCTTTAGTTTTACAATTTCCTAATTTATGGGGTTTACATTCCCTATAAATATTTATAGTGTTTCATTATTTTGGCATTTATGATTAATAATATTTTTTTTAGAGTGATATTTCTCTATTGAGAGTTTAGGGTTTTCTCTTTTCAAACCGTATTGCTATTTTTCTATCTCTCCCGTGTTAGTATCTGTCCAGAAAACTCCTCTAAATATTGGACCAAAAATGGGCAGAATGTAAGTCCAGAAGAAGTGGCCCAAGGAGCATCATTTAAGTCTGATTTGGAAGCCTAAAAGACCATAAAAAGATCCAAAGAAGCTTAGAAAAGGCCCACATCACAGCCCAATCAACCAAGGGCATTTTGGACAAAATTTGTAGTGACTAGTTTTTGCTTCTCTCCGTCGGCTAGTTTCTTTCTCTCTCTACCGATTAGTTTTGTGTCTACTGGCTAGTTTTTGTGTCTAACAACTAGTTTCGGGTCTTGGGCTATAAATAGGAGTGTCTTGGATAGGTTGGAGTGAGGGCGAACAATCTCTTCTTCCTTTGTTCTAAGCTCTCTTGTTCTTTGCTTTCTTTGTGCTCTCATTCAAAGTTCTCAAGGGCATCGTCTCTACTTCATTTGTAATGTATTGATCATCAATAAAAGAAGTATTTTTCTCATACACTTCAAATATTCAACAGTTTCAACTAAAGTTAGATATGGTCTCATGTTCACTTTCAGGAGAACATTTGGATTGGGGATTCTCCCCTCTATTGCTTTTCCTCAACCCTACTACCTTCCTTCCATTTATGTGCTCCTAAGATAATAATTTTGTCTCTCGATAATTTCATTTCATTATAAAACTTAATGATAAGGAAGCTAGATGTTCACTTTCCTGATATCTTTGTGGCAAGGAGCAATTTCTCCCCAAAGAATCTTGATAGTACAGATTGGATACTTGATAATTTGGTTAAGATTTTTTTTCCCCCATCATTTTAGTTGCGGACAAAATAATCACCTTTCTTTTACAAAATTTCATTTGGAAATCAAGGATTTTGTTGTGCGTTTTACAAAATTTCCTTCGCAAAAAAAAAGGACCATTTAAAGTTATTTCTTTTAATGTGTTGTGCGTTTCAAGGATTGTGGAACTAGGAATTTATTTGTTTCTGTATTCTCCATAGCTCGCACGATATGGATCCCTTCTTCATAATGCATGATAATCAGTGATTTGTCCTCGTAGAGTGCCTACTTTGTTCTTGACATATTTTATAGGCTCCAGAGTAAGGAAAGAAAGATGCTTCTTCTTTGTGGAGTAAGAGCGCTCTAATGGCTACTCCTTTGGTGTATCTAGATGGATCATGAATGCTAATGCATTGGTCTCTCTCATATCAGACAAAATTGTGCTTTTATGCTTCTCATTAAATTCATGTGCTGAGGTGTTTAAAAGTTTCTTTTATAATTCCTCTGCAATAACTTTGTTTCCCAAAGGAAACCATGAATTTGATTGGCTGGATCTATGGCCTTGTCCTTGATACACTTCAAACTCTAGTGATGACCTGAGAGACCAACATCTGAGTGGCATTTACTGGCATCAATCATTTACCCGTGACCAATGGATGTCATTACTTCATCCTCCTACATTTATGGCCTAATGCACCACATTACCATCTCATTCCTATCCCTCACTATAGCACAAACTCACTAACCCCTATTCTCGTTTCTATATAAGAGGCCTTTTTCTTTCACTGGGGGAGGATTTTCTTTCCTATCCTACTAACCACAAACAACCAAAGAGAGACATTTAATTCACTCCCCGCCAAGTATGCCTTTTCTCTGTCTTCTCAGCCAATCCACATCATGAGACCCCCGCTACCATTTCTCTCTACTTTTATAGTTTATCTTGATTGCCACCATTTGGTCTTAAGGTTGCTCTAGTCCCTCCATCCACCCTCTCCATTGCCATCTTGGAATACATGAATAGCCACAGTCAGCTTACATGGCATATCAATGACATCTTGAGCAAAATCCTCTCAACAGCTACATGTCGCTGCACCCACTTTCTACTTATCAGTTATAAAACTACATTCACATATATCAGCTATTAATGAATACAGGTAAGACTTAACATATTCAGTATTTTGAGACATTACTAATGTTCTAGAGCCAACAACTTAATGCAATCCATGAAGCATAACATTTTATACCTTGTCTTGGTGAATAAGTTATTATAAAACTTGAATGAATGACACTGTAACTAGTTATTACAGGGACGATCCATATCATTCTCCTATATTATTACATGGAAATGATTACTATGCTCCTTACTGTCTTTTTTTTTTTTTTTTTGGTAATTCTTTAAAGGTGCTACTATATAACTATGTCCAAGCCATGATTGATCCACTGATAAAACTTGTATACCACCACTGAGCACTTTGATGGAAATAACTACCATTTTTTGGGCTTGGTTCATCCATTGGCTTCATTCTACATTTTTTTTTTCGTCAGATAATTTAAGTTCTACAAATATTCTAGGCAAAGTCTGAGGCTTCCTAAGACAAACCTTTCTTTGTGATTCAATGTGTAGGATGAAACAGAAATAGAAGGGATAAAGGAGAAGCTCCCCAAGGGCATGTAGATGTAAAAAGATCCCACGGGCAAAAGGATTATGAAAATCAACCAAGGCATTCACATTAGCATAACAAAATGGCAAAATGTTTCATTGAATAAATCCCCATAAGTTATAGAGAGTGCAGAAAAGTTTGTTGTTGCTGTTCCATTGTGTATTTCTTACTGGACACCCCATAAGACAATGAAAGCCTTAAACCAGTCAGTTCAAACTGCTGTAAATGTATTGACATCAACAGCACTGAGCAGCACCAGGCAGTCATTACTACATATAAACCAGTCAGGCACAAGAATGGCCATAAGCAAAGATGTAAAAGGTAAGTCAAAATCTTCCAGGCAGTTAATAAACATTTAGATAAATATTAGACATTACAAAAAATTAGACTCAGTACTGCAAAGATGTGAACCTCATAACGAAGGAAAATAAAATAGTCCAACCTTTCTACAAGTGAAAATAAGTACCTTTTCTGAGAAAAATCGAAGGCCTTTATCAGGAAAGTCAGCCTCATATGTCTCTCCCAGTAATGGATTAAATGGCTTGCAATTTCTACCCTCAGTAGAAGCATATCCCGATACAGCAAATGCTGCTACATTAAGGATCCTCATGAGGCTATTACCCTACAAAGTTGGTGCCAGAAATGACTATATTAAATACAATTGGGTGGCACTCAATACTGCAATTCAATATACATACATCAGCCAATATTGACATGGTAGTCCTCGCCAGAAATCATATGATCAATGAAAATTTAGACAGTCACTTTGCCTGTTTATACCTAAACAATGATTGTCAACTCATGAGCAACACATTTGTTCTCCTACAAGAAATGCACTGATTCAAGGATGAGCACCTTGTTAAAAGTTGTTCACTGAGATATTAACTATATTAAATGTTTTGCACAAAGGATCCTCATTCAGCTGTTTTCTTACATATTATTTCAAAACCTCCAGGTTTGCTTCTATTCATGTACTAGGAATTTTATGTTTTTGTTGCATTCTAGTTTAACTGATCCAAGAGGACCTATACTACAGCCCATACATATTTTTCTTTCTATTTCTTTTCTTTTTCTCATTAGAACGAGTTTTATTACATTAACACTTTTATGATAAACTTTTATTTTTATCTTATGGATTAACAAATTCTTTATCAACAAATTGAAAATCTACCAACATAGAAGCAATAGAGACACGACAAACAAGATCATATTGGGAAACCGGCACTCAAATAGATATTTCAAAATAAGACTTGAAAATTGTCAATTGTGTACCATTAATCTATGATAAGTGCATAACATATTAATGTTGACTCATTGTATCCATATCTTTAGAACTTTTCTAAAATCAACTCATCTTTAGTGAAATATGTTTACTGTCATTTGGTATCTTAATATTTCAGGTCATTGTACCATATTTTAAACATTTAAATAAACCATTAATTATGATAATTGTTAAGTCAATGAGTCCAAACCAAATACGAAAATTTGTGAACAAGCAGAAGCTTATGTACAATGTCTATGTCATCAGAAACAGTAGCTTAATAAAATTAGCCATTGGATGTTACAAAAGAAAATCTTATCCTACTAATAAATATAGGCAATAGTTTTTAATTTCTCTCTTCCCAATCTAGCAGGTACAAATTTTGAAGCAAAAGAGACAGTGTCTTGTTAAGGAAAAGAAGACTGGGTTCCAATCAAACTTTACCATTTTACCCCACTCAGATGCTCGATCCAGAAGGTAAGAATATTCCAAATCTTCAAAACATTTCTGTAGTGAAGAAAGAGGCTCATTAAAGTAAACAGGCAGACAAACTTTAGTTAGATCCTTGCCGATGTTATCTTTTATCATTACCCAGAGACTGACTCCCTTCTCTTTTTCAACTGGTTCAGGCAATTTCTTGCGCCTTTTGACAAAGGGATGGCTAGTACCAACAGATCTAACAGATGCATCAACATCATCTCCTGAATCAAAATTTTCTCCCTCATCAGAATTGAATGATGATATTCGCATATCTGAACTACTACTTCTGAAAGAACTTGATGAAAGAAAGTCGCGGCTATCAAAGAATGCATTTTCTTCATCATCTGTTTCTTCCTCAGCAGCATCCCGTCTGTCATTCTCATCATCAGAATCACTGGCACTTCCTTCTAGAAACATAGAAGTTCATTATGAATCAGAAGTAGCAAGTAAATAAAAAATTGATACCCCAAATTGAATTACATGGGAAACTCAAAATAAAACTAGCATGTGCACAGATGAAGGTAAAAGTATAGTTTCTAGAGACAATAATACGTTAAAGATATGTATTTTCACATTGAATTTCATATTACTTACTCTTAAAATTTATATTGCACTTATTTGTAAAGATATACAAATATTTTAGCATATCTGTCCACTTTATGTTGTGTCCTAAGATTTTTAATTTTCCCATCATTATTGCCCAAAATTATATTGTCTCAGACAGAAAGTGTTTATTATGCACAAAACAAACTAAATAAACATTTGAAAAAGAAATAAATAGAATTAAAAAAAAAATTCAAATTTTCAATGAGATTCACATGGAGAATTTGAAATCCCTACCCACAAGATCAATAAATAAATTTAGTTCCTGCCAATGAAGATTCATCATGCACTGCCACAGGTCAAACCAAACCCCTTGCCAGCTGTTGGAGGAAATGAGGTCATTACCAAGGGTTCCCAAGATAAAAATATTCTACCAAATAAGTGCCAATCCCTGAGAAAGAGGGCATGTAAGAACCATAATGATCTCCAATCATATGGAAGAACAAAGCCATCACAATGTAAAGGCATCTCCTCTTCAAGGAGTATGCTCAGTCTAGTTTCATTGACATCAAGATCTCGCAATTTTGAACATGAGTACAGGAGACACTAGTTAGACATGATGAAAGATACTCAGCATGTATATGTCCAATTTTTAACTACTTTTCGAGTATAAGGCACATCTTGATCATACTAGAACTTAGCTGGAGCAAAAAATGCATATATTTGTACAAATTTAGGCTTTCATGCAAGCAGACAATAGACTCATTTGTATAGAAAGCACACGACCTAACATAGGGTAAGGGTTTACAACAATTAAAACTCAACAATTAGAATAGAATGGGGCGATTGTAGTTGGAACAATAACTAGGCTTAAATAAAACTAAATAAAATTCTTTACTGAAAGAGAAAACAATACCTTGTTGTCCTATTATACTAATTAGGATAAACCTCAATTCTATATTTAAAAAAAAAAAAAAAAAAAAGTTTCTAATTTCATAAAAACTTTTTAAATAATTATAGAAAATAGAAAAAAAGAAACAAAAAAAATAATGGAAACTTAAATATAGAAGAAATTAATAGAAACTAAAAAACTTGAAACTTTCTAATATCTTGAATCTTCCTGCATCATTCTCTCCCTGGTTGGAAAAGGACTCATTTTGGAGACTAGACACATCTTCATTTTCCAAGGTATAGTTGGAGCCCAATTCAATTTCTTCAATGTAATCCTTCATTTCCACCACGTGATTGAGGTTTGTTATTTTTTTCTTTCCAAGAGACTCCAAAATCTGCCAAGAGGGCAACCAGGAGCTTCAGTAGCTTCAGTAGGCTTTTTCAGCAGGAGTTCAGATTGTACTAAGACCTTTGGCTCATTATTGTGCTCGTCTTCCACATCATCACCATCATCAACAAGATCATCTTTGCTTTCACTCTCCAGATGCTTCTTTGGTATAAAAGGAGGACTGTCCGAATGGCCATGATTAACATTCACCAATATGACTTCTTTTTTATGCCTTCCGAAATCAATCCTACCAATGCCTTTGACTTTTCCATGAGAAGATACAAACTGGACCTCATGTTGTCCTTATAGAAGTAAGTATTATGCTTTGTATTATGATACATATGATGATCAAACAACCGAGGTTTTCCAAGGAAGGTTATCCCAACATCCACCGGTACAGCGCCATGTAATGCTTCATCTTCCAAAACCACGGATAGCAAATTTCACCAAACATTGGGAAGTTATGGTATCACAAAACCGTTCTTTAACTGACCTACTTTTATATGGATGAGGATATCTTATTGTAGGAAGTTTTGATTTGTTAACAACTTCCACAGATATGCTATTTCCCATGCTTCCTCCATCATTAACAAGATAACAAACCTTACCCCCAAAAACAACACATGCAAGGAATATATTAGGCCTCCTCTATCCTCTTCACCTTTAATGGTTGCCATCATCACCCTTTGCACCACCGAAGACTCACCTTGGACTGTCTAACCATCAATTTCTTCTACCTCCTCATTATATTCATCAAAAACCAAATCTTTTCGTCCTAAAATTCAACAACTTCAATCTTCAATTGAAGATCAATTTCTTCTTTCTGTATTGTATTAAAAGGAAAAAAAAAAAAAAGAGAAAAAAAAATATCTAACTCTTCCTCAGAAGCTCCATTCTGATCAAGAGCATGTAGTAACCGCTCTTTCGATCCACCTAATGCTGCTCGATTTGCAGGTCCAGCTTCATGAAAAGGGTTCACTTTTCCAACTTTCTCTTCTTTCTCAAGATTTGGAAGCCCGAGTTGTTTGTAGTCACCTTCGAGAATCTCCATTTGGGGCTTCTATGGGTTCCTGATGCTGCATGGCTTGCACACCCCGGTTAACTCCTAAATCATTCTCCACATCTTGGCCAACTTGTTGATTGCCTCTACTTCCACCGACCATCATTCAAAAAACAGTAAAAAGAATTTTTTGCACTTAGAAAAATAAGTTATGAAAATTTTCTGAATTCTGAAAAAGAAGTCTGAATTGCAGAATCTGAATTTCAGTGCTGGAAAAAGGTCTGAATCACTGGAGGAAAAAAAAAAATATCTCCCTTCTGAAACTAACTCTATATTGCTGAAAAAGCTCAGTAAAGAATCTGAATTTCTGCAAAAGCAAAGCTTCTGGAATGTTGAAAAAAAAAAAAAGGATCTGCAGAAAAGTTCAGAAAAGGTTTCTGAATTCCGAGAAATAATTCTGAATTGCAGAAAAAAGGAACTTCGTGTTAGATTCTGCTACCACTTGGAGCAAGGGAAGGACTTAGACCAATTAGAACTCAACAATTAGGGCTAAAATAAGGTAATTGTGGTTGGAACAATAACTAAAAACAAAATAAAATTCTTTATTACAAGAGAAACTAGTGTCGTTTTATATTAGACAGATAAACCCTAATTTTAAATTAAAAATTGTTTCCTAAATTGTTATATAAAATGGAAAAAAGAAATAAATAATAATGGAACTTTCTAAACAGAAACCTATATAAAGAAGAAAAGCTAATAGAAAGAAGGAAAAAAAAAATAATAATTGAACCTATCTGCATCATGACTACTAGCTGAGGGTTTTGTACTCGTTCCCTAAGGACTTGATAAGTCGAAATTTCAGATAGAATTTGCAATAATACGTTTGTGAACTGGATTACTCTGGTGAGGTTCCATCTAGTTAGAGCTCAACTCGAGCTGAACCTAAATTGAGAAATATACAAAACCCTAAGAACGAGGAATCCTCACAAGTGAGGAGGAAAAAAGAAAAAAGAAAAAAGAAAAAAGCAATGCATAATCTAATTGATCTTTATTCCTCGTTCAACTCATCCAAACTGTAATCTTTATAGATTCCTAAGGCATATCCCCACAGAGCCATAAAAAATAATTTTATCCCAAAGATGAGAAGAAACAGTGGTCTAATTTTTAAGTTCTAACACATTCTGCTTCTTTCAAATACACAAATGAGCAGCTACAAAAGCACATCTCCAAATTAAACGAATATCTTTATTCTCTCCAAAACCACTGAATTTTGTGAAAAACAATTTTAGTGTGCTCCGAGGACAAACACAGTCATTATCACACACAACACATAACTCCATCTCTCCTGCACAATTCAACGATACACAAATTATGGTCTCTAGTTTTATAATTATCATAGCAAATGATATAAACCTCCACAGAGATTAGTACTCTTTTGCAGTAAATCATAGGTATTGATCTATTAACCACCATAGACAAGTATAAGCCTTAAGTTTAGCAAGAATTTGAGGCTTCAAAATAAAATTGGTTAATGGAAAAGAAGGATTTCAGTGAATCATAATAAGATTTTGGAATAGATATTTGCAGGAAAAAAAGCTCAAAAGTATCAGACTCTACATTCCAGTATAAAAAACACTTGTAAGGAGATTAGAGAAGAAAACTCTATAACCAGACTATCATTAAGGTTTCTTGAAAATCCTAAGAAATCAAATTTTCCTTCAGATTATAAGTATTTGAAGGAGCAAAATGAAGTCTAGGCAGCCTATAGAGTTGAGGAATAATTGACAAGAAAGAACCCCAAATGAAGAATCCTCCCAAGAAATAAACACAAGAACCATCACCCTTTCGAAAGATATAAGAAGAAGGAAAATCTTATATAACACTAAGAGGAATTTCCAAGGACTAGATCGAGAAACTCCTATCCTATCTATTCTCTCGAAAAGCCATATTAAAACCCACGAGAAGCTGAGAACCAACGTTTAGGCTCTCCATAAACGATGATAGAAAAACTACTCGAACTCAAATGGTCTCTTATCCATCTTGTCCAACGAATTCTAAAACCCTCTAAACTTTATCGAAAAAGCACCAACTAACCATATGGTAGGCTTTTTGAAAGTCTGAGTTCAAAACTACATTTATTGAGCTTCTTCACATAATCAACTACCACATTAGCAACTAGGGTTGCATCCCTTATCCCTCTTATAAAAGCACTTGAGTTACATGAGAGATCATCAAGCACCACACAACCTATTAAATAAAACTTTCAATGACTAGTAAGACTAGTAGGTCTCAATCCTTAACTTTCAAATAGTGGTCTTTCTTAGTAATACGGGTAATTAAAGTAGAATTCAAACTATTATCTACCACTCATTGGAATAAGACTTATTGAAGACTTTAAATATAATATGTACTTTGCCATTTTTTAATTCCTCAAATATATGAAAGAATGTAATTACAAGGTAGTCTGATTCAAATCTATTTGGCCTTAAACATAAAACATATATGTAAAAAGGCAAGAATGCCTTCAAACCAATCGGAACCCAACCGAAGGTTCACTTCAAGTTGTAAAAAGTTGGCCTAACCTTAATGCTGACCCTAACTCTAAGCCAAACCCATCAATAGCTAGACGTAAAAGAGCGGGGTTGGGCTTGGGTTGGGTTGGGTCAAGTTCACCCATGCAAGCCTTAAACTAGTTCCAAGAGGGTCCTTACTAGAACCTTTCAATATTAAAGGCTATATCATAAGTTTCCATAAAAGAATTTCTTTGGAGATTGATTGCAAGATCTCTAAAAGTCCATTAAAGGTTGTTCTTTGTGTGAGAGGTAGCTTATGGAAGTATTCTTGCTCGGTGATATTTACAGGAGAGGAAATGAATGATCACGTCTGTATATTCTACATTTCCCTATAGTGGCCATTGCCACAGATTGATATTCATCGAGTTGCTGAGTTGAAGTGGTATTAAGTGTTGCAAGGTTTCACAAACAAAAGGTTCAATTGCTATGAAAAAATTAGAGAGACTCCTAATATCTTCCTTTTTCACATTATAATGTCTAACTATATATGCTCAGATTTGGTCAAACATTGCTAATGGGAATGGGCAACAAAATGGACACTAACCCTAAATTTAATTTTAATATTAACCCGGTTAATGCAGCATCCCTTTTCACATTATACTCGAATACATACCGCTGAATTTATCTTGCCTTGATTGGGAGGACTCTTGGTGCTCCAAATGTCTTTGGCTCTCATCAACAAGAGTATTCTCCAAGTCCACCTTTTCAGCCTAAAACACCCAGATGCAACAAAAGGTAAGCACGCATTAATCCACCAACTCCTTTAATTCAACTTGGATCCAAAATACCTCTAATTGTCTCAATGTATCAACAAGCAGAAATTGCTTCTGCTTGAGAAGAACAAGGTAGGTATGCAGGGAAGAGAACTCATTCCGCATAATCTGCTCAGCGTCCTGAATTGCAGCCTCACTTACACCCTCTTCCAACAATCTCTGCCTCAGCTTCTCCGTAGACACAACCACATTGTCTGCCGGCGCCATTAACTCGCTGTTGGAAATTCGCGGTAATATATCCTTCACTGCTTGTAATGCATCCATCCAAGCCACCCTATCTTCCCTTGTCTCCGCCCTCAAATGCAGCCTCTTCGTCCCCGTATATATCGAAAACCTCTTATCATCCGATCTGCTTTCTCTCACAGAAGAGACCTTGAGATGAATTTCTCCGATCGGAGTCGAATGGGATTGGGAATGGGAATGGGAATGGGAATTGGAATTGGAATTGGAGTGGCGGGAAATGCGACGAAGAGATTCATCGCCGATGATTTTGAATCCTTTGGCAGATTCCTGATTGAGAAGAATCTTCCGAGGACCGTGAATTTTGTAATAGGAAAGAACTCCGTCCTGAAGAATAAACCATCTGGGTCTCCATCCTCGTCCGTAATTGACCCATTTGTAGAGTATTCCTGAGATTCCGTTCCCAAGAATGTCGTTGATCTGAACTTCTCTCTGGATTTCGATGGCATTCGAAAAAGAGCGAGGCAGAGGTGGCGGGAAATCGAGGGAGCGATTTATGTTGTGACTACTATTGTGGCTTCTCGATCCGTTCACGTTCATGGCAATGATGTTGCTCTGCGGTGATGATCCACGACAACGATGTTCCATTGAGAACGATCGGGATCCAAACGACGTTATTACAGCAGCCGTCGACGTTGTTGTAGGCATGTCTATGAATTCTGCCAAAGACGCTCCTCCTGTGTTGCGATCTGGCACCGTCAACACGCAGTAGAATGGATGCATCTATCCTCCCTTGAACACACAACCAGATCATTATTTTCTTCACATACTCTTCGCTTTCTCTCCCTCTCTCTCTCTCTCTTTCTTTCGGTTTTAAGATCACGAGAATTCCGGGAGGAAGAGTGAGAAACTGACGGAATTCGGCCGCCAGGAAACGCCCAGAAATGGAAGCGTTACGGTTTGGGGAAGGCTTTGGAATCGTAGGAATTATATCTGATTATAATATTAAAATTTAACAAATTTAATTATTAGTATAAAATTTTAATTATGGTATTAAAAATATAATAATTTCATATTATTTAAGATTAATAATATTAATGTAAATAATAAAATCTTTTTTATTGAGGATAATTTTTGTTAACATATTTTATTATATTTTAATTAAATTAATTAAATTATAAATTCGATAATACCAATTAAAACTCTTTTTATATCTATTTTATTATATATATAATTTAAATTTAGATTTTATTTAAAAAATATAAATATCAAACTTTTGATTAATTAAAAATTTAATTATAATAATGGTGGACGGTTTAAGTTTTTTCTTTATTTTTTCTTTAAGGATTTAGGGATTTTTGATTGTGGATGCAGTTTGGTGGTTGCCGGTTGGAGTAAGAATGGACTTGGACTCCTCATACTTGTTCTTACTTGTTCTCAACACGTGGCCCACTACACGTCAACTGTATCCTCTTTCCTTTCTCTCCACTCTAGTCTCAGCCCCCTTTCTTTTTCTTATTTTTCTTTTCTCATATCTTGTATTACCTATATTAAAATCATAAAAAATTAAAAAAATATATTAATTTATTTATGCAAAGAAAAAATAAAAAATTAATTTACAAAAGTAGAAATTTATAAATAATTATTAATAAAGAAAAGAAACTCATGTTAACATTCTTGAACAAATAAGACTCTTAAAATTAAAATGATAACTAAAAATATACTTACTCTTTTTTACTCTATTTTTTGTTTTCATTTTTCAATTGAAAATTTTGAACACATGTTTATTAACAAAATTTTAGATCATTTTTTTGGTTAATAAATTCAAAAAAGCATTCAAAATATATTTTTGTTTAAAGAAAAATGAAAAGAAATTGAAATTATGTTTAGAATTAACTTATTTCTCAAATTATTCTTTACAATATAAAATTAATGACATTTTCTAAATTATTGTGCCTTATCAAATTTATCACTTTTATTGTGCCGACTAAATTAGTATTTTTATTTGATTTTATAAATATATGTTGTATATCTACATCTAATTGGTCCAATGATTGTTCTTCTTAAACAAAGTCTCATATTCAAATCTTATATATGGAGAAAACAAACGGCAGAAGATTTGCCTCTTTAGGATTGAACCACTTTAGGATTGAACCTGATTTAGTTAGATACGATGTGGTTACGATAGTTTATATCAAAAGAAAACAAATGAATACATATAATATTATTCTCACGTTTGAAATTTTTTTAAAAGATTTTTTTTTTTTTGGGGATAAAAAAGCACTAGTAAAATAAGTAGAATCACAAGGTATGAGATCTATGATCATGAAAGGAGGGGGCTAGTCATTCTCTCTAAAATCAAGCAAGGAATGTGAGGCTAAAGCTAACAAACGATCCACCTCATTTACTAACCCTCTCATAATAGAAAAATATTTACTATGAATCCCTGCACGAAAGCCAAACAATCTCCCATAATTAGGCGTTGAGCAAAGTTTTGAATTTATCAAATATATAACATTTTAATACCAACCTTTTTTTAACTGCAATGATTTCACTAATAAAACTTTAAATGAATATTAATGATTATTATTAGAGTCAATTCCATAGTTGATCTACAATAACTTTTCTAGTTGTTGAAAATTATTTTCTTGAAAGCCAACTTACACCATATCACTATTATTCTTCTGAGATACTTCTAGTCATTCTTTGTCATATTTTGAGAATAATTTATCACCTCTATCTTCCATTTGAACAAAATTGCACAACATATAGCAAGCAACTTGAATTAATTTTCGTCATTTTAGTAGATAAACTTGGAATAGCCCTCATAATGTTAAATCTAGCCTTCTAAACATCAAAACAACTTTCAATCACATTTCTTTATGATGAATGCCTATAGTTGAACTATATAATAATGAATGCCCTCTTTGAAACAAGCTATAGAAGAAGAATTTAATATATTGGTTGGATCTGTGAGGTTTCAAACTAAATGATAATAAACAAGTGCTTAAAAAGAAAACTTTGGTAGAGTTCTTTCTAATTTTATATATCACTATAGCAATATATGTATATATATAGAGAGAGAGGGAGGGAGGGAGGGGAGACAGAGCGAGAGAGCGAGAGAGAGAGAGAGAGAGAGAGAGAGAGAGCCAATATAAAACATCATAAGAGCAAAAGAGCTTATATTATCTATTCTTGGCTAACTTTGTTGTCTATACCCAAAACATACTACCAGGAGGTCATCAAAAAGTTTGATAATATTATATGTAATTAGTTGTCTTTTGAATTATAAAATTCGTCATGCATGACATTTTTAAATTTGAGAACTTAATTCCAATAAATTACGTAATCAAGTAAATAATCAGTATATATGTGACGATTTGCTATTTGAGTGTTGCACTCCTTAACAAAAAAGGCAGAAGCATCCCCAGATGTTATTACAAGTATGATGAACTTGTTTGGTCATGCCGTCCACTTGTTGATTTATTGAAAAGCATCGCATTCATTTGTTGCATTCATATTCATTATGCGTATACCTATTGCTTCCAAGGAGTTGGATCCATGGTTGGGTTTCTATATAAATGGGTGACAAAGTTCGGGTAATGGATGTGTTAGGGTTTTGATTTCATGGCCGATACGATGCCATTGGATATAATAAACTTGGGTGATTTTGGGTATAGATAGGTTGTTTGCATATTTAGCTTGGGATGATTACTACAAGAAGATTGTGAGTTTAACTCCATCAGATCATTCTTTAAATGTCTTGCTTGTTAGGACAAATTCATGAAGGCATCACTAATTTCTTACATCTAGGATACATGGCTCTTGTCAATAGAATGTCATGGTTTCTTAGCTTATGTGTTAATAGATCAACAAGACTCAGTTGAGTTGACTAATACGCTAGTAGTTTATGAGTTTTTAGATGTGTTTCCTAAGGAGTTTCCGAGTGTATCACCTTAGGGAGCACCAGTTCTGTTTGCAAAAAAAAAGAATGGTTCCTTTCAACTCTGCATTGATTACCGCAAGTTGAACCAATTCTCTATTAAGAATAAGTGTCTATCACCCTGAGTAGATGACTTGTTTGATCAGTTAAAGGGCGCCTCAGTGTTCTCCAAAATGGACCTCAGATTAAGTTACCATCAAATTCACATTTGGGAGGAGGACATACCTAAAATAGCATTCCGCATATGTTATGGACATTATGAGTTCTTGATTTTATTGTTTGGGCTGACAAATGCACAATGTGTTCATAGATTTGATGAATTAGGAATTTAGACCTTACTTAGGTGACACTGTCTTGGTCTTCATCAATAATGTACTAGTTTATTCCCAAATCGCAGTCGAGCACGAGCATCACCTCCATCTGGTCTTTCAAACATTAAGGAAGGAAAAATTCTATGATAAGTTAGAGAAATGTAAGTTTTGACTCAGTGAGTTATCTTTCCTTAGACATAATATATCAAGTGATGGTTTGTGAGTGGATCAAAAAAGATTGCATCTATCATGGATTAGTTGAGACCAACCAATGTGATCGAGGTGTGTTACGCGATTTTTGTATATCACGATTTCGGACAAGTATACCCTAGTTGAATGTTGTGTATAGTGCGAAACAAATGTCGCCCCACAAGGATATTATGTATTCCAATTATAAAATACCCTATCTAAGTTGGACAAAATGAATCAAGATTACAAAGATATCAAAACTATGAAAATATCAAAAACAGAATATTGATTAATGAAAACCCTAATTTTATAAAACCGTAGGACATCGATTTCATCTGTCTCCAATTTTTCACACGATTGAATTCTTTAAAATCCCTTAAAGTTTATTGACTAAAGGTTCATTCTTGATGATGACAGATTTCCCAATATTAGATTCACTCAATGGTCATGCAATGAAATATTAATTCGACTAATCAAAACTCAATGGTCATGCAATTTTGATTAGGCCGAACTGCATTAACATCTATGGAATATCTGTAATCTAGGGTTTCCCCTAAAATCCCCACACACAGAGTTAATCATCCGTCGATCTCATAACCCTATATGGATTCTATTGTATTGGTTAGATTTCATGCAATTTTCTCCCGATTTCATGCATGTAATCGCAAATCATCAAATCGCAAGTACCTATACGAATGAAGCATTAAGTTCAACAATAAAATCTCATCAAAGAAAGAATATGTCAATAAAGATTTAAGGAAAAGAAATAAATCAAATCATGCTATTAATCAAAGAACAAAATCCATCGAGTTCTAAGAACAAGAAATCTAAGTAAACATGATAAAGAAAAGTAAGAAAGGTAAAGAAAACATTCCCTTTACACCCAAAGGAATCCTCGTCCAAAGGAGGTGGCTGCTAGGGTTTTCCCTCTCCCCTTTTTATGTAAAAGATGTCTCCTCCTTATAATCTAATTCCTAAGAGTTCTAAATGACTTAAAATTCGTAGGTCTTCATAATAGTTTGATATTTCCCTTGGATTTGGGCTTTTAGAGCTCATGGGTCTTGATTTCCAGCACTGCAGCAATTTCGACTCAAATTTCAGATATCTTCTGTCCTGACCCAACCTCTGAGGTCTTCATAAGATTTGTAGGCCTTGAAATCTTCTTTCCAACCCAACAAGAATCAGGTCAATTGAATATTGGAGCAAAAAGTTATACCCAAAATAGTAACAGTTGTCTGTACAGTCCAATATTCTTAAATAAGTCCAATAATCCTAAAATAAAACCCACGAAAATAATCAATGTAAAATCATGAAATAAAATCTAAAAATAGTCCTAAAAGTCATAAATAAAGTCTGAAATAAAATAAAATAGAATAAATTCAAGTGTATAAAAATATCGCTATCAAATACCCCAACACTTGAATGTTTGCTTGTCTTTAAACAAGAATAAATTTTTCCAAAACCAATTCAACATCCCAAATCCATAACTATGTATATGACAAGTTCAAACCGGAATTGCAATCAAAATGATCAATACTTTGCAGTATCCAGCACTAGAGAAACTATTGCATCTCATATAGTTTCATCGAAATCAAGAACAATGCAATATTCAACCACCCTCACAATCGGTTCACTCAGTAGAATGAAAGAAGATACTAATCAACTACTCAAAACACTCATTTTATGTAAGGGTATGTGTATCACTCAAATCAACACAATGAGATGACATTACCATAAGTTTGCTCATAGATCAAATCTCCACCACTTATATATAAAATCCATACACCAATCAAAAGATTTTTTATTTGGTTGTAATGGGGTTAAGGTAAGGGATAGGATAATGGGTAATATATAGGGTTAAAATGATTCACTAAGTATACCTAAACATCAAGACATGATATTGTTATATCAAGACAAAGAAAATACAAACTCTAAACAATGTGATAAATCACATATTCGAAATAAAGAACAAAGTAAAGAAATTTCACTCTAAGAGTGAACAATATCAAGAATGAAAAATATTTTTCTGTTTTTCTATTTTTCTTTTTTTTCTATTTTTTGACTTTTTCTTTTCTCTGTTCTTTTTCTTCTTTCTTCTTTTTTTTTTTCTAGCACTTTTTTTTCTACTAGTTTCCTTCTTCTCTTCTTTTTTTTTTTCTCATAACTCAATCAACATGACAATGACTAAAAATATATATAAAACTTGAACAAAACAATAATACCTAAAAACATAATACCATGCCGTCAACTATAAGTATATTAGTGAATTTGGGTTCAAAATTTGGGGTTAGAAAGAAAAAGTCATAGAGTAAATGATATGGGTAAAATACGAAAGAAAAAGTTTAAGCTCAAAGGGGGTAACTAAGAGGTAAATGATTGGGTTGGTATTTTTCGAAAGCCAAAAGTGTGTAATTCTAAGTGCCTTAATCATTTTGGTGTATGAAAATCATGAATGTGGTCTCAAAATGTATAACAAAGCAAGTTCTAAAATGACCAAATCATGCATGATATATGCTCAACAAGAAAAATGATGAAAGTAAAAAATTACTTTATAAGGCTCAAATTCTCACTAAGGTAAATTTGATGTTAAATCTTGCATGTCTATCCTTCAAGTCAACCATAAAAAAATGAATAGTCACTCATGTACCAAATAACTACTAATACCAATCGACTATCATGCAACCCAATTCAGAACAAGTAACATACAATGATTAGAAAATCCGAGAAAATCTAATTGGCATGGAAATTTTTTTTTCAAAACTCAAGAAATTCAGCAAAAATCAAGATTTCTAAACAAAAATGTGCTAATTCCTAAAATAAAAATAAAAATAATGTCCTACAAATCAGATAAAATAAATAAAACACCTAAAAATCAAAATGCAACGCATCCCCCCACACTTAATCCAAACATTGTCCGCAATATAAAATAAAATACTAAAATCAAGAAAAGAAAACAGAAAACTCCCCTAAATAAGCCAGTGAACTTGCAACTTCCTCTTTAGCAATTTTTTCTCTTCTCATAAATCTTCACAGTATGTCCATTTATTGCATCATGCCATGTCTTTGTCATTCTCTTGTCAATTATTGCATTCTCATATGTAAGCTTGATCTTTGAAATCTCTTCAAGTTTCCTCTTGTCAGTGATCTCTTCCTTGAAAAATTTTCTGAATCTCGACACTTGTCTGATGACAACTAAAAGAGGAATATTAATGTGCAATTTCTTAAGAATTTCTAAAAATTTTTCTAATTGTACTTTTGCACATAATGTGTGTCCAGGAAAATGAATAGAGGTTATAGAATCACTAAAACATAAAACACTTCCCTGTTTTGGAATCTAGTGTCTTAACCTCCTCATTCGTAAACTTTTGGATCTCTTCCTTTGTCTCTTGCTTATCCTCTTCATCCTTGGATAGATCTGGTACCTCTTGTAATTCGTTCTCTCTCATCAATGAAATTGCATTAACCTGCTCTCTGGGGTTCTTCTCAATGTCACTTGATAATCTATCTGATACACAGAAATAAAAGATATTAGTTAATTGATCAATTTTATTTTCGAGCCTCTCAAACCTTTCATTTGTTGCTGTTGCCAAGCGTTCAATTGCTAACTCCCATGATGCCTTAATCTCTCTTGGTTGTGGATTCCCTGAATAAAAATCTAGTGAATTCACACTCTGTGGTTCTCCTTGATTGCATGAAAAATTGATATGGTTCCTCCATCCAGGGTTATATGTGTTGGAGTAAGAGTTTTCTTGAGATTTGCCAAAATTAGAAATGTAATTTGTTTGCTGCACCTGTGGACACTCAAAAGATACGTGAGTAGAATCACCACAATAATCACAATATAAGACCTGGTTAGACACAACATTAAATTGATTAATTTTCATGCAATTAATCAAAAAATCAATTTTTGCATTGAGCAACCTAAAACTATCAATCTTATGCACGCCAACACTTTGCCTACGAATCTCACTCTCATTATACCAATCATATTGGTTAGAAGCCATACTATCCAATAATGACCATGCCTCATCATATGACTTGTTTATAAATGCACCCCCAGCCGCAGCATTAGTGGTAATTTTCACAGAATTTAAAAGACCACCATAAGATGTTTACAAAATTAACCAGTCAGGAATATCATGATGTGGACATCTTGTAATCAAATCCTTAAAGCGTTCCCAAGCATTATACAAAGACTCAGCCTCAGATTGCCTAAAACTAATAATGTCATTGCGAAGTTTAGCTGTCTTACCAGGTGGAAAATATTTAGCCAAAAATGTCTAAGAAAGAATCTCTCAATTTGTAAAATGATTAGCAGGGAATGAATTCAGCCATACCTTTACCTTTCCCATGAGAGAGAAAGGAAATAAGCGCAACCTTATGGCATCTTGACTCATCCCATTTAGTCTGATGGTATCACAGATTTCTAGAAAATTCTTCAAGTGGTTGTTTGGGTCTTCAAAGGTTTCTTCACCAGTGAACTGATCTGCCTACACCATTCTGATGAGACTTGGCTTGAGCTCAAAATTGATTGCCTCCACAGTGGGTCGTGCGATGCTAGTCTGAATGTCCTAAAGTTTGGGCATCGAGTACTCTCTCATTGCTCTGTTCTCATGGGTCATTGCTTCTTCCTCCTTAACTTCCTTGACTTGTCTATGAATGGTTCGTAAAGTTCTCTCAATCTCAGGATCAAAATCAACTAGGTCAAGATTTTTTGCTCGCAGCATGCATAGTACGGACACAAAAAAAAGCACAAAATTCAAACTTCAAAACCAAATGCAAGAACCACTCAAGAAAATCTATAATGTCTAGATAAATGTAGAAATCACAAAAACACAGCAAAATAATGCAAAAAGAAACCCAAAAAAATAATCAGAAAATTCTAAAAATTACGAAAAAAAATAAAACAAATAGAAAATCCTGTAAAAACGATAGAATTTGACGAAAATGGGGTCGTGTCCATAGTTAAAGATACATGTTTTGTTCAGCAGGCCGAAATCCTTCGAAACAAGTGGTCACTTGCCCTAATTTCTAAATCTATTTTCAAACAGCCAAAAAAAAAAATATTAAAAAACCTAATTCTATATGAAAGAAATAAGAAATATATGAAAAACCATAAAATCTGTATACCCTATTTACCAGAAACAAGAAAAAAAATGTCCAATCTCAAATAAGATAATTTTTATTGATATACAAGAATATTCCCGGCAACGGCGTCAAAAACTTGTTACGCGATTTTTGTATATCACGATTTCGGGCAAGTATACCCTAGTCGAATGTTATGTATAGTGCGAAACAAGTGTCGTTCCCACAAGGATATTATGTATTACCAATTATAAAATACCCTATCTAAGTTAGACAAAACGAATCAAGATTACAAAGATATCAAAACTATGAAAATATAAAAAACAAAATATTGATTAATGAAAACCCTAATTTTATAAAACCCTAGGACATCGATTTCATTTGTCTCCAATCTTTCACACGGTTGAATTCTTTTAAATCCCTTAAAGTTTATTGACTAAAGGTTCATTCTTGATGATGACAGATTTCCCAATATTAGATTCACCCAATAGTCATGTAATGAAACTCTAATTCGACTAACCAAAACTCAATGGTTATGCAATTTTGATTAGGCCGAACTGCATTAAGATCTATGGAATATATGTAATCTAGGGTTTCCCCTAAAATCCCCACACACAGAGTTAATCATCCGTCGATCTCATAACCCTATATGGATTCTATTGTATTGGTCAGATTTCATGCAATCTTCTTTCGATCTCATGCATGCAATCACAAATCATAAAATCGCAGATACCTATACAAATGAAGCATTAAGTTTAACAATAAAATCTCATCAAAGAAAGAATATGCCAATAAAGATTAAATCATGCTATTAATCAAAGAACAAAATCCATGCCAATAAAGATTTAAGGAAAATAAATAAATCAAATCATGCTATTAATCAAAGAACAAAATCCATCGAGTTCTAAGAATAAGAAATCTAAGTAGACATGATAAAGAAAAGTAAGAAAGGTAAAGAAAACATTCACTTTGCATCCAAAGGAATCCTCCTCCAAATGAGGTGGTTGCTAGGGTTTTCTCTCTCTCCTTTTTGTGTAAAAGATATCTCATCCTTATAATCTAATTCCTAAGAGTTCTAAATGACTTAAAATTCGTGGGTCTTTATAATAGCTTGATATTTCCCTTGGGCTTGGGCTTTTAGAGCTCATAGGCATTGATTTCTAGCACTATAGCAACTTTGACTCAAATTTCGGATATCTTCTATCCTGAACCAGCCTCTGAGGTATTCATAAGATTTGTAGACCTTGAAGTCTTCTTTCCAACTCAACAAGAATCAGGTCAATTGGATATTGGAGCAAAAAGTTATGCCCAAAATAGTAACAGCTGTCTGTGCAGTCCAATATTCTTAAATAAGCCCAATAATCCTAAAATAAATCCCACGAAAATAATCAATGTACAATCATGAAATAAAACCTAAAAATAGTCCTAAAAGTCATAACTAAAGTCTGAAATAAAATAAAATAAAATAAATTCAAGTGTATAAAAATATCGCTATCAAGGTGTACTACTTTCTTAGGCTAGCTGGGTACTATAGGCATTTTGTTGATGGTTTCTCTCTGATTGTCAAGCTGTTTCATTGATTGAAAAAAAAAGGGTTCTATTCATTCGAGATGATAAATGTGGGGTTAGTTTTCAGACGTTGATAGAGAAACTTGTCATCATACCGATCCTAAATTTGTCGACACTGGACTCTGGGTATGTGATCTATAGTGATGCCTCAAGGATGCCGACACTGGGCTCTGGGTATGTGATCTATAGTGATGCCTCAAGGATATGTTTGGGTTTTGTTCTGATACAAGACAACTAAGTTATTACTTATGCTTTGAGACAATTAAAGCCACATGATGACAGCTACTCCACATATGATCTTGAGTTAGTTGTTATTGTATTTACACTCAAGATTTTAAGACATTAATTATATGATGAGCATTATGAGATCTTTACTAACCATCAGAGTTTTAAATATATTTTTTACATAGAAGGAACTTAATTTGAGATAGAGAAGGTAGCTCGAGTTACTAAAAGATTATGATGTTTCCATCAATTATCATCCAGACAAGGTGAATATGGTTGCAGATGCTCTCAGTTACAAGTCAGTTGCTTCCTTAGCTGCTCTAAGATTGAGGGGATATAATTTGTTATCTCAATTTGATCGATTTATTTATACAGAAGTGACCCACCGAGATTGTCTACTTGCTAGATTTATGGTTTGGCCAACTTTGCTTGATAGGATCATAGATGCTCATCACGTTAAGGAGGGGATACTTAAATTGAGGAAGTTTCAAAAGGGGCGATGCTCTTATCACTTTCGTTCATCTCCGTATGAAAATGATGTATAGAGATCTCTATGTTTACTATTGGTAGTTTGGTATGAAGAAAGATATGACCAAATTTGTTCATCATTATTTGACATGTCAACAAATCAAAATTGAAACGTCAAGGGTTAGTTGGTTTGTTAAACTGTTGAGATTCCTGAGCGAAAGTAGGAGTACATCACTATGTACTTGTATCGGGTTTACTCGGGAATTGTGATACTATTTGTGTTGTTGTTGACCGACTCACAAAGTCTGCGCATTTCATTGTCATAGCCATGAGTAATCCATTAAATAAGCTTACTCGGAAGTATGTGGAGAAGATAGTCATTTACATGGGGTGCCAATTACTATAATCTATGATAGAGATCCATGGTTTATGTCTTGGTTTTGGGAGAGTTTGCAAATATAGTTGGGAGCTAGAATTGACTTTTTTATTACTTATCATACTCAGACTAATGTCTAGTCAGAGAGGACTATCCAAACACTGAAGGGAATGTTAAGGGCTTGTGTGTATGAACTCAAGGGTAGTTGGAAAAAATATTTAATGTTGATTAAGTTTGTTTATAACAATAGTTACTATTCAAGCATTGAGATGACACCATTTGAGGCTTTGTATGGTTATTGATATAGAACTCTCTTATATTATGACAAGGTTGGCTAGAAAAAACAGGCATAGAAATAGTTGGGGTCTAGCGTGTGACCATTAAAAAAATGATCATTATCCGCAAAAAACTTAAGATACCTCAATCCTACTAGAAAAGTTGTGCCGATAAACATGTTGGGAACTTGAGTTTGATAATGTGGAGAAGGTATTTTTCAAAATTTCACTAATCGAAGGAGTGTTTTGTTTTGGAAAGAAGAATAGGAAACAGAGAGTGAGGTACATGGGTCCATTTGTGATCTTGGATAAGGTTGTCATTTTAGTTTATAGGTTAGTCTTACCCACCTTACTTATATGGGATGTGAAAACTCAAGTCTAGAAAACCCTAGGAACCCTTTTCACGTTCACTTACAATTTTTCATTGTATAAGCATGACATCAAATACATGAACTCACTTAAGTGTGTGTTTGTGTTTTGTTTGTTGCACATGCTAGGTTAGTTCTAGTTTTTAAGGTATAGTATACTATGTATTCAACCTTTACAGTCCATCTGGATTGAGGATTTTGGTGGGAAAATGAGAGTTTTAAAAAATCCACTCATATTTAACAAAACAATTAATTAGAAAGAAAGATTTTGAAGGGTTTTAATAAGATGAAAAGATTTTGGAGGGTTTCAAACCTAATTTTTCAATCTCACCAAATCGATAAATTTTATAAGAGATGGATTTTCTCATAAAATTATAAATACTAAATTTATTTTTATATCATTTACTTTAAAAAACTAATAAAAGAGCATTTCAGTAGTAAACTAAATTCAACACATATCTCTTCTTGCTCAACTTTCTCTTTCTCGTTCACCTTTTCACCTTCTTAGCATTTTGTAATCTATTCTTTTTTTTTTTTTTGATTTCGATTGAGTACTGCTACAATATTGTTGTCTCTTATAGTTAATAAAATCATTTTTGTTTATGAGGTAGCAATTTTTAATTGCTATTGCTTTTACTCTTACTCAACTCTTCTTTTAACAATGTTAGTTTCTTTGTCCATTTAGTTATCATCTAATAGTTTATTATTTTTACTTTAATTTTAATGATTTCATTGATTTTACTTTTATGTTTTCATATTGCATATAGTTGAATTTGTTTTTATTGATAAAATATTTATGTTTCGTAGATGAATAGTCAAGAAATTAGAAAAAGAAAATCATATTATAGAAAATTATGTATTCATCTTCTGATAGTTGCTGCATTGCCATGCATTATTGTTACTTAACTTTTTTTTTCAAATGCAATCTTGTAAGAGAAAACTTAGTATAATAATGAGCCTTGAAAGAATAAGAATCAAAGAGGAAATTTTATGTCAAATAACAAATAGTAAAGAAAGAAAATCAAAAGATAGTAAAAATGGAACCACAAACTTTCTTGAATTTGTATACTCTTTTAGAAAGAGAAGTTGGATTTGAACCAACAAAGTAGACTTCGGTGGAAAAATAAATTGTCAAAATACTTTATATTTTAATGTATAGTGTTAAAAATAGTGAAATACAATTTTGGTTTCAATGATCAGGTAAAACTACTAGTCACCATCTTCATAGAGTGTTGAGAGTTATAATTGAAGTTGAAAACAAAATTTTATTACAACCTTCAGAATTCTCACACGAGATAATTCTTAACAACCGATTCTATCCATATTTTGAAGTAAAATTCTTAATTTATTTTTATAGTTTTATTTTATCTTAAAACCAAATATTAATATAAGTATAAATATTATTAGGATTGCATTGGCGCATTTGATAGAACACATATATGTGTTAAAGTTAGTTGCACAAAACTCCTAAAAATTGTGTTAAAAAAGACCATCCAACTCAAAATGTTTTGGCTACTTATTCATATGATTTGAAATTTACCTATGTGTTGCCAGGATAGGAAGGAACTGCATCTGACTCAAGAATTTTGAAAGTGCATTAAGAAGAAAATATAAGTTAAAAATTCCTAGGTACAAAAACTATAGTCAACTTTATTACTATATTTTTTTATTTTGTTTAAAAAAATTATGATATTAATTATAATTTTTTTAGGGAAATATTATTTTGTTGATATCAAATTCATGTTAACACGTGGGTTTGTTGCACCATATATATCATTTGAAAGAGTATTCTATAAGAAATCTACCACAAAATCTTAAAGAGTTATTCAACCTTTGACATGTATCATTACACATGTTTTGAAATTATATCCAATGCAGTTAAATTGACATATAGGTATAAAGCTCAAAAACTAATAATTTTGACATGTTGTATTTCGCATAATTATTTAATATGTATAGATCCAAATGATGAGCTTCTTGCTAAAGTGGGTAAAAAACTTACAAATTAATTTTAAGCTTAATAACAATTTGAAGTTTGTATGAATGAAGATGAAGATATTACTTGAAGAAAACTTTTATAAGATTCAATAACTAATGAGATGAAAAGAGATTATCAGAAACAGTTTTATGGTTTATAATTTATGTTATAAATATTAGTCGGTTCTTTATTTCTTGTCGTTATTTGTCGATATTAGTTCATGTCTTTGATATTTCAATATTTTTTGTTCTTTATACTATTTAAATTATATCTTTTGATTGAAAATAAATGATTCTATTTATATATATTTGTTATAGCATGTTTAGAAAGAGAAAAGATTCAAATGATGGAAGTAATAATAAAATTGTGATATGGACTCTTGCAACGGATGATGCACCTATTAATGCATTTATGCACCAATATGATATGGGAAACATAGTGAATGAGACATTCATTATAAAAGTAAATGAGAATATTTTGAAAGAATTGATCGAAAAATTTGGAGAAAGATTACTTAAGGAGAAGATTAGAAATTGACGGAAGACTATAAAGAAAAACATTTTTGAAGCTTATGACATTTTAAGAATGGATTGAGTGGATTTGCATGGAATCTAACAACACAATCATGGAGTGCAAAACTTGAAATTTGGGAAAAATTGATTGAGATACATTTTAAATTTTTTAATCTTTTATAAATATAACATTTAAATACTAATTACAATTTTATTAATTTTTTTTTAGTCTAAACCTCAAGCTAAGAACTGGATGTCTACTCACTGAAGATCATATTAAAACTGTATCTGAATTAAGGAAGAAACAATTTATCATATTAGATGAATACTACATGAATAACATTGAAAGCAATGATAACTTGATATCCTAGAATGATGAGACGTTGGAAGAATGTACTTCATTAGCAAATGTTGATGTTGATACGGTTTCTCAAATAACTTCAATAGATAGGGTAATGGAAAAGCAAAAAAAGCTTAAAAAAAAAAAACCAGAATCAAAATTTGACGAAATATATTTAGCAATGAATAGTATTGTTGATGCAATTAGCAAGATGGAGAAATCAATATATGAAGATTCATTGATATCTAATGGGGAGTTTTGGAGTCTTGTATAAGAATTGGAATTTGAGCCAGAATTTATGAGCACAATCCTTTACAAGCTTACGAGTGATAGAATTAAA
The DNA here is from genome assembly GCA_037126225.1 of Dillenia turbinata. Classification (NCBI taxonomy): domain Eukaryota; kingdom Viridiplantae; phylum Streptophyta; class Magnoliopsida; order Dilleniales; family Dilleniaceae; genus Dillenia; species Dillenia turbinata. Next base: position 13,122,035 of record JBAMMX010000018.1, on the reverse strand, counting down.
TTGCGCACTGTATTGGCATGTCCTCATCATCTTAGGAAGCAAGTAATAGTGCGATTGATATTGGATTCTTTAAATGCAAATGTGCCTTGAAGTGCTTCTAGTTTTACATCTTTATTTGGTCTATCGAATTCTTTCAATAACTTTCCTCTCTTTTCTATTTGATTATTAGAAGTGCAAATTTATGGTTTTTTGTACTTGTCACTTTGGTCCCATTAATTTCAATTTTAAAGTACTGAATTAACCTTCTAGAGGTTTCATTTATGTCTTCTCTTTATATATTCTATATTTACTGAGTTTTATTTCATTTATCCTCATTTCATTTTATGTGAGTTTGTCCAGATTGGTTCAGGTCTTATTTCGTTGATCTGAGAGTGTTATAGCAAGGTGATTAAGTATCTACATCTTAGTTTTGTAAGTAGAGCATCAATTTCTGGTTTCAATTTTTAGTATTCTTGTAGTTTAGCTAAGTAACAGGAGTTAGTCTTACTTGGTTGATTTGGTTGCTGTTCAATGGTTGAATGTGCAATCCAACTTATATTGTTGTAAGACATTTCTATGCATAATAAATCCTCACTTTTGTCAAGAAAAAAAGAACACAAGTATACCTTTAGAATTATGCAAGCATCTAATATGCCAATTATAAAGTTGGCCAAGTGTCCAGGTATGTATGTTCAAGGTTCGTAAGTCATATATGAAATAAAATTGCAAGAAATAAACAATGGCTCAATTTGTTCAAGAGTATGAAGCAATATAAATCAGCCAAAAGAACAAAATTTAGAAAGAATAAAATAATAAATTTGTGCATTTTTTTAAATATATTCTATCATTTTTTCTCGTTTAATCAAATGTGATTTTTTATTTTACTTTCTTTCCCTTCCTTTCCATCACATATTTTGTTGTCACACGTGATTTTTAATTTTACATCCATTTCCCTTTTCCATCCTTTCTTTTATATTCTTTTCCTATGAGGTTGCCAAACACACTGTTTGGGTTTAAAGTAATCTAACCATTGTAATAGGTTAAAAAATGTGGAAATGGGAAGCAAGGGTTTCGAAGTGAGGGAGACACTAAGGTTATTATGAACAATCTTTGTCGCTTTGTCTTTTACATTGCTTTCTTCCTCCTCTCTTTAACACCACCACCCCCCATCTCAGCTTCTTCCATCACCACTCTCAGCAGATCTCTCTCTCTCATGGCAATCATTCCTTGTCTTTCACAATTGTGATATCTCTCACCCTCTTGCACTTGGGATCTGTTGTCTGTTGCCTTCCCTTTCATTGCCGCCACCATCTTAACCTCAGTAGTCACAAATTTTCATTTGATAGCAGCCACCAAAGCTCTTTTCTTCTTCCACAATTGCATCTCCTGTCTCTCTCAATCGTTCAAGAGTCTTTTTCCCCTCCCACCTTCTATCACAAGTTCGAAGGATTAAAGGTCTCTCTCTTCCTCTCAGTATCTTAGTCAGTCTCTTTCTTTCTCAAGTTTGATATTTCTCTATCTTTTTTCTCTCTTTGTCATACAAATTAGGGTACTTAGTCTCTTTGCTCTCCGTTTGACAATTTCATCTCTCTCTCTCTTCGTATGACTCTACAAATCCATCTCTCTCTTTCTTTTTTGGAATCTGACAAAGATTTCTCTCTCCTTGTTTCAATCTCATCCAAACTATCATTTTCTCTCTTTGAATCCGAGGATTGATCTCTCTTTTTCTATATCCTATCCCTTTCCTAATAGAATTTGTTTGTGGGAGATCTCATCCCTCCTTATTGTGAATTAGAAAGGACTTTGGTGAGCAATCTCTCTCTCTCTCTCCATTTTTATTTAGTTTTTTGTCATCTCCATGGTGGAGAAACCTATTAATGATGATCTATGGTAGTGAATGTGGTTTTGGAGAAATTTTTGTAGGTTCAAAAGTTGGGTGTACGTGCGTTTTAGATTGTAAGCGTGTGGTAATAGGTTTTTGCTGGAGGATTGGTCTTTGGTGTAGCTAAGACAAGAAACTCCATGTTTGCTTTTTTCCCCATTTTAGAGATCCTTTTTTTTAGCCTTTTGTCTGACAATCTGTTTGGACGAAGGATTTTAGTGGGAAAGGAAGGGAAAGAGAGTATCTTTAAAGAATCCACACACGTTTGACAAAACAATTTATTGGAGGGAATTGTTTTGAACCCAATTTTTTAATCCAACAAAATTGGCAGGTTTTGATGGGGAAAGATTTCCTTTTAAAATTTAAAATTTACTTTTATGCTCTATATTTAAACAAAAGAACTTCAGAAAGGATAACACAATTTGTGCATTTTTTCAATATATTTCATCCCTTTCACTTGTGTAACTAAATGTGATTTTTTTTTTTTTGTTTTTTTACTTCCATTTCTCTCCCCTTTTCATCAGATTTTTTGTTACTAAATGTAGTTTTTAATTTTACCTCATTTTCCCTCCCTTTTCCATCCTTTTCCTTCTTTTCTTTTACCTCCCCTCTTCATGAAGGTGTCATACACATTGTTGACACACGTTCCAAGTTAAGATGAGTATTAGATGAGCTTAATATGTCGGGTTAATATGTTAACTTAAATGATGATATCTATTGGCTTAATATGTTAATTTAATGGTTATATATGTCACATTAAATGATGATATATGTTAGTTTAAATGATAACATATTGTTGAAAGAAATATAACGCTAATAGAAAAGAAAGACTACAAAAAACAAAGAAAATACTCTCCCCTTTGTTGGTATTAGGTATGAAATTTTCTCAAAATATGAAAGTTTTTAAAATAAAATATTTCTGATTTTGGAAATTTTTTTAAAATTTAGAAATTTATTAGGCATATAATTGTTAAGAACATTTGAAATTTTTGTAAATTTTTAAATTAAAAATTATAAAAAAATCTCTAAATTTAGAAAAATTCAGACATAGTCATGGTTTTTTACAACCTCTCATGGATAAGGTTTTTGAAGAGTCTACCTTTATGCATCCATGCATGCCATTTTAATTTTGTGGAAAGTTAATCTATTATCTTTTAGGGGCCATGAAAATTATGCATTAGAATGCATAAATCTTATACGATTAATAATTATTTTTGTAAAAAAAATGTTAAGAAAACTTTACAATTGAAAAAAAAAAATAATTTTTTTATATACCTAATAGAAACATGAAAAAAGTAATATGTAATGTTATCGAAAAATAATTCTTATTGCTAAAATTAAAAATTCCACTTCTTCTTATGTATGAAAAATAACATTTAAAAAGAAACTTAAATAATGTTTTCTAAAGAATATTCTCTTTAATTTTAAGAAAATTAAGCAATTTAACCTAATTACTCGACCTAGGAACGTTGCGTAAATGTCGTGAAAAAAATATAAATAAATAAATAAAAGTCGCAAATAAAAGCCGTTCCACAAACGAGGCACAAAAGACCGCCAGTTGCGAAAAACTAGAGAGAGAGAGAGAGGAGTCTTTGAAACTCGCAAGGAAAAGAAAGAAGCGAAAGCCGACTCCTCTCTTCTTCGTCTCCACGCCTTGGCCTTCTCTCACATTTCTTCACAATTTTCAGCGTAACATCTCCCTCTCCCTCTCTCTCTCTCTCTACACTTATTTCTCTCTCTATCTCCTATCTGTCTGATTTCAGTCAAAGAAATGAAAACTTGTCTACGTAGAAAAATTTCACTTGGGGCGGGAACTTTTGCATGTTGAGGAAATTGGGCATTGTTGAATATGTTTGAATCGCCTGCATCTTTTTGATTGTAATTGCTTCTTCTTTTGATTTCTTGCATGCTCATTTTCATGGCATTCCAACCATTTGATTGAATGGTTTTATTTGTTGGGTGGCATTGTGTTTTTGGGTGTTTGATTTGTTGGAATCCCAAAATAGAAGAAACTAGGGTTTGACCGAATTTGTTGATTTATTGCAGTGCAATGCCTCTATTCAGAAGAAAGGCTTTTCCTCTATTAGAACCACCCGAGGATTTGGACCCTCGTGACCTTGTTTTCCAAGTTCGCTTTACCAAAGAGATTTTTCAAGATTATCGGTATCTTCTATCTTCTATCTTTGTTCTTTTCTTCTGTTCAATATTTTTTTTCTTGATTAGTTATGATTTTTGTTTTTGGTTTGGTTGTTGATAGTGAATATTTGAAACGGATTAATCCATATAGACAAAGAGTTTGGACTTGTAAAGTGAGTGGGAAGACTAACTTGACCTATGAAGAGGCATTGGTCTCCGAAAGACGTGCTTCTGAGAAGGTTCAGCAATTCCCTAAAGACCTAATTCTTCCTGTCCTCCAAACTGTCCAATTCAGTAAGTCTTGTCTTCCCCTTTTCTACTTAATTCATTACTTTTCTGTGAGTGCATTTTCCCTTTTAATGATTTACTTGATTAATAGTTGAAATTGTTTTGAGATAAATGGAGAGAGTGGGATTAGGAAGAGCCCCTCTTTCTCCAGTTTAATTATTTAATCATTCACCAGACCCACCTTTCTAAGGCTTTCCAAGAGATGGCGGTGTTGGGCAGGATGCTTTCTAAGTATTTCCTAGGTCATTGTTTGCTTGGTGGCTACTGAGTTTTTGACTGGGAAAAGGGAATCCATGGATCTACTGATGGGCTGAAACATTTTTATGATCTCTCTCTTCATCTTGTAGTGGGTTTGGTAATGAAAATAGTGGTAGGGTCTTCCTTGAGACATGACACTTGTAGATTATAAGCTATAGATGGGAAATGGATTAGGGACAACCTTTGCTAAATGGTTGCTTCCCCTTACCTGAGTTCATAAGTTCAATTCTTGGTGGTATGGTTGTAAACACTTTGCTCATCTTGGAACTCTCATGTTTAATGAGATGCTTTGAGCTTTGGGTTACCTAGATTAGACATGGATTTGTACACTTTGTATTACTGAGCTCTGACAGGATAATCAACATTTGTGATTTCTTTGTCCGTTGTTATCTATTCTCTTTTCAGATGCTTCAATTCCTTGGTCCCCGCCCCTACACCAACACAAGTAATTAATATTACGGTTATTGATGCTATATCACCTTTGCTGTTATGCTGAAGGAGTAGTTGCCCATGGTGGTTGCATAAGAAGCTCTGTATAAATTTTCCCTCTATAAATACTCTCAATGTTATGATTCTTAAGTTCAAATTCCAATTTCAATGTTTGAATGTGAGAGGAACAGTCGATCACTCTAAAAGCAGTTTGACTTGAACTGGTCTTACCCTTATAATAGTGCAGATGGGCCTCGAGTCTAACTGAGAATAGTAGTCTTACTATTGCAATTTTAATGAACCTTGTATGGTCTCTATTATTCTCTTTGTATCTCTCCAAAATCATTGCTCTAGAAATCTGCCAAACCAAGTCCTCCGTGAGTATTTCAAGCCATAAAGGGCTTTCTTCAGTTAAGATACTTTTATTTTGTCTTTTGATATCTGAAAACTGATAAAATCTCCATGTACATTTCCTCTTCCAAGTAACCATGAAAAAGTGCATTTTTTACATCTAATTGATGAAGGTCTCATTTAAGACTAGCTGCACATGACAGAAATACTCTGATAGAACTCATTTTGGTCCTAGAATCAACGGTTTCTTGATAATCCAAAGTTTTAGTAAAGCCTGTTGGCATGAGCCTTGTTCTGAATTCTCAAGTGTCCCATTGGCTTTGTGCTTGATTAGTAAAACCTCATTTACATCCTACTATCTTTTCTGGTACAGAAAGGAAAAGTTAGCTCCCAGGTGCCTTCTTCGTCTTCTTCTTCTTTTTGTTTTTTGTTTTTTTTTTTTTGGCCAAGGCCCTCGTTTCCTCTACCGTAGCATTCTTCCACTTTGGATCAACCAAGGCCAGGTGGGAGCAGAATTTGTTGACAATGGATAAGAGAGATTAGAAAGGGGATGTTTAATACAAGTATGAACACCTTTCCTAATGGCAATAGCGTGTGTGATTCATATGGTTTTGATATGAGATCTGGTGTTCGTGTGTCTTCGTGAGTCTATTTGGGAGAGAATTTTATATGGGACAACATATCTCAAGAGGGTGGAGGAATTGGTCAGAAGGATCAACCACTAATACAAGTGAAGAAACCTTTTCCATAGGATAATTGTAAATTATAGACCCTAATAAAGTTTGTTCCTCACTTAGGAGGATAAATGGGGAAAAAATTTGGCAATTGATAATTTAGAAAGAGATGACGGTTGATAGTTTTGCGATTCTATTGCAAGCTGGATGGTGGATTTATCAGTCACACTTTACTTCATTGTGAAATGGCATCAAAGATTCAAAATCAGTTCCACTATAGCCAGTGGCCTTTGAAACAGGCACTATGAGCTTGGTGAGATTCTGCCTATGTTGCATATTGATTATTTTGATTATTTTGCTAACATCTCCTATTTTTTGTTCATTTCTTTATCTATACATCTGGCTTTTTGCTCAGAGAATTGTAGGATAGCTACATAACAATTGCCACATTACCCTGGCAGTTTTTGGAAGAATCTTCGTGGATGCTTGTTACTATGCTAGCCATCACACCTTACAGCATGAAAATAATGCTTGTTTCTGGTTGAATTACAGCAAAGTCCAGCATCAGGTCCTTGGGGTAAAATGTTATTTTTGTTAATCCAACTTGTAAACATTGCTTGAAATTTTGATGTTTCTTGAATATGTTCTTCATTGCATTAATAGAGTTGAAGTCATCATTAAAAAGTGGACTATATCCATATATTCTATCAGTTTTACTCTTTATCTTTGTTTTTCTCTATTTGATCGCTTTTGGTATTTTTTCCCCTTGTAGGGGTGCCAACTGAAGGTGTAAGGATAATGTTCAGCGGCTTTAGAGGAGTATAACTATGCTCTTTTCAAGACTCTCGATTTATTTTTTCTTTGGTTTAACTAGCCTTGGCACACTACTCTATGCGTGAAAAGTTGGTGGTTAACTTGTAAGCGGGTGAAGAGATATAATTGAGAAATGTGAGAGAATAATTTAAGAGACATATAAGTGTAGGAGAGGAGAGAGCAGTAGTGGGCATTATACATAGAGAAGTGAGTGGATAGTTATCTGAATAAAATTCAAATTCTGCTTGTTCTTTGGAATCACTCCTATAATGTTGGCTCAATTATTACTTTTCTTCCAAAATTATAACTAATTTATGGTATATATTCTTGTAATTAGTAGTTATTCTAGATGGGCCAAATTGAGTGTGAATTCTCATTCTTTTGGGGCACAAAATGGGGGATGACTCTTCCCTATCTATAGGTTCCCTGATGCTTTTACCAACACGATGATTCTAGGACTGGTTGATATCACCTTAAATATTTTTATCTGCCGAACTAGTTGACAACAGTAGTGTGAAATTCAAAATAAATGGATTGCCACAATCATCAAGTCTGATAGGCTAGACAAATGCCTATGGAGATTGGGTCACACACAGGATTGATTGTGGGATTTGTGGCAAGATCTCAAATTGCTTGATTATGGGATATGGCAATTTAATTTGATGGTCTGTGAGTGGTGATTTGTTGAGGACCTTATGCTTAACGTTTTTTCATAGGTTGAATGATCCATTGTTCTAGATGACACATATCACCTTAGTAGATTCAGTGATCTATCTGTGACACTTGATGCTTCCTGATAAGGTTAAATCATCTTTCTTCGATAATACAGAGCCCCTCAAGTCTCTTGGTGAGGGACTTCTTTTGGCTGATTTCATTTTTCTTGCTTTCTTACTCTCTCAGCCCGTATTTCCCTTTCAATTTCAAACCTGTTTAGCTCTCTGAATTGAAGCATCTTAAATAAGAACCCATTTTTCCATTATCATCTTTTCCTCACCTACCCCACATGTTCGAGCTCCTCAAGGATTGTTTACTTTTCTCTCCTCTCCTTGTTCCCCTTTTAACTTTCGTCACTATCTATAATATGCCTGCTCAGTAGCATCTTTCTTTTGTTACACATTGGACATAGATTTACCTCCAATAACAACAACAACTACCAAGTCTTTATCTCACCAAGTGAGATCGACTATATGGATCCTTCTATACTATTGTACTCTATTTCATATTGCATGTTTACCTATATTATTATTTTTTTTATACGACAATAATAATTATGCTTTTATTCCACCAAATGAGGTTATGCTTTTATTCCACCAAATGAGGTCGGCAATATGAATACTTTTACGCCATCATACTCTATCTTGTATCATATATTTGTCTATATTTAGATAATTTGTATTATGTTTTATTATCGTTATCCAAGTCTTCTTAGGCCTTCCTCTCCCTTGGTTAATATGAGTATTTGTTATAGTCTTGCACCGCATAACTGGAGTCTCTATTGGTCACCTATGTTCGTGTCTATACCATCTTAATCGTATTTTCCTCAATTTTTCCAGACCTAGATTTACCTCCACTGCAAGTAAATAAATGGAAACTTAATTTCTAGGATATCTTTTAAGTAGGAATCGTACTTTGTTTTGAACCACAACTTGCTCAGTTCACTTATTTTGGTCGATGTTTGGTTTCTAAACTTATATTCCTTTAGTTTTTACTTCATGATGGTCTTATCATTTAGTTTTCCGGATTGGAATCAGTTTCATGGACTTGAGGAAATAGAAAATGGTTTGTCTTCCTATCTAATGAGGTATTTTAGCCTACCCTATCTGCCTAGGGCCTGGATTATCCAAATCAATCTACTTCTTGTGACATTCTTTCCATTCTCAGATCCTTCCTTCTCCATATAACAGATTAATTTAGCTAGTGGATTTCCCTACTAATACTTTCTGTTCTATGCTTATCTTTTTTTCTGTGAAATACTTCTTGAGTTCATAGGTTGCTGATTAAGCATTTGTGATTCAAAGATAGTTATTGTCCATATTAGATAAGTTTGCCAATTGAATCACATCTTGAGATGAATAAATTGTTGGTCTCCATGGAAGGATTTATTTATTTACATTGGGGGGGTTATCTTTGGAATTTTGCTGTCTTGTTTTTGATTGTTAACCTTTTCAATTTGTTCTAATCCTTTTAAAAGTATATTACATTCTTTATAGGTGACTGATGTATAAATTTACTTTTTCCTTCATAATTGCTTAATGTCCTATTTGTTAACAGGCATGCTTTCACTAAGGGATCTTGTTAGCACAATAACTGCTAAGTTGCAGGAGTGCCTGTTAGAGGGTGCTGAATTGTATGGAAGAAAAGATGATGGAGTGCATCTTTGCAAAATAATTAAAGTGTTGGAGGATGATACTGACAAATCACAATATGAGGTGGTGTGGCTGGATAATGAAAAGAAAATAACTGGAAGTTCAAGATTAAGTGAAGAAGGTTTGTTACGGAAGAAGCTACCATTTACCAGAGAGGTCCTAAAATCTTTCATCAGAGAATCGACATATCAAAGTTTTCCATGGATGCTTCATGAGAAATTGGCACGCAAACATGGAATAGTTGTTGATCATCCCATAGAGTTAAGAAGCAAAATGATGTTTAGGCATGGGCAGTTGGTAAGCTCTAAGAAAAGAAGAAACAATGAAGAGGGTAGACAATCAGTAAGCAAGCAAATTATGCATATCTCTCTTTTGTTTCTTAACTGTTTTTCTTTTATCTGCATATCAGAGAATTATTTACATTTTTGGCATATATCATATCCAGAAATCTAAAAGGAAGAAATCAGAAACAGATAGTGGAGGAAATGCTGGTGAGTTGCTATCAGCTCAGCTACATGTTTAATGTTGCAAGTCACTTCTGATAATTATAGGTTGCATTTCAACTGGGTGCTGTCCTTTTACATCATCTTCTTGTGCTGTTGATGTTTTGTGTGACGTTTTGGTTGTAGGCTCTCTCTCTCTCTCATAGTGCCTTATTGATGATTATCTTGCTGAAGATTTGAAATTTCTGACTGTTCTATGATTTTCTCTTACTCATATGACTTGCTTTTTTCTGTGTTTACAGTAGATAAACAGAATGAAGAGTCCCTAAAGTATCCAATTGATGATCTGATGGTGCGGCCTGGTGCAGATGATCCAGTTTTTACAGACTGTCCTCTTCCATCAAGGGACTTCAGTATTGTCATGGACTCTGTAGGGGACCTGTTGTTGGTTTGGGATTTTTGTTCTTCATTTGGCAGGCTACTGTGCTTGTCTCCATTCTCTCTCGCAGATTTTGAGAATGCCATCAACCACAAGGATGGTAACTCAGTTCTCCTTGTGGAAACTCATGCAGCTATCCTTCGTCTGCTAATAAGAGACGATGGTGAATATCTATTGGCTTTACAGGATAGGAGGAGGAAATCAAAGGTTGAATACTTTACTGTTTGTTGTAGATATGTAGTTGTGCAAGCTATTGCTGTCCTGAAAATTTTATGTTCTCTTATCTTTGGGGGGAGTTGTCCCTGAAGCAACTGATGTTTCATGGACTTTCTTTTGGCATCTCCTGCTATTTATGCTGATTTCAACCTTTTACTTTCAGATTACAATGGTGAACTGGGCAGATTATTTATGTGATTTCTTGGAGATGGTCAAGGTTCCAGAGTTATCCTCTAACATAGCAACAATCAAGCGTGGTCACTATTGCCTTGTGGATCCTCAAGCAAAATTGTGCATTTTACATAAAATGGTTGATCAAGCCCTTGAAACTGGTCTTTTCAGGGAAAAGCTTGATGAAAATATTGAACAGCGGCAGTCGCTTGCTTCCACAAGAAGGGAGGAAGCTATTGAAGCAGCTAGGAAAAAGAGAGAAGAGAAAGAGCGTATCAGGGCAGATATTGTTACCAAAGATGATTCAAAAGGGCATGGTGAGGACAGTGTAAGAAGTGGCCAGCATGTGGTTGAAAATGGTTGCATCAATGGAGAGGTTGGAGAGGGAAAAGAGAGACTTCTTTCTTCTCAACAGAAGCATGCATTAGAAAATGGGTATAACTATAATTTGTTTGATAAGGATTTTAGATTAGCAACTTTCAATGATCGGTGCTTTTCATGCATTTGTTTACAGTGACAGTATGGATATGAAGAATGCTCTGAACATGACAGTGAACAAGCAGAAGATGAATGAGAAAATCTCCACAGAAAGTAGAAAAGATCCATCAAAGAAGCAAGCACATGTATCAATACAGCAACAGAACATGAAAGAAAAGAAGGAAGCAATGGATAAGAAGAGTGTAGAACAGAGGGTGCAACCTTCGTACTCTCTCTATCATGCATTCTTAGTTCATTTGTGTGCATTAAGTGTTCTAAGAATGTGCATCGAACGTGCCGGAATATTTTATGCATTTGTCTCATTAATGTACTGAAAAATTTCTAATCTGGCATTTTAATTTATTGTAGAAAGAATATCTTGAGCGGGAGATCGAGAAATGTGTTATACGCACCAATCCCTTGGGTAACGATAGACATTACAACAAATATTGGTTCTTCCGGCGTGAAGGGAGAATTTTTATTGAGAGTTCTGACTCTAAGCAATGGGGGTATTATGGCACAAGAGAACAGGTGTTTATGCTGCACTATCTTAAATTTTTTGGGTTGTGTTCTACTGCTATTTCTGCTGATGTTTATGTTATATTTTCAGCTTGATGCATTGATTGGCTCACTCAACCCAAAGGGTGAAAGAGAGAGAGCTCTTAAGAAGCAGCTGGACAAACACTATGGGAGAATCAGGTAAATCCTACCATAATTTATGATACATAACCTTTTATCTTTGTGCCCCTAGCATACCAAACTCCCCAAGGTCATCTGAAGTGGAGGCATGAAATTGTCAGTCTTTTCATTTTTCACAATGTTTCAGTTAATGTGTATTGCAAGGGATGAATTCGGTAACAGCCTCGCCCCACTTAGTTGTTTTAGGCACAGCTGGTGTGGACACCTTTCTAGGACCATCTAAATCAGGATTTACCATGTCCTGACACTTGGAATTGGAAGGATCTTTTTGTTTGTAGTTGCATCAATTTTGCACTCCATTTAGTGGGGTGGTTTAGGTTGACAGATTTAGTCTTTGCACATGAAGAGTCACTTCTGCAATAGATCTATCCCAGTCATGCAAAATCTGTGGGAACTTCAGCCATTATTGCAAAACTTCAATTATTTTCTCAATTAACAAGGCCAGAAGAGTCTTAACATTTTCGTTCTGACACAAGTAGGGTAATTACTGCCTGGAAGGTTATTCTTATGCTGCTTTATGCTTTTACAAAACAAAATTTTTGCAGAACTTTAGTTGACATAATTGGTAGATGTTCATTAGCATTTGACTTTTTTTTTTCTTCCCCCCACCTGAATGGGGTTTTATCAGCTCGGAAATGCAAAAGAGATCTAAGGATGTTGCTCAAAAGATTGCACTCGAAGAAGCTGTGCTTCGGAGATCCACTCGTGTGCGTGCACCACCTAGGGAAAATCCTGCTCATTCTTTCCTCAGGTATGTCAATAAGTGGAAGGCAGACTAGTTGGATTTTTTGGACTGACACTGTTTCTCTTTCATAATTCCTGGGGAAAAGAATTAGGCAGAATCAAGGGGGTAGATTTGATAATTTTGCATCAGTGACTTTCACCACAGAAGCAGAACATTCAGATAATTGAGCACCTCTTCATTTTTTATTCTTCGGCAGGCAACTGATGAGGACTAGTGAGTTTGGGGTCGGGGTGGGTTTTTTTTTTTGGGGGGGGGGGGTCCTGCAGGATGGGATTTTTGATTTTGGTTTTCCTGTTCTGCAGAGGATGTTGAGACCATTGACTCTGTGGTAAGCCTTATGTAAAATGACCTTTGTGGGATTCAAAGTCTACATATATCAAATAGATAGTTATGGTATTAGTCATTTGTCCTTTTTAATTTAACTTTCCCGCCCCCAACCCACCCTGAAAATTCTTTCTCAAGTCGTAAACGCAAGTTTGGAATCCAAAATGATTTGACCTTTGTAATGCCCTTTTGTGTAGCCTTATAGAGCTATTCAATGTAATTTGTGTGTATTAGTTGATTTCTTATTTGTAACGGATTATAGGTCAATCTGTGGTTAACTTGTGTGTGGATCATCGAATACTTGCAGCGCAAAAAAGTAGTAGTTGTTGTTGTTGTTGTTTTTTTTTTTTTTTTTTTTTTTTTTTATAAATAAATATATATATATAAACAACATCTTGGTTCTAAAGTGCAAAATCCACAATTGACATGTTCGGCGCATCATCAAATAATATCCTGTTGTTAGAGTTACTGTGGTGCTGACCTAAATAACTAGACTGTAAGAGTGGATGGTTCTCTTCCCAATAGTGTTTGTAGTGTAAATCATTTGTTAGAGAAAATGTTGAATTATAAGATATTTTACAGCAAATTAAAATTTCTTTAGAATATACATTAAATATTTTCAAAATTTATATCGGAAAGTCAATATGCACTTTTTAGAAGTGGATCTAGTTACTTTCGTACTTATATTATGTTAAATGCGTAGCTTAGCCTTGGTTGCAGTCATTTTTCTTAATATATTTTGATAGATGAATGTAGCAACCAACTTTATTTGTTTTTCTAAATGTCTTTGAAACAAAAATTTTATGTTTTATTTTTTATGAAGTTGGATAAAACCTTTCATGTTGATGACTTTAATTGGCAATAGCAGACAGAATGTTTTGGTAATTAGGTGCCAACTTGGAAAATCTTTTTGATGTCTATATTGCATTTTTTGAATAATTACACACTCATAATTATTTCTCTACCAAGCTAGTATAATAAGAGAAGAGGTCTTAATAAGAGAAGAGGTCTTTTTATTGATTGTAAAAATGTCATTTTTATTGATTTTTGCACTTGGCGAACAACCATAAGATTGAAAAACCAATGTCCTCCGTAGCAACTTGAGATAGGATGGTTCCTCCTATATGTTGGGACTATGACATTCAAGAATAATGGAGCAATGTACGGAATTGACTCAATTTATAATTTTTTTTTTTTAAAACATCATACAGACAAAAAAAACTTCTTAAAATGATACCGTTATGTCGTATGTTGAAGATGCAATATGCTTTTTCCAATGTTCAACATGTGACGTATATTTGTCGCATGTTAAACATGCAACATTCATCTCTTGCTACTATTGGTGGATCATAGATCTTTCAGGTATTGACTCTCGTTTCTTCTTTTCTTTTTTCTTTTAACAATCATTTTTACTTTTATTGATGTGAGCAATCTGCACCTCTTTGTCCTTGAGTGCATTGACAAACCAAAAATTTTGATGGTTTTTGAAAGATTTCAATTGGTTCAACTCATCTTGACTTATTTTTATTTTATATAAAATATTTTAACTAGTTTTAATTAAACTTATCTTCACTTTTTATGGGAAATTCGTACTATTTGGTTTCTATAATGCTATGAAAAGAAATGGTTGATGCCACGTGATTTTGTTAGTGATTTGATTCTCTGCATCCCAACCATGTGATTTGACAACTCAAGATAATATCAACAATTGTTTGATCAAAATAAATTTTGTCTAGCAATTGATTGTTGAACACTCCAACCATGTGATTGTTAATATATGTCACACAATGGAAGTACATGCTTTGGAGCAATATTCAATGGGTTTGTTGCATGTTGAACATGCCACAAAATATCTTACTTGCAACCATTTTTATATATGTTGCAGTTGAACACACGATTGACATGCGATATAACGGTGCCATTTTAAGAACTTTTTTCGTTTGTATGATATTTAAAATTTTTTTTTAATAAATTGAACCAATTCCATATATTACTCCCAACAATCTACTTGCTTATAAAATCATTTCTCTAACCTACTACAACAACCAATCTTTATCCTACAAAGTGGGGTCAAGATTTTTTTATATTATTATATTTTATTACATATCACATGTTCATGTATATGATTATTTTCTTTATATGACGACAACAATCGTTCCTTTATTTCACAAAGTGAGATTAATAATATAAATATTTCTACGTTATTGTATTATATTTTATATCATATTTTTATCTATATTTAGATAATTTATATTTTCATTTATTGTCATTATTCAAATCTTTTTAAGTCTCCTACACCTTCGATTAATATGAATACTTATCATAGTCTCACAATACCTAACTAGAGCCTCTATTGGTTGTCTATGTATGTGTTCATAGCATCTTAATTCCTCTAACCTAGAATGAGAATTAATATAATTTCCACAATTATGATCAGGATATGCCTCAAAGATACAATATTTGACCCATAATTGGGATGTTTTCATTCAGAAAAAGAGTGTTTATTAATCACATTCATGATCCTGTTAAGAAACCATGATACATTTCTCTACCAAGATTCAAAAATAAACTCTTGCTAATTATGCTAGAGAAGTTTTTACCTAGTGTACTTGGGTGAGATTTCCACCTGTAACAAAACGGGGCAAATGCAGTCGTAGAGCAACCGGGATAAAGCACCATAGCAACAAAAATTTGACAAAGCACCATAGAGATTCCCTTGTCCTATTACACAACCAGGAGATTCCATTACAACATTCCAGTACATAAAAACAACACTGGATTTTACATACATTAGAACAGACAAAGCAAAGCAAAATTTGGTAGTTGATTTATTTTCATTTGTTATGCAAACAATATCATATACAAACCTGAGAGTTTTACAGAAATTGGGAAAAAAATGCAAAAATAATGGGAGGGAAAGCAGGATGTGTAAAAATCAATATATCATACTTGAAACTACTGACAGATTTTCCCTTGAGACTTGAGCTAGTACCATGCGGAGTTATCATCAAGTTATAACAAGAAATGAATACGGCAGTGCAAAATGGTCGAGAGAATGGATTTGGGCTTCTCCATAAGTTATCTTCCACCTGACAACTCAATTGCTTCCTGGTTAAAGATAGAGTCTTCTCCCCAGTCAAATCTCCTTTGTAATCTCTCATACTCTTGTCTCCGATTGACCTCAACATTCTGCCATTCCTCCCATCTCTCAGCAAGGCCCTCTCCTTCCAGCATCCGAACTACCTCTGACATTGCAGGACGGTCTTCTGGTGATGGTTGGGTACAGAGCAAAGCAACTTTGATCATCATCTCCACCTCTGACAAGTTATAATTCTTGTTGAGGTTTCGATCTACAATAGCATCGAGTCTGTGCTCCCTTTCCAGCTTCTTCACCTTCACAAACAAAAATATTTAAGCATTGCTTGAAGTTTAAGCTCCATGAAGGTTAAGCACCCACTGAAGTATTCGTGAGAGAGAGAGTGGGACTGGAGGACAGAAACCCCAATGTGTAGCCACATTTGTAATAGCACCTGGTTGTTATTTCTATAACTTTTGCCAGGAAATAGAGATACGGTAGTTCAGGATGATCTTATAACTAAATGTTTGGAAAACCTCAAAGTTAGAAGTGAGAAAATTGTTGGGGGAAAAAAAAATTATCTCATTGGGAAGACACTATTTTCACATCATCGAAGTGAAGGACATACTTGCTACCTATCCACTTCACAACCAAGGGGATCAAAAAATAGGACAAAGGGAAATGGAAATAATGATGCCTATGAAGTCTCAGCAGGATATCTTTACATTTGTATTAGATAATAATTCAACTAGGAGAATAGCATAGCTTTTGGCCATGATCACAAATTAGCATACATATTCTCATACCAGGTTTAAAAACATTTTCCATAATGAACTCCATTTCATAGATTATTTATTGCTCTAGCCACATCACAGGATAGAGATTGACCATTCTATTAACCCAATTAAAGAACTGTCCAAGAACATTAAAGTAGGAGTGTCTGCAGTCATTCGACGCTTACTTGAAGCAATTCGTGCTTCATGAATGGGAGTTTGAAGATACTAAAAATAAAGCAGAATCTAAAAAGTGTGGGTAGATAATGAAAAGTAAATGAGGGCAACTTGAGAGAAATTTGCACACGGTTAAGTATTAAGCATGATTAAGAATATCTTACATGGTCAAGTAATAAGACATCATCTTCTTCCTCCAAGCGTGAGAAGTCTATTGCACGTTGACCTGTTACAAGCTCTAGAAGCATGATGCCATACCCAAAAACATCCGTCTTCTCTGAAGATTTTCCAGTTGACAAGTATTCGGGTGCTATATGGCCCATTGTTCCACGAACTTGAGTCGTTACATTAGTCTTCCGCACATCCACCAACTTTGCAAGGCCAAAATCACCAACAACAGCTTCAAAATCTTCATCAAGCAAAACATTAGCAGCCTTAACATCCCTGTGTATAATTTTGGGATTGCAATGTTCATGAAGATACTCCAATCCTCTTGCCGTGCCTAAAGCCACTCGCTTCCTTGTTGACCAATCTAAAACAGCCTCTCCAGGTTTAACTTCTGCAGTGACATTCAGACATTACAAAAAGAAACACAGATGAAAGTTCCTTAGAAGTGACAAGAAAAACAAAAACAAAAACAAAAACAAAAACAAAAACAAGGGCTAAGCCGCAACTACCCCCAAATCTGTCTTTAACTCTTCTAAGCTATACTCCTATAAATTCCAAAGGCGTTAGCCCACAGATAAGTGAAAATAACAATGTTATCCCATAGAAGAGACAAGTCGATCGTCAATCTAAATATCCTTGCATTCCGCCAATCCAGATACACCAAGGAATAACCAGAAATGCACCCCTCCCTCCAAAGCAGGAGAGCATCCTTCTTCCCTCCGAAATCTCTAGAACTTGTGAGAAATAAATCTGGAAGATTGCTAGGGAAAATCCAAATATTATCAGACACCACAAATAAATGGTTCCACATCTCCCCTGCAGTAGAATACTGTAAAAGTAAGAGATCTCTACTCTCAAAACTGTTATAGCACATCACACATACATCTGGGGAGATCGCTAAAGGTCTCTCTCTTTCTCTCTCTCTTTTTTTTTTTTTTTTTTTTTTTTTTTTTTTTTTTTTTAATTCTCCTTTGGGGAGTAAATCATTAGTACTAATCTTGTTGAGCACCATATACCAAGTAAAAACTCTAATCTTAGCAGGAAGTTTTGCCTTCCAGAAAAAGTTATTTAAAAGAACGCAAAAGCGTTGAGGAATAGTAATAAGACGATGAAACAAAGATTTGCACGTAAAAACACCCGAGGAATCAAATTTCCAAATTCTAGTGTCTGAAGCATTAGGGAAATGTTCATTTCCCAATAAGAGGGAAATTAAGGAAGAAAACTTTGAAACTTCTCTATCATTAAGATTTCACAAAAAATGGTAAGTTCCAAGGGAACCCTCCCAAGTATAAAAAAAACTTTGATGGGAGCAAAATGAAGTCTAGATAACCTATAAAGACGAGAAATGCATAAAGGCGCATCCGCAATCCACAGCTCCTCTCAGAAACGGATATGAAAACCATCACCAACTTCGAAAGGCACAAGAGGAAGAAAGGTATTATATAGATGAGATATGAATTTTCAAAGATTGCAATGAGAAACTCTCACTCCAACATTGGCATCCGATCCATTTGACATAAAACATACATGCTCTTTATAACCGTATACCAAAGGGAATCCGGTTCTAAGGGGAATTTCCATAACCATTTGCACATCAAAGGTATATTCTTGGAGACCTCATTACCAAGATGCAACGCACCCACAACCCCCCACAGATCATTACGACTCATGTTTAGGATTAGGATAAAGGAGAAGCTACAAGTAATTTGCATAAAAGCAATACCGATAAGAAATTCAGTAACTATATAATCAATGCAAAAACAGGATAAGTGAATAAAACCAGGAAAATCTTGAGCACAATTTATTATCACAATGATGGATGTGATCATGGTTATGGATGTAGTGGTGATGTACAACATGGAAAGAATTTGTTATAACATATGCACAAAGAAAAATGAAAAGTGCTAAAGAAATTGATTTGCTTAGAACAATAATGAACATCTATCTTTTCCCATGATTCCAAAATATGCGTGTAGAAATTTAGCATAACTGATGATAGAAAAGTATTGGACTAGGACATCAAATACAGTAATCACAATAAATAAAGGGAAATATGGATAAATAAACGGAAACATGGTTCTTTCTCTTGTAAATCTTTCTTCACTCTGTTGGCGTGGGATTTTGAAGGGCTAAGGATGCTCAAGTTCTGTGAAAATTTAATGTCTTGTCATTGATGTGATATACGTGGTTGGAGAAAAATGCGCAAGGATTTTCAAGGAACAAACTCTTCTTCTTGCTCATATGTAGGAAAAAATTGTTTTTCTTAGTATTTCTATGATCCTCGGTTCTTGGGGCATTTAGAGAATATTCTTTGCAAGACCTTGGACATGATCGGAGAGCTCTTTTTATTTGAGACATCGATTTTTGTTTATTTATTTATTTATTTATTTATTTATTTATTTATTATTATTATTATTATTATTATTTATTTATTTATTTATTTATTTATTTATTTTTGATAACACATGGTCACCACAAAGACAACCGGCATATGAAACTTCTAGTTATTTATGCATCACTTTTTCCTTTTCCTTTAAAAAGGAAATAAAGTCTATACTGCTTCATACATAGTCACCAACAAAGCAAGTACTAAAATTTTCATTTTGTCATCTCCACAACATAAAACACAAATCAAACCTCTTATGGACCAAAAATTGCTATAAAGACAGTTCTCATTGTGACCTATTTTACATAGTTTGTACGGGAATTTGTAGATAGATTAATATTTAGTCCCAGCCAGATTGTAAAGATATTAAAAATTATAAGGAAACAACTTCACTGCGAAAAAAGGCAAAGAGCAAGTATCGGGAAGATTGGCAGGCAAGGGAGAGCAGTTCTCCTATTTGGAGGTACGTGGTTAAGGCCAAGGAAGCTCTTTGTGCAGGGGTAAGTTAGAAAATTAACAATGGGAAGGGAACTAGGTTCTGGAAGGACAGCTGGGTTATACCTCACCCTCTTGTCTGGGAAGCTATTGTAGAAGTTTGGGAGGAGCATGTGGGGTCCACGGTGGCAGACATGATGATAGAGTTAAGCCTTGAGGGCATTCAGAATGATTACCTAGCGTGGAGGCCCAGGGAGCTGGGGAACTTTTCTGTTAAGTCAATCTACAATTGGCACAGAGGTTTAGCTGATTAAGAGATGGAGGACAGTCTGCGGAACATCTGGAAGCAGAGTACAACGCCTAGAATACACACTTCCCTATGAAGATGCTGCCTGGTTGTTGTGCTAATCAATGAGAAAGGGTTCTCCAAACCTTGGCTGGCTCAGTTACATGCACTAGATGTAATGGTGATGTGGTAGAATCTCAGATCCATGTGCTAACGGATTGCTCCCAACCAGCTGAGCTTTGGCATAGTGTAGTCCCTTTGGAGTGGGCTGTTGAACTTTTCCATTCAGAAGAAGCTGATTGGTTGCACAGAAACCCGAAGCCCAGCCGATTGGATAAGCACAAGTTGGGTGGCTGGAAATCTTTGCTATGGGCTGTTGGATTATCTAGAGAAGTCATAACAAAAAGATTTTCAGTAGGTTAAGGACTTTGACTGGCATGCTGGTGAGGAGAAACAGAGACATGGCAGCCAAAGTTTTAGGAAATGCCGTTAAATTTGGGCCGAAGCACCTAAGAGTTTTGAGAGGTGGAACCGGCCGTTGAAGGGTTATGAAGTCAAGCTCGATGTCGATGTAGTGTCCTCAGACAATTTGGGGAAGGTGGGTGCTAAGCGTTTGCTTAAGAACCCCAAAGGCTCATGGCTAAAGGCGTTTGCCATGAATGGGGGAACTGGTTGAGTTAACATGGCAGAGATGGCTAAGTTCCAGCGCTCCGGCATGGCCTAAAGTTAGTGAAGAGCTAGTAATTGATAACTTGGCAGTGCAAAAGGACTTTAAAATGGTTGCCATTGCTGGTCTCCAGTCTACTCGCCAAAGAGATTCCCAGCTTCCACCCCTTGAAAGAATTGTCAGGGATTGCAAGACGCTCATGAATTCAGGTTGGAACTGCTCTGAAGGGCATTGGGGAAGCAAATAGCTGCACAGATTGGCTGGCCAACTTTTGTGCATCTCTTGAATGTAGGGTTGAATATCTTATATTGCCCTCCCCCTTCAGTAAGGCCCCTTTTAGTGGAGGGTTATAGGGTGATTGCTAGCCCAATAATGTGCCATGTTGTCTTCTGTTCTGTTCCTTTTGTTTTCTTTTTCTAGTTTTTTGGGCTCTTCATCCCCTTGTTGACCTCAAGAAAAAGGCTGGTTGTCAGATAATCCCATTCTCCTGATTCCTCATTTTATTTTATTTCCCTCTAAAAACCTTCAGTAAACTGTCAGTATTCAACTGTACATATAGCTCTCATGAAGAAGCTCCCAGATTCTTTGTTTCCCGCTAAACATCATTTTCCACACACACATCATTTAACCAATATAGTGTTAGGATGATTTACATGGCTGGCCACAAAGGACTCTTAGGATTACATTCATAAATTTTTCTACACAGCAGAATCTGAAACTAAATATTATTTCATGGTTATAGAAAACTACTTCAGGACCAATTGGGACAATAAACAGAATCAGAACAGCACAGGATTATTCATGGTAATAAATACTAACATTCTGGAACATTACTCTCCAGATGTCATGTTTTAAGAGACTTACTTTTCTTATTCTCAAACAACACCAAACAAGGCACTGTTGTCCCCTTCAATCTTGTGGTGATTTCTACATTTGCCTCCAGATTATTCATGGTAATAAATAATACCAATCTGGAACATTACTCTCTGGATGTCATGTTTTAAGAGGCTTAGTTTTCTTATTCTCAAACTGATGCAGCACGTTGGCAACAACCTCTTAAAGTTTACAGGAGACGTGCAAGATCAAAAGCACAAGCTTTGGTTTGTGATATGGACGATAATGAAGGATCTAGTTGGGATTTATTTTAAATATTTTAGATCATATCTCTTATGGTAGATAAGATTTATTTTGATTAGAATTGTATATTTAGATGGAGTCCTTGTTTATCTTGACTAGATTGTTATCTTTAGATAGAGTCCTATTTTTATATGAATTAGTTTTCCTCACAGGAATCCTTGTTTATCTTGACTAGATTGTTATCCTTAGATAGAGTCCTATTTTTATATGAATTGGTTTTCCTCACAGGAGGAGTTAAATTTGAGTAGGGTTTCTTAAGCTTTATTTTTTCTATAAATAGGCACTTATGTAGCCTTTCAAAGGGTAATTTTTTTTTTCTGATTAATAAACATTCTTCCAGATTGTGAGATGCAGTCTTCTCTTAGGTGTGAAGCCTAATAACCCTAGGTTGCGATCTAGGCCTACTTTCTTAATTTTCCTTTCACTTTCATCACTATTGCTACACCCACTACCCTGTCCTGCGTCAGTTGGTATCAGAGCTGAAGTCTTCATTAATTTTAAGATTGTTTTCTCATGCACAACCATGGTGACTAATGCTGAATTGAGTTTAAGAGTTGAACGCCTAGAAGGCAATATGCAAGAAGTGAGAGAGCAATTAAAGACTTTAACTGCAGCAATTGAAATACTGTTGAAAGGGCCAGCACAATCCACAGATGAAGGGACATCTGCAGCGCCAACTATGACAACACAAAATCTTCAAGTAGTACAGCCACATCCCCAAAGAAGATCTGAACGTGACTTGGTTGGAGACATCACACAGAAAATCAAGATTGAAGTCCCAAATTTCGAAGGCAAAATCGATGCTGTCATATTTTGTGATTGGCTTAGTTCTCTTGAAGAATTTTTTGACTGGTATGATATGGAGGATTCTCGACGAATTCGATTTGCTAAGCTGAAGATGGATGGACTGGCAAAGTTGTGGTGGAGGACAGTGGAGAGCAGCCTCCAACGACCAGGCCAACAACCTCTTAGAACTTGGCAAGAGATGAAAGCTAAGCTACAAGAGAAATATTTACCTTATAACTATTTTGAACGGATGCGTGAAAGGGTTTTTTCATTAAAGCAAGGCAGCATGAGTGTGATCGAATACATGCAGCAATTTGAGGAACTCAAGATGCGCAGTCAAATGGAGGAAAGTGCAGAGCAAGCAACAGCTCGATTTAAAGCAGGATTGAGAGCAGATATTAAGCGAGAACTGGCTAAACAACCCATCTATGGTCTGGAGCATGCCTTCCAAATTGCACTTGATGTGGAAGAATATTTGAACCATCCAAGTACTAAAAGAATTGGGGTTCAAAGTGGAGAATTTGGAGCAAAGAGACAATTCCCACAAGATCGACAAGTCACAACAAGACCTAATGGAGCCAATCCCAATAACAAAACAAATCAGTTAGGAGGAAAAATCAATAAGGGTGTTACCTGCTTCAAGTGTGGAGAGCAAAGCCACATGGGTTTTCAATGCCCACAAAAGAATAATCTACATATGGGTGCAGAAGGAACAACAAAACAAGCAGCTGAAGACGATGAAGCAGACAACTCTTTTGACTATGGAGAATATCAGGATGATGATCTTGTAGGTGATGATGAAGTGGACACATTATTATTGACAGTGGTACGACGAATCCTAGCTGCATCCAAGGCCTTTGAAGAAGTCAAGAAAAAGATGACTGAAGCACCTATTTTGAGATTACCAGATTTTGACAAAGTGTTTGAAATTGTCTGCGATGCTTCACACGTTGGTATTGGAGGAGTACTAAGTCAAGAAGGACATCCAATTGCCTATTTTAGTGAGAAACTAAATGAGACAAAACAAAGGTATTCTAATTATGATCGGGAGTTCTATGCAGTAGTCCAAACCCTACGATATTGGCGCTATTACTTGCTTCCAAAAGAGTTTGTCTTATACTCTGACCATGAAGCCCTCAAGTACCTAAACTCTCAAAAGAAGCTAAACCATCGTCATATCAAATGGGTTGCTTTCTTGCAAGAATATACATTTGTCCTTAAGCATATGGCTGGAGTGGAGAATAAAATTGCAGATGCACTTAGTAGAAAATAGCAGATCCGTACTTCCATAGCTGTTCAAGTGATTGGTTTTGAATCACCTAAGAGAGATTATTCATCTTGCAAGGATTTTAGCATCATATATGCTGAATTACTTGCTGGACAGCGAGCTAATTATCCTAATTTTTCTATATCAAATGGATATCTATTCAAAGGAACACGATTATGTCTACCTAACACATCTTTGCGAGAAGAAGTTATTCGAGAACTTCATTCCGGAGGAGTAGCAGGGCACATTGGGCGAGATAAGACTGTGGCTCTTGTAGAAGATCGATTCTATTGGCCAAGTTTGAAGCGAGATGTTGCTAGAATTGTGGCCAGATGTCAGATATGCCAAATTTCAAAGGGAAGAAGGAAAAATACAGGTCTTTATACCCCTTTACCCATTCCACATGAACCATGGCAAGACTTAAACATGGATTTTGTGCTTGGATTGCCTAAAACTATTAGGGGTTTTGATTCTATCTTTGTGGTAGTTGACCGCTATTCTAAGATGGCTCACTTCATTCCATGTTCAAAGACTTCGGATGCCCTTCATATGGCAAAACTTTTCTTTAGAGAAGTTGTGAGGCTTCATGGGATACCACTTACAATTGTTTCTGACCGTGATGTGAAGTTTATGAGCTATTTTTGGCATTCGTTGTGGAAATTGTTGGGCACCAAACTGAAGTTTTCATTAGCATTTCATCCACAAACAGATGGACAAACTGAAGCTGTTAATAGGAGTTTGGGAGATCTTTTACGCTGCTGTGTGCAAGACCATACTTCTAGTTGGGATTTGACACTTCCTATGATTGAGTTTGCCTACAATAGCTCAGTTAATAGGAGTACAGGTCGCAGTCCTTTTGAAGTGGTTACAAGAATGACACCTAAGAAGCCAATTGATTTGGTTCCTTTACCAATTGAAGCTCGTCCTAGTGTAGAAGCTGAAGCCTTTGCCAAGCACATACAAGAGTTACATGATGAAGTTAGAAAGAAAATTGCTACAAACAATGAAAACTACAAGTCACATGCTGATTTGAAGAGAAAGTTTGCTGAGTTCAAGGAAGGAGATATGGTCATGATTCGCCTAAGAACTGAGAGGTTTCCTAAGGGGCGATATAAGAAACTTTACTCAAGGAGTGCAAGCCCTTATAAAATCCTTAAGAGGATCAGTTCAAATGCTTATGTCCTTGACTTGCCAGATGATATAGGCATAAGCAATGTCTTCAACATTGAAGATTTGATCTTATACCATGGTGATGATTCACTTACAAATGACACCGTTGTTTCTAAGTTTCCATTGGGGCCACAATTGAAGGAAGAAGTTTAAGAAATTGTAGACTTCCAAGAAGATTATACTGCAGATGGCATTCAACAGAAATTTCTGGTTAGGTGGAAGGGACGTCCGCTTTCTGATTGCACTTGGGTTACAGAAATGGAGTTGCAGCAGATTAATCCGACTCTTTATGATAGCTTTCATGCTTTTAACTCGCCAGAGTCGAGTTCTTTCAAGCCAGAGAGAGATGATGCAGCACGTTGACAACAACCTCTTAAAGTTTACAGGAGACGTGCAAGATCAAAAGCACAAGCTTTGGTTTGAGATATGGACGATAATGAAGGATCTAGTTAGGATTTATTTTAAATATTTTAGATCATATCTCTTATGGTAGATAAGATTTATTTTGATTAGAATTGTATCTTTAGATGGAATCCTTGTTTATCTTGACTAAATTGTTATCTTTAGATAGAGTCCTATTTTTATATGAATTAGTTTTCCTCACAGGAGTCCTTTTTTATCTTGACTAGATTGTTATCCTTAGATAGAGTCCTATTTTTATATGAATTGATTTTCCTCACAAGAGAAGAGTTATATTTGAGTAGGGTTTCTTAAACTTTATTTTTTCTATAAATAGACACTTATGTAGCCTTTCAAAGGGCAATTTTTTTTTTTTCTGATTAATAAACATTATTCCAGATTGTGAGATGCAGTCTCTCTTAGGTGTGAAGCCTAAGAACCCTAGGTTGCGATCTAGGCCTACTTTCCTAATTTTCCTTTCATTTTCATCACTATTGCTACACCCACTACCCTGTCCTGCATCACAAACAACACCAAATAGGGCACTGTTGTGCTCTTCAATCTTGTTGTGATAACTTGATGGCACTTCTCCCAGCGAAACTCAAGCCTACTCCTACCATTCATCAGCCTTCTTGCTGAGGTCGGATTCCCCACCACAATCTAATCCTACTCATGGCAACAGCCATTCTAGATTCCTGCTTTTTGATACCCACTATCGTATAGCTTAAATTGTTACCCTGCTAAGGCCAAGTGCATTTCCCAAGCTCACCATGTGTCCCAATGGAGTGAAGCTATCATGGCAACAGCCATTCTAGAGTCCTACGGTGTAATGATGGACTAAGGCATAAGCTTTTTATACCTGCTATTGTATAGCTTAAATTGCAACCCTACTAAGGCCGAGTGCATTTCCCAAGCTCACTATGGGTCCCAATGGAGTGAAGCTATTGTCCTCATTAGCAATAGCACTTGGATTTTATTTCCACCTCCTTAAAATCACAACACCGTAGCAAGTAATCTGATCACATTTAATGTGATAACATTGCTAATTTAGAAGGTTGGCCAATCTATCAGTTAAAAATGGATGTAGAGAACACTGTTTCTAATGGGTTTTATGTGGAAGAAATATACATGTCTAAACCTTGGCGTACATAATCTAATCATTCAAATTAATCCACGCCAAACCAAACTTAAGATTGCATTTAAATTCATGCAATTCAATACAATCCTCTCAACCATGTATAACACTTGACTTAAAACAAAATATACAATCCTTATCAGATGACAATGACCAAGTAATAGGCATCCACCCTCATGCTGCCTAAAATATTTCATAAGCCATTGCTTCTCTAGAATTTTTTCTGAAGGGGTTTACCAAAAGCACTAGAGAGGTCCACTGCATCTTTAGGATTGTGACACATCAAGTTACGCATATCCAACAGTGAGAACTTATCCAACTCACTCATAAAAGAAAAAATGAGCCACAAAAGAAAGCTCCTCATCCCTTATGGACAAGATTATTCCCCCCTTCTCTCTCTCTCCCACACACACACAGTTATACAGGGAAAACCACTAATACCCAACATTTAGTTGCACATAACCCTTCCAACACAAAAAAGCAGCCGATCAAGCATTGGAGAAGTTACATTAACCAAGTATCACAATCATGAAGTTACGTTGACAACAACAATGATAATTTGTGCACATTGTGCATATTTCTTAAAAATCCAAAGGCCATCAAAATTCCTTTTGGTATCTCGATCAGGATTTAAATGGATTAAGATTTTATTTGCCAGTCATTTTGCCTCCCAACAAATTGACATCTTTTGGTTAATCTGTATTTTGTCCAATTAGTTCAATATACATGTATATATATAATTTCTTCATCACTTATTAGGGGATAGATAACTTCTGGAGACTTCTCTCTTTGGATGGACTATGAAGGAGACCATTTGAGAGTTCTTCATGATAACTTATTCTTTTTATTTCATTTATTTATTACCATTTAGATTTAGCGAAACGTTGGAGTAGTCTGTTGAAAACATGGATGCAAGTTATCCGTAAAAATGAGTGCCAAGGGTTTAGCTAAGGAAAAGACTTTAAATAGGAATGAGTGGCGTAGGAGAATCCGAACCATTTGAATTAACGCATCATCATCATCATCAAATTTAAATTTCTTTGAATAGCTTTTTTCTTTTCTTTTTTTCCCCCCTCTATCCTATATCGGTCTCAAACGATTGACACCAAAATTTGAAATTAAGGCTCGCTTTATCGTTGTACTCATTGGATTTTTGTGAAACCCTAAAAGTGCACCGAACCTCTCCTACTTTTGGTGTAAAGAAGAGGATCTTTTCCCTTTTTGAAGACCCGACTGCCCAACCAATCACATATTTCTTGATTTCCAAGAAATCATCTGATCGAGGCATCATCTCTTGACAATACAATAGTTGAACTCTTAGTCTAGATAGATGAACAACCATGTTTGATATCTAGAGAGTAAATTTCACCAAGAGAAATATAACTGTTCAAATGGCCCCTTTCTTTGAACACCTAATATTAATCATGCTACTATTATGACTTTGAAATTTGAAGCAGTAATCAATAACACTGATGCACGGAAACTTCAATTCTTCAGCTTGTCCTAAGGGGTCATTGAATTTATAATAGATCTTAGTAACACGCCTTGAACAATGATGACAAAATTGAGGTTCCACTCTTCTTTTCTGATAAATGGATAGTCAGTCCAAAGCATGGGGGAAAAAGAACAACAAACAAATAGCATTATGGCTTTCTCAAGAGGTTTCAAAGTGGAGAGCAGCCCTCGTAATATGCTGTTTAAGTGACAGAGCAAAATATTGTGGGAAAACACGAACACGTGTTTAATTTAGGAAATCGTGTGCTGTAATAGAATATTTTCTAGACATTGAATTTCCTGATTTTAGGGAATTAGTATTTTTGACCTATAGACTCAGATTAGGGGATTTGCCTAAGATAACGGAATTTCATGTTTTTATTTTTTCCTTGTTTAGCTACTATATCTGTAAATATATACGTGTAAAACAATCCCAATTGAAATATGAAAAAACATTCTTTTCATCATCGTATCAAAGCAAGAACTCCTTGTTTCCCCTAATCAATATGTCGATTCCAATTTTTTTCTGGTTCTCATTGCAAAATTTTTTTGCCATTTTTCTCTAGTTTTCATTCCAAATTTTTTTTGGGGCAAGGAAGGGGGCAAGCTCAAGCTTATATGGCCGGAGTTCAGTCAACCAAAAATAACAGCAAAAAATCCAGTCAACTATTTCTTGGATTCAACAGAGTTGAGATTGAGAGATTGAAGAATTTTTTTGGTTCGCTCGAAAAGCCTTTACTTCGGCAAGTACTTCTAATTTAGCATTCTCATGTATATCCATTCTTTCTCATACCTATTTTGTATAATATTCCGAACACATGGGTTATCGACTCAGGAGCCACAGACCATATGATTTTTTTCTCTACAAAATTTATTTCATACACCCCCTGCCCCAGTAATAGGAAACTCACCCTAACTGTTGGTTCAGTTACTATTATTGTTGGTCAATGAGATATTTTTATTAGTGATTCACTTACAATAAAAATTGCTCTCCATTTCCCAAAATTGTTTACCAAACTCTTGTCAATTTGAAAACTAACCAAAGATACTAATTGTAGCATAAACTTTTATCCTTCTCATTGTGTATTCCAAGAACTGGGTATGAGGAAAATTATTGGACGTGATAGGGAAAGAGATGACCTCTACTATCTTGAAGAGCCTAGTGAACAGCGTAGAGTTGGTAATCGTTTCCCTTTTCCGTTCCTTTTCGCATCATTTAAATCCAATAAAGACAAGATCTGACTTCATCATCTTCATCTTGGTCATCCGTCATTCCATGTTCTTAAAATTTTGTTTCCTTCATTGTTCAATTCAGTTGCAGTTAAAAGTTTTCATTGTGTTATGTGAACTTGCAAAGCATTAACGAGTTGTTTTTTCAATAAGCAATAAAAAACTTCTGTTCCATTCACTCTAGTAGCATTTGGGGCCCTACTGTACCCAACATTTCTAGAGCTCGTTGGTTTGTTTCATTTATTGAGGACTATTCTTGAATGCGTGAATTTTTCTTTTAAAAAACCAAATCAGATGTGAGTCTTGTGTTTCAATTTTTTTTTTTTCAATATGGTCTAGAAATAGTTTGGGATGGGAATTAAACGATCTTGGTCTAATAATGCAAAAGATTATTTTAATCAAATCTTCTCTCCATTCTTTCAACAACATGAGTCATTCATGAATCATCTTATATTAACACTCCTCAACAAAACGAAGTGGCCGAACGGAAAAATGGCCATCTTTTAGCAATTACCCGACCTCTTCTTTTCCAAAAACTGGTTCCAAAAAATTATTGGAGAGAAGTCGTGTTAACTGCAGCTCACATCACAAATAGACTTCCCACAAGGGTACTTAATTTTCAGAGTTCTGCACAAGTCTTTGCAAAATTCTATCCCGACTTCAATGTCACCAACAATCTTGTTCCCAAAATATTTGATAGTGTGGCCTTTATTCATGAACATTCTCAAATAGGGGTAAACTTGACCCTAGGGCTCTCCAATGTGTTTTTGTTGGTTACTCCTCCACTCAAAAGGGCAACAAGTGCTATCATCCTCCCACATGGAATTTTGTGTCCACTGATGTTACCTTTGTTGAAAACAGTCAATACTTCCATCATCCTTATCTTCAGAGGAAGATGAAATTCATGAAAGATAAGGATAAAGATTTTTTTTCCCCTTCTTGATTTGCCTGTGTCTAAGTCGTCCTCTTCTATTATAGTCCAGTTTGAGTCTATCCAATCCGAATCTGCTCCTGTCCAGCAAAATTCTGCTGTCCCTACTGTTCTTGTTTCAATAGAAAGCGATCCTCCTTCACCTGTAGCACAAAAAATAAACCATGCTCGTTCCCCTCAAGTTTATTCAAGAAATAAAGGGTCATTCTCTCAACCGATCCAGGTACAATCATTTGACCCAAAACCAGTGACTGTTGAGGTATGCAATCCAACCACTTCGCCCAATCCTAATGTGCCAAACATCCAAAAAGAAAAATGACCTTGACATCTCTATAGCCTTGAGGAAAGGAACCAGGACCTGTACCTAAGATGTTTTGTATCTTTTCATGTCCTACAAAAACCCTATCTCATAGCAATAGGGCCTTTTTCACAAGCCTTAATAGTATTGCCATTTCCAAATCATTATTTGAGGCACTAGGGGATGAGAATTAGAGAAATGCCATGAAGGTGGAGATGGAGGCTCAAGAGAAGAGCAAAATCTGAGATTTGGTGAAGTTGTCAAAAGGAAAAAAACCAGTTGGGTGTAAATGGATCTTTACAGTGAAATATAAGTCTAATAGTTCATTAGAAAGGTATAAGGTAAGACTAGTTGCCAAAGGTTATACTCAGACGTATGACATAAACTATCTTGAGACATTTGCTCCGGATGCAAAAATGAATATAGTGAAAGTGTTGTTGTCATTGGCAGCCAACTTTGGATGGAAATTGTAACAATTTGATTTCAAGAATGCATTCTTACACGGTAATCTTAAAGAAGAGATTTGTATGAAACTTTCCCCTGGGTTTGGCTTTACAAATGAAGAACAAATGGTATGCAAATTGATGAAGGCTTTGTATGGACTCAAGCAAATTCTGAAAGCTTTGTTTGGAAGGTTTGCAAAAGTAATGTTAAACCTTGAATTCAGACAGAGCCGAAGTGATCATACCTTGTTCGTGAGATATTTAGCCTAAAGGAAAGTCACAGCATTGTTGGTTCAAGTGGATGACATATTAGTGACCGGGAATGATATTGAAGGAATTGAAAAGTTAAAAATGTGTCTGTAAAATAATTCGAGATCAAAGAACTTGGTAAACTAAAATATTTTCTTGGCATACAAGTAGCTCAGTCTTGGCAAGGGATGTTCATATCTCAACAAAAGTATGTGATTGATCTTCTAAAGGATACTTGCAAACTGTGATGTAACCCAGTTGACACGTCCATCGAGCCCCATCATAAATTGGGTGATATCCCAAAAGATGCTACAATTGACAATGGTAATTATTAGAGGCTTGTAGGGAAATTGATTTATTTATCACACATTAGACCAAACATAGCAGATGAGTCAGTTTATGCATAATCCCAAAGAAACTCATCTCAGGGCAGTGAATAGAATCCTACAGTATCTAAAGGGCTCACCTAGCAAAGAAATTTTGTTCAGACGAGGAGAAGGATCGAGTCTTGAAGCCAATATTAATGCAGATTATGCAAGATCAGTGGACGATAGAAGATCAACCTCAGGTTACTGTACATTCTTGGGTGGAAACCTTGTTACATTGAGCTCCTATGGCTGAATAATTTTGGAAGATCTGAAGATTAAGTGGGAAGGCCCAATGAGGTTGTACTGTGATAAGAAGTCAGCTATCAATATTGCACATAATCCGGTACAACATGATGGCATGAAGCATATAGACGTTGATAGGCATTTTATAAAAGAGAAACTTATAGTGGTATGATCTGCACTCCATTTGTCTACACAAAAAAACAGCTCGTGGATATATTCACAAACAGACTATTCAGTTTAGTTTTTTCAGAATTTAGTTAACAACATCTGCTTGAGGGGGAGTGTGGAAAAACATGAACACGTGTTTATTTTAGAAAATTGTGCTGTAATAGAATATTTTGTAGTTATTGTATTTTCTGATTTTAGGAAATTAGTTCTTTTGACCAACAACCTAATAAAATTAGAGGATGTGCCTAAGATTAGGGAGTTTCTTGTTTTATTTTTTCTTTGTTTAGTTACTGCAGCCATAAATATATACGTGTAAAGCAATCCTAATTGAAATATGAAAAAGACATTCTTTTCATCAAATATATTAAGAAGAATCAAAATAAAGAGAATCACGTTTGGGTTCATAATCATTGTCTTAAGACGTTTACCATATGCTGATCTCTCCAACAGAGATCTATGATGTACTCATGATGCGAGTGCCACATCAGACCACAAACACCTCATGGGTCAAACAGAAGACCAGTAACAAAATAAAACCAGCGTAATTTCATAACCGCTGGCCATCTTTTTGCTATTCAACAATTAATATATGGTCAAGATGTACTGCATCAAAAGCATGAATTCAGGTGGCGCACCATAGCCAATAATAATTACTTCCATCTAACAAGGTGATATGTAAATAAGAAAGATCACAAAAGACACGGATTGATTTGTAAATGCGTTGGCAGTTTATAGTTATTATGGAGGAAAAACGGTACCTCGAAGACGATATGCAACACTTAAGTTTTGCATGAAAGGATACACCAGTAATCTTTCTGTTGGTGTTGTGCAAAATCCAATTAGGCGTAAGAGATTTCGATGAACAGCAACACTTATCATCTCAACTTCACGCTGGAAAGCTGCATCCCCACCGGGACTTTCATAGTCGGTCAATCTTTTCACAGCAACTTTAGTGTTGTCTGAGAGAACACCTTTATAAACTTTTCCGAAGCCTCCCTGTCCAAGAACATTCTTCTCGCTGAACTTGTCCGTTGCCAGTTCTAGCTCCCTCCATGCAAAACGTTTCAATTGACCAAATGCAATTCTTCTATCCACTTCACCTGAGCACAGTAGACAAACAAGAAATTTTAAGTTCCTCAAAGAATAGTTCTAAGTCTTTCAATGAACTTCCAAGTGCCATCCATGTAAAAACTAGCCAATGAAAAATCATAGAAACAAGCATAGTTTATAATAATAAAGATGAATGGATAGTAAAACGTCAAATTTAGTGTTGTACGACTACCATAATGAAAAGTACTGCAAGTAGCATCTTAAACATATGATACCTTAATTCATTGGGGCAGACCAAGTTAAACAATAACAACAACCAACTAGAGCCTTAGTCTCAAAAATTGGGATCTGCCGTTTGAGAGACAAATATAGGATGATGATGATGATAATAATAATAATTCTAAAAAAAACACACATACACACTCTATCCGACTAAACTTATAATACGAAAAGTGATGATTTTAACTTATTCTTATTCTCTTATGCTACTCACTCTTGTCCGAAATCATTTTTTCAGTTAACCCCTTAACTTTCATATCTTTGTGAATACATTGCCTTCAGGTTTTTAACGGTTTATCTCATCGTTTCATTAAATCTCCTATATTTAAGCTCTCGGTCTTCTTAACTAGTGCGTTTTTGGGTCTTCGTTGCATATGTCCAAATTATCTCAAGTGATACTTTAGCATCTTATCCACAATTGAGCTCACTCCCAATTTAATGCGTATATCTTCATTTCTAATCTTATCTTTCCTAATTTTACTACACATCCATCTTAACATTCTCATCTCCCCGATAATCATTTTCTGCTCTTGTTGTTGTTTAATGACCTAATATTTGGTGCCATACAATAGTGCAGGTCTTACTGTCGTGGGACAGACTAAGTTCTAGAAGAAAATGTATCAAGAGGTTATAACCAAATCAAAGATCAATAAGAGGCAGGAATGTTTTACTAAAAGAGAAATGTCTTAAGTCAATTACACATCTTTTCTCAGAGGTAGCATCATAAACATCCAGTACCTTAATTCACTAGGGCAAAGCAAACACCGGAAAAAAAAATTACCAAGGGCTTATAACTAAATCAAAAGATCAGGAAGGCAGGAACATTTAACTAGAAGAGAAATGTCTTAAGTCAAATGCACACCTATTTTCTCTGAGGGGAGCTTACTTTACCCTAGAAAACTCTCTAATCCCTTTGAGACGTTTACCAGGGCTTCTCCCAGCCAGTCCTCAGAGCATCTTCAAAATGTATGTAATTACTTCTCTTTCCCCTTTTCAAAAAGTGCATCCAGGGGACTTTATATATATGGCTGAATTATCTTAATTTATTTCCTCTCGTTTTAACCTCGCTAGGAGGTACCTTTGATTTTTTATAAATACAGTCACTTTCTTTTTTCATGTCAAACCACTAATCTCCTGTAGCATTCTCGTCTCAACAACTCTAATTTTCTTTTTTTCTTTTTTCTTTTTTTTTAATTGCTTAACATAGTGCAAGAAAATATTGTCAGCCATGTTGTGGTTTTATAAAGTTTTGCTTTTGATTTGGTTGAAATCTTAGGATCACCCAACACTCTAAAAGCACTTTTTTCATCCATTCTACCCAAAAAAGTGAAACACGCTTGTCAAACTTTCAATCTCCCCAAAGGAAAGATCCAAACAAATGAAAAATATTCTATACTCTGTGGTACTCAGTTCACCTTCCTGATCGTTATAAATACCACATTTACATTTCATAAACTGTACTTTTGTTCTACCAATTCAAATACATCTTCATTCTAAATCACCAGGGCTGTTCCTTTTTCCTGAGGACAAAAAGAATTTTAAAACATCAAGGAAAGAAGAATAAATTGGGGAAAAGAAAAGGATTTCCAAACAATAGTTTTTGAAGGCAACGGTTTCCCAACCCAAAGAGATATATAGAGCGCAACTGTATCCCATAAGAGAGATGTAACAACAAATTGACTTTGAAAGTGCCACGCATTTCTCTCCATCAAAATACACTAGATTTATATATGTATTGAAAAAAATCAACTACAGCAAATATGTCGTATTCTTTTGGTAACCAAAGAGCACATGATATTACACAGTTTAAAGTTGCCACCTATGAATGATGTTAACTCATATCCTGTAAATTTTGCAATTGGCTTCTTTTGTATGTGTAGCATTATGCAAGCTATTATGGCACTCTTCCACAATGAAGTTGCATCCTTTTTGCATCCAATACCGATGAATTTGGTCATAAGCAACCAGTCAAGACTTACCCATTGGCCACTATAAATAGTAAAAAGACAATTCCACAATTCGCATGCTATTTCGCATGTGAAAAAACTAGTGATCTCTAGATTCACCGGAAATATAGCACATGACACAAACCACGTATTTGCAAAAACCATGTACCTGCAACATCAACAAAGACTTCGTGCCTGTATCCTTTATGTCTACCCTTCCACAGGAAAATTAGCAAGACAGCAACAAGAGTAAGAATGATTCCTCCAACAACCCCAATAATAATTCCAACTTTTGACTTATGAGATGTGCCTATAATGAACAATAACCCATTGATTAAGTTCATCTGTGAAAAAGGATAATAATAATCTTAATAATAATAAGTGGACACAAATAAATAAAAAATTCTGAAAATAGCATATGTTGAGCACAGAAAAGATATCTCCTCAAGGTACCTGAATCATTACTTCTAGATACACAACTATTAGAATAACTTGTGCCGCAATATAACTTGTTTCCTGTAAAACTGGAAAGAAAAATAAAAAATCTAAGTTATTCCAGTAGGTAAATTTCATAAGGACAAGTGGCTACTGCCTTAATCAACATATATCACTCAATAACATGTATAATATCCGTACTTATATTTTGTAACTTGGAATAATTGCTTAGGTATCTGGCCAGTGAGATTGTTTGAACCAAGCTGGCTGCAAAGATAATAGCTGCTGTTAAAGTTTGATGACAGGCCTTTCAACATAAAGAAAGATGCAAGATAGAAGCTAAGAGCAGCTGTTCACTCAATTGTCAAAATTAGAATGTTATCCCAACTTATCAGTCCATGTATAGGGTTTGGACACATACAGGTTGATCAAGTTTGACAAGCTTGAAAGTGATTCCGGAATTGTTCCACTGAGGTTGTTCTGGCTCAAAATCCTGCAAGCAGGTTCACATAGCCAAGGAAATTAAAGCTTTGGAATTAGATTATAAGACACATTTTATATGGGCGTTGTAAGTGATTGAATACTCACAAAAATTGAAGCTTCGTTAAATTGCCAAGGGAAGATGGAATTTGACCAGATAAATGATTACCATCCAGATCCAAGTTTGTCAAACTGGACAAATTTCCAAACTCCTCTGGTATTTCACCATTTATGCCACAACCTTGCAATGTACTGCATGATATATCGATCTGAACTTAAATAACCATTACATACATACATATAGAGAGACATGCAATGTTGATAGACAACTGCCAAGTACAACCTGCAGATAGATCGCAAAGAATTTCATACGAGCTGTAAAAATGAAAACTAGTCTTTCTGGCAGCCCTAAGCCAGAATAATAAGATTCTAGATTAAACAAGTACATGGCCACATATACTTTTTCATATGGTGATAGAATCAGGCAGGGCCATGGGACTCTACATTCCAAAGCTTTTCATAAAATCAGATTCTGATCTGATTTGATGCCTGAATTTGTGGGGCCATACATTTGCAGTTGGTGTGTTTGTGGGTGTACGCGCGCACGCACACTCTTTTGAAATACTTAATTAGAGTTTTGTGTTAGTAATTTGTGCAAGGAAAAATATGGAATCAGTTCATCAAATTGGTTGTTTGGAACTAACATCCTAAACTTATTTTGTAGACTATGCCATTGTTGTACAATTGTCAAATTTGTCAAGGGTAAATGTTCTATCATCATGTTCTTGGTAAAGTTTTTAATTTGAGACTGAATTTTTCAATGAAGCAATTGTCTGGAACCCATGCTCTCAACCAATTTCTTTGTTCTGTTAAATTTTCATTGTAGAATCAAAGTCAAACCTAGTAGTTCAATGTTTTGCAGTTATTTACTGAGCAAAATGGACAAGAAATTATATGTGAACCTTATATGCTTTTTTTTTTTTTTTTTTTTTTTTTTCATGGAAATACATCAATAGCTCTTGTTGCTTGATGCAATGGGTTAAGTATTTACTTGATTATAGATTTGAATTATGCAACAAGGCCATCACAAGAAATGGGAGCTAAATCTATCGAGTGATCAAAGATGAAATATAATATAAAATAGTGTAGCCATAAGCTACGAAAAAAAATGTAACTTATTTTGTTCACATTACAGTGCTGCAAAGAGCAAAAGCACAGACGAGACTTGAAACACACTGCTTGTATTTACTTTTGCACCTTGGATGATCAAAACCAGGTTGATATGAAACGTGGAGTTCAGAAAAAATGGGAGTGAAAATATGGTGGGAATTTGCAGTTCTGCCATTGGAATACAGAAAAGACAATATAGAGAATAGAAATGAGGACGTAGTTATCCTAGGTCCACAAAATCTGGTCCTCTATCCCCTTCAAAGAATAACAAAAGCAAAATATATATATATATATCTATATATATATTTTATAAACTTAGCCAAGACAGAAATGAGTTTTGGATACAGACCAAGGGAAGTACAGGGAATAGCACTGATGACATATATGAACACAAGTGAACTTCTAAGATGCTCAGGATTCCCCACAAATTCTTTGGCCACCAATTATGGTCGATTGGCTCATCACTAGAAGACCTAGATTGTTACACATAGAAGCCATGTCCATGAGTGACACCATTTTAGCTATAACACTGACAGACACTCAACGTGTTGGATACACCCCATGACATGTTAATACTCACTTGACAAGTATGGGATACACCTCATGGCCTGTCAATTTGAAACTAGCTTGCATGACGCTGTATTAGATCTGACACTTGACATGTGTTGGATACACCACATAGCATGTCAATTTGTAGACAAGCTTAAGAAGTCTAGGATATTGCTTGAAGATTATGACATATGTTATGTAATCATATCAACAAAATTGAAAAATTGTACCGTTTAGATATCCTAAGAAACTTCCATCAGATAACCAATTCCAATTATAGTCAGATCAAATTATAGTTTTTTAACATACTAATTTAAAATATTTACTGGAAAAACTACAAATATATAATGAACTTCAATAACGTGAGACCAAAGTCACATGATACAAATGCCATATCTTTTTCTATTTTTCATCCCTATCCTATCCTGTCACTTATATCCTTTGCATGGCCACTCTCCCCAGGTGTAAATTTTCTCTTCCAGACCAAAGCTTTAACCTAGTCTGTGATGATAAGATTAAAACAGAATTCCTTTTCCTATCGGGAAAAGAAAAACTTTCATAACAAGACATGAACGACGACCAAGTCTGATGCAGGAAAATTCTATAAAGTGGAAAGTGTCTAGCTTTTTCTTGTTTATTAATTTCCCCTTTTATTAAGGTTTCTATCTAAGAAGTTTCTACTATGTTTTTGATTAATTTGGAATTTTTAATTAATTAGAAAGCCTTGACCCAGAATTAAGGTTTATCCTACCTAGTATAAATAGGAAAATGGTAGTCACCTCATGATATCATTGTTTTCTCTCTCAATAAAAAATTTTATTTGGTTTTCCACTTAGTTATTATTCTAACCACAATCACCATATTCTCGCGCTAATTGTAGAATTCTAATTGCCCTAAGCCCCTCCCCCGCGTCAAAGTCCCTAAGCAGCAATACAGTGACACCAACCGAGGATTATAGCAATAAGGAATCCAAAAAAATAGGCATCTCTACAAGGTTCTTGAACGATTTTCTTGACGACCATAGTTATGATTCTAACCACAATCACCGTATTCTCGTGCTAATTGTTGAATTCTAATTGCACTAAACCCCTCACCCACGTCAAAGTTGTTAGGAAGAGATTTAATCAATGGAGCCAATCAAGTAATCAACATCAAATTGAGCAAGTCAATTCGGAAATTAAGGGGATTCCATCAATCTACAAGTCAATTCAGAAATCAAGGAGATTTCATCAATTTACAAGTCAATTCGGAAATAAAGAGATTCCATCAATTTGCTAGTCAATTAGAAAATCAAGGGATTCCATCAATTTGTTTAATCATGCCATGTACATAATTAGACTACCAAAATTAGAATATATAGATTAGGAATAAGAGAAGATCACGATTGTAATTTAAAAACTTTCCTGAATTATTTCTGTATAATTTTCTATATATATGGAATAACAAAGGAGAAGAAACTCATTCAGACAAATTGACATGGTGTCAGAGTCTTCTATCAAAATCTAAATATTCGTGTCATTGTTTTAGCCCTAGGGGCTCTTGAATATTTTTGGTTCAATTCTAGGGACTTTAGTGTCCTCCTTGTTTCAGCCTTATGGGCTCTCGAATATTTGGTCTTTTCCTTTGGTATTAGTAATTTTGATTTTGGAATTATTTCCAGATCACATATTGTGGGTTTTATTTCGGAGAGTTACAAATTTTTACACACTTTTGAGTTTTTTTTTAGATCACTATGGCAACAGAAAGCTTTTCTATTCAGTTTAGCGGAAAGAACTATTCAGCTTGGGAGTTTCAATTCAGGATATATATCAAAGACAAAGGACTGTGGGGACATATTGATGGGTCTTCTACTGCACCAAATGACAAAATTGGCCTTGCTACGTGAGAGACAAAAGATGCTCAGATTATTTCTTGGATTCTGGGATCTATTGAGCCACATATGGTCAACAATTTGCGCTCTTTTACAACAGTCAAGGAAATGTGAGAATATTTGAAACGTATTTATAATCAAGACAACAATGCAAAGCGTTTTCAGTTAGAGTTGGACATTGCAAATTACAGTCAGGGTAATCTTTCAATTCAAGAATACTATTCTGGTTTTCTTAATTTATGGACAGAATATTCAGCCAGTTGTACCACGAAAGGCACTGTCTGTCCTCAAAGAAGTTTATGATACTAGTCGACGGGATCAGTTTCTCATGAAACTTATACAAGAATTTGAGATTACAAGGGCTGCTTTGCTGAATTGAGATCCAATTCCCTCTTTAGACGTGTGTGTTGGAGAATTACTTCGGGAAGAGCAGCGACTAAGTACTCAAGAAGCTATGGTACAAGACAAACTCACCTCAGAGTCTATAACAGTTGCCTATGCTGCTCAAGGGAAAAGAAAAAGAAGAGATATGCAACAAATTCAATGCTATTCATGCAAGGATTTTGGGCATATTGCTCAAAATTGCAGCCGAAAATTCTACAACTATTGCAAACAACGTGGTCACATTATTAAAGAATGTCCAACATGACCAGAGAATTGTCCAACCAAAGCCTTCCATGTTGCGGTTCATTCCTCTTCCCTTACAGAGCCAGCAGATCAGGGTCCCATGACAACACCTCCCGCAGTCTCTAATCAAGTTGTCTTGACTCCAGAAATGATGCAACAAATGATTATCTCAGCATTCTCTGCCTTGGGCATTCAAGGTAAGACTAAACACACTTTTCAACCTTGGTTTGTTGACTCTACGGCTTCGAATCATATGATTGGTACTTTTGATTATTTGCACAATATTCGACCCTATTGTGGCGCACAACATATTCAAATTGCAGATGGTAGTTCTCTTCCTATTGCTGCTATTGGTGATATTGATTCATCTTTTCATAATGTGTTTGTGTCCCCTGGGCTTTCATCAAGTTTAATTTCAGTTGATCAATTGATAGATAACAATTGTAACGTGCATTTCTCTTGTGATGGTTGTCTTGTGCAGGATCAGGGGTCAGGGAAAGTGATCGCGAAGGGGCCTAAAGTGGGAAGATTGTTTCCTATACATTTCCTCAGTCATGGTATTTTTTCTTTGACTTGTAACATTGTAACAAATCTAAATGACGTTTGACATAAACGTTTGGGCCATCCTAATTCTCTTATCCTGTCTCACTTATTGAAACATGGATTCTTGAGTAATAAAAATAATTCTTCCTCTTTATTTTTTGATTGCTCTACGTGTAAACTTGCTAAGAGTACAACTCTACCATTTCCTTCTTCTAGTCATCATGCAAAAAAGTGTTTTGATATTATTCATAGTGATGTTTGGGGTGTTTCTCCTGTACTTTCTTGTACAAATCACAAATATTTCATGACATTTATTGATGGTCACAATCGATTTACTTGGATTTATTTTCTTCACTCTAAAGCTGAGGTCTTTTCTGTGTTTCAAAGTTTCTTAGCATATGTTGAGAATCAATTTACTACTAGTATTAAAATCTTACGATCTGACTCTGGGGGAGAATATATATCAAATGAATTCCAAGTTTTCTTACAGCGCAAATGTATTATTTCATAGCGCTCTTGTCCTTATACACCTCAACAGAATGGTATTACTGAACGTAAAAATCGACATTTGTTAGATGTCACTCGTGCCTTACTACTTGAATCTTCTGTTCCCCCTCAATTTTGGGTTGAGGCCATGTGCACAGCTGTCTATCTGATTAATCGTCTTCCATCTCAAGTCCTGAACTTTAACTCACCATTTTTTCGTCTCTACGACACTCATCCTAGTTATCACACACTTCATACTATTGAGTGCGTCTGTTTTGTTCACTTATCATCTATTGAACGTCACAAACTTGGTGCCCAAGCTGTTAAGTGTGCGTTTCTGGGTTACAGTACCACTCAAAAGGGATTTGTATGTTATGATGCTATTGCTAATCGTCTTCGTACCTCTCGAAATATGATTTTCTTTGAAAATCACTATTTTTTTCAGTCTAATTTGGTCTCTTCTACTACTATACTTCCTCACTTTGATGATGTTCTTTGTCCTATTGAGCGTTTCAAACCAGGTGTTGTGTATATGAGACGTCAAACCACTTTAACTCCTAATATTGACCCGTCACCTGAGCCTGTACCTCCGGCACCTCGAAGACCTACACGTGTCTCTCATCTACTAGATAGGTATGGGTTCCCACATACATCTCTTAATGTCACTTTATCGAACATTCCTGTACCTACTTGTTATTCTCAGCCAGCCCAACATGCGTGTTGGAAACAAACAATGCAAGATAAACTCCAAGCACTTCAAGAAAATCATACATAGGATATTGTTTTATGCCTTCCTGGTGTTAAACCTATTGGCTGTAAGTGGGTATATTCTGTGAAATTGAATTCTAATGGTTTTCTTGACCGTTATAAGGCTCGGTTGGTTGCTCTTGGCAATAGACAGGAATATGAGGTGGATTACGATGAAACATTTGCTCCAGTAGCCAAAATGACCACTGTCCGAACTATTATTGCTATTGCTGCTTTTAAGGGATGGTCACTTCATCAAATGGATGTTAAAAATGCGTTTCTACACGATGATCTTAAGGAAGAAATTTTTATGACTCCTCCTGGCTTATTCTCTTCCTCTTCTGGTGTGTACAAACTTAGACGTTCTCTTTATGGCTTGAAACAAGCACCTTGGGCATGGTTTGAGAAATTTCGTTCTATTTTACTCGGCTTTTCTTTTACTCAGAGCCAGTATGATTCTTATTTGTTCCTTCACAAAACAACAGATAGTGTTGTTTTTCTTTTTGTCTATGTTGATGATATTGTCATCACTGGCACAAATAGTGTTTAGATTCAACAGCTTAAACAGCAACTCCAAACTTCATTTCATATGAAGGATCTTGGTTCTCTCCATTATTTTTTGGGTCTTCAGGCCGTTTGGATAGGAAGGGTATTTTTTTGCATCAACACAAATATATGGAGGACTTGATCTCTTTAGCTGGACTTCAATCTGCTTCTCCTGTTGATAACCCTCTTGAGGTTAATGTGAAATTTAGTCGTGATGAGGGTGACCTTCCTAATCCTATGATATATCGTCAATTGGTCGGAAGTCTTAATTATTTAACAATTACATGTCCTGACATTTCTTTCGCTGTTCAGCAAGTCAATCAATTTATGCACACCCCTCGACACCTTCACTTAGCTGTTGTTCGTCGTATCATTCGCTATCTGAAGGGTACTTCTAGTCGTGGCTTATTCTTTCCTATTGGATCCTCCCTTCGATTAATTGGTTACAGTGATGTTGATTGGGCAGACTGCCCTGACAACCGACGCTCTGTTTCCAGATGGTGTATATTTCTTGGCTTTGCGCTCATTTCTTGGAAAAGTAAGAAATAAGCTCCGGTATCCAAATCTTCCACCGAATCGGAATATCGTGCTATGTCTACTGCTTGTTCAGAGATTATTTGACTTCGCGGTTTATTGACTGAAATTGGATTTCCTCAATCCGATCCCACACCTCTTTACGCAGATAATACTAATGTTATTCAGATTGCTGCGAATCTTGTTTTTCATGAATGCACCAAGCACATTGAAATGGATTGTCATTCTATTCATGAAACTTTTGAAAATCAGGTTATCTCCCTACCGCATATTACCTCAGATCTTCAACTGGTTGATGCCTTACCAAGGCACTACCTCGGCCTCGTTACCAGTTTCTCATAAACAAATTGATGCTTCTTAATTAGCCGCATCAATTTGAGAGGGGATGTTAGGAAGAGATTTAATCAACGGAGCCAATCAAGGAATTAACATCAAATTGAACAAGTCAATTCGAAAATCAAGAGGATTCCATCAATCTACAAGTCAATTCGGAAATAAAGGGGATTCCATCAATTTACAAATCAATTCGGAAATCAAGGGATTCCTTCAATAGCTAGTCAATTAGAAAATCAAAAGATTCCATCAATTTGTTTAATCATACCATGTACATAATTAGAGTACCAAAATTAGAATATATAGATTAGGAATAAGAGAATATCACGATTGTAATTTAAAAACTTTCCTGAATTATTTCTGTACAATTTTCTATATATATGGAATAACAAAGGTGAAGAAATTCATTCAGACAAATTGACAAACGTCCCTAAGCAGCAATACAGTACCAACAACCAAGGATTAAGGAATCCAAAAAATAGGCATCTCAATGAGGCTCTTGAAAGATTTGCTCGATGACCAAAAATACAAGCTTTAAGAAAATTGTCCACAAAACTAAGTTTCCACCCCAATAGCATCCTCCTACTCAGATTCATTCCAAACCATCCAAAATATGGATAGAGAAATTGTATCATGTAAACTCTCCTCCTGGCTTTACAAATTCCTGACCTGCTCAAATCCCATAATTTGCTTTTGTAGAGAGTTGGAAGTCACCAGAAAATGTGCAAGAAAGGTGAAAAGCTTTTACCATAAACAGCAAGTCCATATATAGTGAAGCAGCTGGTCAACAGTCTTTTAACTCTCTTGTTAGAAGTTATCTTGTGATAAAATCCTCCCCACGAAGCCTCCCAAGCAAAGAAACTGACCAAAGATTAAAGAGACTCTCCCGACTCCCAATCATTTGCTTCCCTTGTAAAATTCACATTCCAATGAAGGACCCTCCTTGTCTGGTCTGGAGACAAGGACACTTGAAAATCTTTATCACAGCCAAATCAACCAGGTTGGGAACCAACCTTTTAACAGATATAAGCCACACTAATTATCAAGCTAAAACAAGATTTTTCGATCCATCTCCTACCTCAAAACCCACCCTTCCAATTAACAATTCCCAACCTCTCTGTAATTTCCTTCTGGATCACAACCCCAAAAGGTCCAACATTGTC
Source organism: Dillenia turbinata (assembly GCA_037126225.1). NCBI lineage: Eukaryota > Viridiplantae > Streptophyta > Magnoliopsida > Dilleniales > Dilleniaceae > Dillenia > Dillenia turbinata. Next base: position 13,077,301 of record JBAMMX010000018.1, on the reverse strand, counting down.
ATTGGTCGCCTCCTGTTATGTTATGAAAAGACTTCCTTCTCCAAACCTCCCAACTCTCAAAAAATGCCACAGTGCAACCATCAGGCAGGCTTTTCCCCCATTGATCTCACTCAGAGGTGAAACCACCTGAGGAAAGTTTACATTATGGATGGCAATAGTTTCATAAGACACATTCATGTCATCTTTTTAAATTTTTTAGTGGCATTGATGATGCTGAATAAGTTGTTGGGCTTCTTAGGTGCACAATTGTATTGTCAACAGATTGTATTTGAGTTTATAAAAGCAGAGTTTAAGAGCTTTGAATTTACCAAGGAAGCAACCTGTTCTTATATTGTACCATCGTTGTTGTGACTTGGTGCTATGGATTAAAGGATGCTCATATGTTCAGAAATTAAATTTTAAAGAACCAGCTTCTACAGGATAAAAGTGCACCCCATTCTTCTCTATGCTGCCACACACCATGCTTTAAATGCTTTTAGGAGTATTCCATTGACTGATTTTCAAAGATGCACCGTTCACTTTTCTCTTCTAATAAAATTTCATACCTTTTTTCAAAATTATATATATATATTTATATATTTATAAAACATCACATATTCTCCAATAAGCTAGAAAATAGAGCCAGTTAGTAAGCAATATTTTGGTGCTAGATTCAACTGTAGAAAGAAGCTGTATTCTATTTATGCTCAGCCTAAAGTTTATCGTCTTTATTTCAAATATTTTTGTCCATAAATTGTTGCTAGTTTTCTTACTGATATTTCTATGACCTCAGCAACTTTTACAGATGATCCCTAACACAATCTGACTATTAGCTTTGCAGTCTTTGAGGCTTGGGCTTCTTTAAGACTTTAGAAAAGGAGCTTTACATATTTTATGGCTTCAAAGATACTATATAAATGGATTCAAAGTAAATAAAAATAACTAAGGGAAAAAGCTTCCCATAATTACCACAACCTAATCACAACAGAAAAGTGATGAATCCACAGCAGAGAGATTTAAGGGAGATGGCCATAAAATGTTGCAAACATCATAATGTTATTAATGCAAAGATGGATTTAAGGAATGTGAACATCTAGCAAGAATACAAATGCTCTCTACTCTGGCCACACTAGTGGTAGCCTGTTTACGTAATATAGAACCTAGAGGCCCTACTTGATCATCTGCATCCTTGGAAGACAATATTTCAGTGGTTCAGATAGAGAAAATAGCTTTAAATTATATGATATAGACATATTGAAATTTTTTAAAATGCTTCATACATACAGTGTCATGAGAGTCTTGATAACCCCAAGTTCAGGGGACAGGGTTCCAGAAAACCGGAAGGAAGACAATGTCCTGCAAAGGAGGAAAACACGACCCTAATGCATAATTCACTGCATGCAACCAAACCAGTGAAGTGGAAACACGGATAATGTGGTAGCATTTTACCATAGATAGTGAAGCAGAATAAGAGCTACTTACACAGAGGTAACCAAACCATTATCGCATATAACATTCGACCAAGTGCATGGATTAACTTGATAACTGTTCCAATCTGTAAGCTGATCAGCAGAAGCATTTAATGAAGCCTTCAGGGCATAGAGGGCATTGCCTGTGACAAAATTGAAAGTTTCTTAACTTATCCACAGGTAAATGTAGAAGCCACCATATGCAATGCAAAGAATGTTTGATGAAAAGGACTACTTCTGGTACATTCCAATACAGAATGTAATTACCAAAATTATCAGCTTCCATACATTTTCAGATGTAGGCAGAGCCAATTGATAAATAATGGCCACCAACTAACCAATGATCCCCCTGCCTCATATAAATTGAATTGACTAAGAATTTGGAAATTAACATTTGTATTAAATTTTGGCCAATTAAAGATACTATCAAATTTTCCAATTAAAAAATCTGTTTTGTTTAAATTTCTTTAAATGGCCAAAAGTTTGGCCAACTAACATTTGTATTAATTGGCCAAGAATTAGAGAGAGAGAGAGAGAGAATTTCCCAATCAAAGACAATTAAATTTTATTTTTCAATAATTATCAAAATGAAATTGTTGATTGAACTTAAACTGACAGATTGATGGTTATAAATTGTAGTTGAAATTGTTTACTATGTTGAAACTTATTCAGCTACGGAAATTTGACATTAACATTGTGATAGAGGGATTTTAACACTTGCCCTCACCCCTGCTTCCAAGGTCCAATTACTGGCTCAAAGGGTTCTTTTGTGGGGGTTCAAAGATCGAGTACTTAGGCCATTTCATATCTGCAAGAGTTAGCATGGATCCTTAAAAAATTGCTGCTATCCAAGGTTGCCCTACCCCTACAAATGTCAAGACAGCTAACAGGATTTTTTGGCCTAACAGGAGACCATAGAACATTCATCAGAGGGTATGGATTATAGGCAAACCACAGGAGAGGTTCAGTCAGGTCAAACTGCAGTGGAGTTGTTCAATAGGTTGAGGGAGGCTCTTAAAAAAAGCTCCAGTTCTCATTCCTCCAGATTAGTCCCAGCCTTTTGTTGTAGAAGCAGATGCTTGTCATATGGGAATTGGAGCAGTGTTACTGCATGACAAACATCCACTAGCATATGGCAGCAATGCTCTCTCAATCTCTCACCAGGCTCTTCCCATTTACATAAAGGACATGCTGGCCATTTTATTTGCTATAAAAAAATGGTAACATCACTTAATAGGTCATTATTTAACTATCCCAACTGACCAGAAGCCTCTAAAGTATATGATAATTCAAAGGCTTAACACTGGATTCCAAGAGATGTGGTTGTCCAAGCTGTTGACTTATGAAATTGAAATGTGCTATAAGAGGGGACAGGAGAATGTGGTAGTTCATATCCTCTCAAGAATTACTGCATCTGAATTTAATGCCTTTGTAATTTCCTCTCTTCAACATCAGCTACCACAAGCAATAAGCAACAATTGGGAGACAACTCCTAAAGTAATTACCAACAAATCTACAAAGTGGTCAGGGATGTCATCATACTTACACCTTGGAGAATAATTGTCCGTGAAGGTAAGGAAACTAGTAGTTAGGAAGGACAATCAATTGAGGCATCAAATCTTACAAATTTATAATTATACATTCGTAGGAGGTCACTCTGGAGTTTTGCCCACATAAGAGAATTTCAAGTATATATTGTTGGAAGGGACCACATAGAGATGTGAGAGAATTCATCAGTTTGTGGGTAATTTGTCTGAAGAACGAGACAGTTGCTAGTCAAGATTTGCTTCAACCTATACCTATTATCAAACTCCTTGGCCAATCATCATGACGGATTTCATTTAAGGATTGCCAAAATCTTATTGCAAGGGATAATTGCTGATAGAAGGACCAAATATGATCATATTTTGATCCTCACTCACCCTTATATTGAATATATGAAGCTCAGCTTTTCCTTGATAATGAATACAGACTGCACGGACTGCCGTCTGCCATCAACAGTGACAGGGATGGGATACCTTATTTCTCAAGAAGGTGTAGCAAGAGATGTTTAGAATTTTGGGAGTGCAGTTTAGAACCTTAAAATTTAAACTGCAAACCATCCTCAATCTCATGGTGTGAATGAGGGAATGGAATGCTACCTTAGGTGCTTCAGGACTCACATCCCTGGAGAAGGTCGAGTCCAGATGTGTTCCCTTAGCCAAAAATTGGTATAACACCACCTTCCACTCAGCCACAAAGAAACTCCCTTTGAGGAACTTTATGGCTATGCCCCCCAGTCACTACTTCACCAGCCTTACTTTCCAGTGACAGCTCATTGGTGCTCGACAGGACTTTAACTGCAAGGGAACATGCAAAAACTTTTATCTGATCATTTGTTGAAGACACAAACTAGATGAAGCTTCAAGCATGTATGAAAAGGATTACAGGAAATTTCAAGAAGGGGATTGGGTTTTTGCTGAAGTGGCAGCCTTATCCCATGCCCACTTGCAGAATCTCTCTGCTAGGTTTTATTCTACTTTCTAAGGTTGGCAATGTGGCCAACAGATTACAACTCCCTTCTGTCACTGCCATATTATCCTGTATGTCATGTCTCCCAACTCAAAAGGTGTCATGATCAACCAAATGCCACCACAGTCCCAACACCATGCTCTTTCAAGACCAGGAAAGACTTGCCTTTTTGATGGAAAAAGAATTGTAATAGGGAATATACATAAATTCTAAGGACAAGAAATTCTCAAAAAACAATGAAAAAAGAAGCATTATATAAACTAATAAAAGATTGTTTTCCAATCTGTTTTCAACTCCTCTAGACTATAATCACCTTAAGAGGTATGAGCTGAGAAAGAAAGAACCTCTAGGCTATAACCATGTTCCAAAGGAGAGAAGGACCAAAAGTGTAATTTTTAAAAATTCTACCATTCATCGCTCTCAAGACACCAAAGAACAGCCACAAAAGCATTCCATCAAAGAAAAAGAGCACCCTTCACTGTCGGAAGCCTCTAAATTAACAACTCATGGAGGTTTCTAGAACAAATTCTCCGATTATCAAACATAACAACGAGGTGATTCCATATCTCCCACGTAACAGAATAATGGAAAACCATGTGATCTCTAGTTTCGGAATTATTGTAACACATGACAAAAACATCCAGAGAGATAGCTTTAGAAGGTCTGCTCTTTTGTAACAATCATTGGTATTGATGTTGTTAAACACTATGGAAGACATTTTTTTTTTTTTAAATTTGCTGCTATTTTGGCCAGGAGGCTTGGGAGGGTAACCAGGGTGCCATGAAAGTCCTAGTCCAAAGGTCTTCGGCTGGGGAAAAACAAAAAAATATATCAACATCAGAGTCCTTGTCTAATTTGCAAAAGGATTTTCCTGGCTTTCCTGCAGAATCATTTTGTGTTTTCTGTTCTTGAGGACAAGCACACTCCATGGAAGGAAGTATTGATACACACTGACTGAGGATGAAGGCAGATTGGGGAAATAGTGATGGCAAGAATAATAATAAAGGAGGAAGCAGAAGGGAAAATTGCTGTCAGTCAATTAGTTAAGGTAATACAGTGGCATTTTGGGCTTATTTCATTGGTAGTTCATTTAAGAACCTAAACAGTGTTGTTTTAGATAGAAATATTGTAATAAATAGACATGAATCTATTGTAATAAATAGGTAGAAATAGAAACAGAATGGACAACCACAATTCTGCAACTGTGATTATGGTTTAAGCAAAACCATTGCTCTCAACCCAATCATATAATTGATTGATTGATTTGAGAAGAATTATCCCTAGTTGTATCAAATTATAAATCAGAAAGATCAACATAGTTCAACATAGTAGTGTATTCTTTCCTATTCTTCATACCATTGTCTTTCATAATCCAATTTGTAGGAGGAACGGAATACTTTGGATTATCTATAGGTCCATTCCACATGATTTTCATTTGTGGCATATTTTGTAACTTTATCCGCATCATAGGATCAATCAGTTTTCATCTGTAAGAACCACATAAACTTGTCTGACTTGATAGTTTCCCATATACAAAAACAAAGAAAATGTAAAACCAAGAAAAAAGAAATTAGTGCAGGAAGGGATCTTTTTATTTCCCTCTTTTTGTTCAGTTTAAGATGGAAGAAAATGGCAGGATCGTTGTTCCCTTGGCTCAGTGGAAGAACTGATGGGACGAAGGGAATGAAACAGCAGAATTATATGGCTTTAGGTGTTATGGTGAGCCGTTTCCCTTCCTCCCAATTCTGGCCAATTTGGGTGTAGCAGGGAAAAAATGGAGAGGGGTTGAGGGTAGCACTTCTTCCTTATTGCCCGCGTGTTTCCTTTTCTATTCAACCAAACATGGTAATTTTTAATTGTCATTTAATTTTTCTTCTACCACTTTCCTCCCATCAACCTTTCCTTAAAACAAACACATCAATTCGAGTCTAATTATAGTCCGAGTGATACTTTCTTGTGATATATGCATCAGATTTAATTGCAATAAAATCAAACCAAACATGAACAGGCTTGTCAATTTTTTTCTAACCGATAATTATAATGAATAAATTGTTGGAAAGTAGTAGAAGGAAGTGAACTGAGTGAAGTCACCTTGATAATCAGACAGCACAAAATAGGAGGAAGAAGCGCATACTATTATAAGCACACACAACAGCTCCACTTTTAATGCCATCATTCCAAGAGATCATAGCAGCAACCCCATGAATGAATTCCCAAATTCATATCTGCCCAAAACCCAAAAAACAAGAAACAAGGGAACCAACTATTGCAATTTCACAGAGTGCACTTCATAATTGTATTCTAATTTGTCGGAATTGAGGGGTTAAATCACAAACCCTAATGTTGAATGGGCAGGTTCAAGTCAAAGGAATATGGAAAAAACTCACCAAGAAAGCAGAGGTAGAATTGCCTTGCCTCCCACAAAGCTCAGCCACCACCCGATTTCGAGCATTCACCAAAATCAAAACATTCTGCCTTCTTCACCATTTGCCCAAATGTCATAAATCAGTACACTTGCCGACTCCTCGCCTTTTCTCCTTTTCGTTTTTTTCTTTTTTTCCTTCGTGTCAACGGTTCGGTCCGCTTCATTTCGATTCGGTGATCAAAACAAAAATCACTATTTTAAAAATATTTAAACTAAAAATCAAATCAAATTTAATTTGATTTAAATTAAATCGAATCAAAAAAAATTTGATTTGATTCGATTTGTTTTGATTTAAATTGAATTTTTTTTATTTTTCACTAATTTTAAATTTTTTTATATAAAAACATGTCATTTACCATTAATATGTAGAAATCATATGAGTATCTTTTTTTATCCAAATATAATATTTTTAAAATTATTTAGAGTTTAACTCTAAAAATAATTTTAAATTAATTTAAATTTTAAAATAATATTTTTTATTTAAACTAATCAAGAATAATTTTAAAAAAATATTCTTATAAATAATATTTATTTAAAGAATAATATAAATTAATCTATCCCTTGAACTTCACAAAAATATAAAAAAAAGAAATAATTAAATTAGATTTTTAATATAAAAAGTAATTAAAATAATATTAATTCGATTCAAATCGAACCGAACCATTTTAAAAAAGTCAAATCGAAACCAAATCAAAATAATTTCAATTTGGTTCGGTTTGAACCGAATTTATTTTTTTAAAAAAAATTGAACCAAACTAAAAATTTCAATTTGGTTCGGTTCGGGTTATCGGTTTAACCCAAACTACTTGCACCCCTACACTCCGATCGCCCTTGATTGACTGGCTAAATGGATTGGGGGCTATTTGGATATAATGATAAAATCACATACTTATCGAATGATATTAAATCGTGTGAATGTAAATTATGTAATTTTTTGGCATATTTAATTTAAAACTTAGTTTCTTTATTTAGTATTTTTGTATTTATTAAATAAATTATAAATTTTTATTTTAAAATTAAAAAAAAAAGTTACTTAAAGAAGGAAATATTAATATTTAAACTCGATCCCACTTCACTTCCACTTGTATACCATTACATTTAAATAAAATTTTTAATTTTATGAAATATAAATAAATAAGGTCTGTGTGGAATTTTTTATGAAATTTACAAATACTGATAAGATTGTCAAAACTTTTGAAATTAATATTGATTCTCCAGTACAAACACAAGTGATACCAAATCGAATTCCAAAAAAACTAACAATTAATTTCTTAGTTAAAATAATTAAAATCAAATTTGGGAGTCTCAAATAATTAAATTTCTAAATTAAATTCAACAACTTAGAGGAACTAAACAAAATTAACAATAAAAATCAAATAAAAAATTCAATTTTACCAAACTCTTATCTAAGGTTTCAATTACATCCAATTGTGTCACGTCTCGAATCTCATGTTGAGCACGTGACAATTTTACTGGTATCAGAACTTAATCTTATGATCTTAAATATTTTAAATACTTAAAATACGTCCAAATGTTCCCGAGAGTTTTTCAAATATTTTAAAATATTTTTCTTTTTGAAAATTCAAAATTTAAAAGATTTTTCAAAGGGTATTCAAAAACTTTCCATGGATTCTAAGAATTAGAGATCATTTTATTTTTAGGGGTTAAGTATCTAGTCTGATTCCTAATTTAGTGAGTTAAGAATAGTATTTTTCATCTATAGTATCATATGTCACATATCCCAATTTAATTACAAAGAAATAACTTATTAATAATTAAACATTAGTAAGGTTATCCAAACAAATGAATTGAGTATAAAATTGGAGACTTGAAATATTAAAAATATAGATTTGACCAATTCGTTGGAAACTAAGTACCCAAAAAATGAGATATCTGAAATGTCTAGAAAGTAAGAATGAAAAGTCTCGGTAATTGTTCTTTATGATTAAATTAGGTGAAAACCTATTTTTCTAGAATTTTTCTAAATCATTAGTCCTCCAAATAAAATCCAACAAAGTTAACCATTTCAAATTTTCTTCTTGAAAGGGAGAGTTGACTTTCTATCCTTAAGGAATTATATCCTAAAACTATTTTATTGAATTCAAATGATGGTATTTTCTTATTTATAAGTAATCATTTACTTAAATAATATCACACATAAATAAGAAAACAAAAAATACTTGAATTGCACAAATAAAGACAACATCATCTATCCATATAAGACGATACTGTCCAAAACACTTGTTATTCACAAATTAAACCACATGGAAGACAAGTATCATGCATAAAGAATATGTGTTTTCTATAATCAATACATGGAAGGACACATGGCTTATAACTAAGGAATAAGTATCCAAATTGAACTTGACAACTAAAGAATAAGTATCAAAATTGAATTTGGCAACTTAGTAATTAAAGTGACATTTGTCATGCATAATTAATATCTAGGAAACACTTGTTAACAATCCAAGAACAAGTGTCCCACATGGTGTACAAGTGTCCTAACAAGTGTCTTGCATCTAGAATAAGTGACTTATATAATCAATAAGTGTCCTAACACATGTCTAGCATTAAGGATAAGTGACCTACCTAATTTACAACTATCCTAACACATGTCTAACATTAAGGATAAGTGACCTACCTAATTTACAAGTGTCCTAACACATGTCTTGCATTACGGATAAGTGACCTACCTAATTTACAAGTGTCCTAACACATGTCTAGCATCTAGGATAAGTGACCTACATAATTAACAAGTGTCTTACACATGCCTTGAATCAAGAACAAGCAACCTAGATAAGAAATAAGTGTCCTAACACATGGCAACAATCCATCACCTCTAACACCTATAAATACCCCATTGCCTTTCTATCCCAAACCAAATCCACCAAGGAAGAGAGAAAGAAAGAAATGAAAGAAGAGAGAGAAAGAAAGAGAGACAGAAAGAACGAAAGAGAAAGGAAGAGAAGGAAAAGATAAAAAATTTCTACGGAAAGGATAAGAAATTCTTGCAGGAAGGGAAGGGGTTAACTTCTTAATGTGAGTGTTCTTTGTATTCATATATTTTTATGCATAACTTCCATAATTTTCTACTGTTACCTTAATTCACTATTGTTACCATGATTTACTATTGTTATATTAGTGTATGTGTTTGTGATTGTTATATAAACCGATATATGTGGAGATAGTGCGACCAAGCAAGGCTTTGTCTAACATCAAAATATATACCAGTAGCACCCCATTAATGTGGATAGAATGTTTGTCCACTTAATACGGGGGAGACTGATAGGCCTTTCTGGAAATGGACCTCCTAAGAGGGATAAGTAAACTGTTCTTATAATGAAGAGATAAGACGCCAGTGAACTGTTACCTGTACTGTACTCTTATTTGTTACTATTATTATTATTATTTGTATATGTTGCTGTTGCATTGAGAACTTTTCAAAAGACTTTACAATAAAATTGTTATCGTATATTTTTACAATAAAAAGTTTTCCGCATAAGCACACACGGACCTCACTGGGCTGTTAAGATCACACCAAAAATTATTTTAGACCCTGCAGGAATAGAAGTCAAGGAGAATTAGATGAGCCAACAGAGATAACTTTATCGTGGATAACCTCTTTAGTATAGAAGTTCTGTTACTTTATCATGTATGGAAGACCTTTGTAATATTTATAGTAAATAAAATAAAGAATATCTATTATTTTAGCATGATTTCTATTAAGCAAGTTAGTGAGTGAGGCCTGACGCGAGCCGGACAGTTCGTCACCAATGAAGCCTCGGTGAGGGGACGAAATTAGGGCGTGACATCATGCCTCCTAGACGAAGGATGAGGAATGTAAGTGAAAATCTTCCTTCCAAGCACGAGGATTGATGGTCCTCACATGCTTTATCTTCTTCTCCAGTTGCTCTCACCTGGCTCTCCCAATCGGGGTTCCTCTGCCACCACTTGACGCACTCCGACAATATACTGAATGGTGGAATACCTATAATGCTCACCTCTAATCTCCATCTCAAGCATCAATAACTCCACCCAGTCCAATCATTCCACTTACCTCTCCAACAACACCAATTGCTCCTCCCACTTCAGTGGCTGCACCAGTCACATACCCCAATCTAATTACAAGAAATAACTTATTATTAATTATGGATTAGTGAGAATACTCAAGTAAAGGAAATGAGAATGAAATCAAAGACTTGGGAAGTTAAAAATATAGGTTTAACTAACTCTCTAGAGACTAGTACCAAAAAACGAGATATCTAAAATGTTCAGAAAATAAGAAGGAAAAGTGATGGTAATTGTTCTTTATAATTAAATTAGATAAAAACTTATTTTTCTAAAATTTTTCTAAGATGTTAGCTTACCAAATAATATCTAACAAAATTCGCTATTTCGAGTTTTGTTTTTGGAAGTGGGAGTTGATTTTTTATTCTTAAGAAATTAGGTTCTGAAACTATTTTTATTGAATCCAAATAGAGGGTATTTCCTTATTTACATGTAATTCTTAAGTAAATGACATTCGCTTAAATGACATTACATGGAAATAAGGAATCAGAAGGGTGACAGAAGTGATGAATACCAAAATAAAATGATCTTTGAAACTCCGCTGACCAAGCCACCAGCCACCACCGTCCATACCACTTGTCTTGCAACAAATGAGACCACATGGATTTCAAGTATTATGTATAAGAGATAGGTGTCTTCTATAGATGACACATGAGAGGATGCTTGGCTTACATCAAGAATAAGAACCTTACATGAAGAACAAGTGTTCTTACACTTGTCAAGGATCTATGGCAACTTAACAATTATAAATACCCATCCCCTTCATCCCAAAACCATCAACAAATTCGTAAGGAAGAGAAAAAGAAAGAGAGAAAGAGAAAGAGAGAAAGGAAGAGAAGGAAAGGAAGAAAAATGAAAGAAGATTTTGGGCAACCCTTAGAAGTGAGTGTTTTTTGTATTCTTATTTATTTTATAACTATTATGATTTTTTTGTGATTATCATAATTTAGTACCGTTTTTCATAATTTTATACTTTTACCATGATTTACTACTATTACCATGATTTACCACTGTTATCGTAATTGACTACTGTTACTATGATTTGTTACTGTTATTATGATTTACAACTATTACCATGATTTATTAATATTACCATGATTTACTGTTGATACCATGATTTACTACTATTACCCTAATTTACTACTGTTATCATGATTTATAACTGTTATCATGATTTACTACTATTACACCCATGCATGTGTTTGTGATTCTTAGATATAAGCCAGTATGTATGGAGATTGTTCGAGCAAGCAAGAGCTTTGTCAAACATCGAAATACATATTGGTAACACCCTATTATTATGGATAAGAGGTTTGTCCACTTAATGCGGGGGAGACTGTTCGGGCTTTCCGGAATAGATTTCCTGGGAGGGATAAGTAAACTGTTTTTATAATGGAGAGATAAAATGCCAGTAAACTGTCGCCTGTACTATACTGTTACATGTTCCTATTATTATTAATTGTGCATGTTGTTGTTGCATTAAAAACTTTTCAAAAGATTTTATAATGAAACTGTTATCATATAATTTTATAATGAAATGTTTTTCATACATGTACACACGAATCTCACTGGACCATCAAGTTCACACCAAAAATTATTTTTAGATCTTGCAGGAGAGGAGATCGAGAAGAATTAGAGGAGAGTTAGAAGAGCAAATAGAGATAACTTTATTGTGGATAACCTTATTAGAATAGAAGTTTTGTTGCTTCATTATGTATTGAAGATCTTTGTAATATTTATAGTTATTAAAATAAAGAAATCAATTATTTTAGCATGACTTCTCCTACCATGCAAGTGACTGAGCTCTGGTGAGAACCAGGTAGTCTGTCACCAATGAAGCCTTGGCAATGGGGTAGATTTGGGGTGTGACAGCACCAATCAATTGTCCAATCATCGAATTATCCAAATTGATAAAAAAAAACTTGACAAATTGGATATGTCACCTTTACGGGGACTAGTCATGTGATGGTTCTGAAGAACTGGATACATCGGGTTTAGAAGATTGGGGCCAACATGAGACTAGATGATGAGTTAAAACTATTAATAGCCGTAAAGTTGTTGGATAAAGACGTCTGAGTATGGTGGGATAACCTCGAGGAGAGGTCCACATCACTCATTTCTTGGAATGAATTCTTTAAGGAATTTGATGAAAAATATTATATCCGATTTTATTGAGACTTAAAGAGGACAAAGTTCCTTCACCACCGCCAAGATAACAAGTCGGTGGCAGAATATGAGATGGAATTGAGGAGGTTGTCATCATTCATCCTGGAGTTGATAACTTTCGAGAAGTACTTGCTCATCAAATTTGAGAAAGGCCTAAATTTGTTTATTCGGCAGAAGATGTCCGTAACCTTAGCCTACACTTATAAAGATGTCTTGGAATTGGCATTGAGAGGCGAGAAAATGATTGAGGAGAGGGGAAGAACTAGGGAAGGATAAAAAGAATAGAAGGTTCGAACTTACACCAAGCTAGAGTTTGAAACAAAGTAGAAGCATAGGCTCTTATGGTGGAGTCTTGGTTACTGGATCCATTGGCACCCCACAAAGTCAACGACCGTCCAATTTTGTATCCCCCATAGCTAGTGTCGTCTTTAGGATTAAATTGGCAGAAAAAACAAGAAGGAGTAGTGCAAGCACTGTAAAAAGTATCATTTTGGGCTCTATTGTGCAGTTAAGAGGTGCTATCAATGCGGAAAGGAGGGCTATTTATACAACACTTACCCAGAGTTGGGATAGGAAAGTTAATTGAGTCGAGATCGCCCTAGTGGATCCATGGGCGGCCAAGCCAACATCCCTACTTTCTCCCCTCATGTCATATCATGGATAGGGACTAGGAGTAGCACAGTGGTTGCTCCAACCCAATGTCTACAAGCAAGGATTCAAACGAGGACATATGCAATTACGGATGAGGATGCACAAAACAATCTGGACATAGTCATAGGTAAATCCCCTAAAACTTAAATTTGGTGATTTAGAAATTTGGATACAAATATTATATGATTACGAGTGCATGATTTTAAATTAGAGGCATATTGGTGATATTTGATTATACTAAAATGATTGGGAATGATTTTGATATCTTATGATAGTTATTGTGGCATTGAGAACTATGAATTTTGGTTGATTTTGATTAAATTTGTAATTTAATTCCTTTTCTGAACATATAGACATGCGGGTCGATTTGTTGAGGCCTTGGGTCGACTTGTTTATATTCATATGTGAGTGTAGGTCTACTTGTTATGCTTATAAGTCGATTTACTTAGGTTACAGACATTGATGTTTGTAACCTCAATCTCCCAGGTCGACTTGGCTAATGGCTAAGTTGACTTGTGTGCCACCTTGCCTTTAGGTCAAGCCGACTTGTAAATTTTCAAGTTAACTTATGGTATTTTGACAATAAGAGTCAGGTCGACTTATGTTAATACTGATCTATTTGTTTAAATAATTCATTTAGTCTATAAGATAATTATTTCTTTTTGTTTCTCTACATATGCAGTGTCCTGAACATCAGGTGCACTCTGCCTTGTCTTGTATTTCTTTATTATGGAGATTAACATTGAAGGCTTTCTCGCTCTCTCTGCCCAAGTTTTTTTTTCTTTTTTTGTGGATAAAGATTTCGTGTGGATATATTTTAAAGCTGAATGATTTCGTGTGGATCTTATTTAAGGCAAGATTTCATGTGGCTGATTAAATTCAATAATCAAATTTTTTTTTGAAGCAAAAAAAAATCCGTCATAAAATTCATGACTCAAAATTTATCGTAAAATTTGTCACTAATATTTCGTTGCTAAGTTTGTTGCCAAATCTTCGTTGCTAAAGTCATCGCTAAATCTGTAGTTAAAATTCCGTCGCTAAATTTGTGAGTAAATATTTATCACTAAATTCATGGCTAAATATTCGTCCCAAAATTTGTTGCAAAAAATCTATCGCTAAATTTGTGACTAAAAATCCGTCTCAAAATTTGTGGCTAAATATCCATTACTAAATTCATAGCTAAATATCTTTCGCTAAATTCGTGGTTAAAAATCCGTCCCAAAAATTCGTCGTAAAAAATCTCTTGCTAAATTCGTGGCTAAATTTTTATCCCAAAATTCATCGCTAAAATATCGTCGCAAAATGGGTAGCTAATATTTCGTCACTAAGCTGGTTGCTAATTTTTCATCACTAAAATTGTCGCTAATTTTTTGTTGCAAAATTTGTTGCTAAAAATTCATTGCAAAGTTCGTGCCTAAACTTCAGTCTCTAAGTTTGTTGCTAAGATTTCGTCCCTAAGTTCATTGTTAAGAATTTGTCGCTAAATTCATTGCTAAATTTTGTTGTTAATTTTGTTGCTAAATCTTTGTCGCCAATTTTATGGCTAATCATCGATGGATCTTTTCGTGGCAAATCACTGACAGTTTTTGCGATGAATATTTTCATCGCTAATTTGTAATGAATTTGGCCACATAAATATTTCATGCCAAATTTGTGACAAAATTTTAAAATTTTCGTTACTAAATTTTGCAATGCCAATATAACCATGGATTTTTGTTCGTCGCAAATCTCTTTTGTGATGAATTTTTCTCATTTTTCCATTGCTAATACTCGTGGCTAAATTTTGACTTTTTTGTAGTGTTATTTAGATAATAAGTATAGATATTTACTCTCTATTTTGAAAGTAAATTCTAATATGAAAATTGACTCTTTACTAATTCTCCTTCGTCAATTCAATTCCTACTTTTTTTTTTGGTTAAACTTTCTCAATTCCAATATATATATTTTTTAAATCTCTCTTCCTTCTCTCTCACACACTTGTTAAATGAACCAGACATTTTGTAGCATAAAACATAAATCTTCAACATGTTAAATAGTATATATAGTCTACAATAAGCTTAAATGTGGAAAAGAACAAAAGAAAATATTTAATTTCGAATTAATTTTTCCCCCAATAAGATTTTTTCTTTTGGATAGTATATATGAATGACACTTCTATCATTTTCCGACATGTCTTTGGTTACTATTTCATCTAGATTGACCACACTACCTTTTCCCCAGGGAGAGATCTTCAACCTTTTCATTCTCAACTCTAGGAACAGAAGAAATTCCTTCTGCTGCACTTGGAACTTGTATGGCTTCTTCATTTATTTTAATTTCTGGAGCCAATACTTCATCAGTTATTTCCTTGACTGATGGTTCAGGCACTACTTCACTGGCTACCCTATCAAGAGTACATGTTGGATCAATTATTTGACCAATGAAGGAATCATTCGTTCACTTTCAGGACTTCCCTCTTTTGGAGTTTCAACCATAACTTCCACAAGCCTAGCTGAATCAAAGCTAGTGCCTTCTGCAACCTTGTCACTTTAGTTAAGATATTCATAAGTTCACTTTCTTTGAAAAAATTTGACAATGAATTAGTTTCTCCCTAATGTGCATTTGCTAGGGTTGGCTCAATCTTTAAGATGTAGATTAGAGATAAATGGGTTCGAGACCGAAACGAATGCAAATAGCAATTCAACTTAGATGAACATGTTCTGCTATTTAGACCAGTCAAATAACGTCAAACATGACAAATCAAATAACACAACAACAGACTTGGGTTGAGGCATGAATTGGGGTGTTTATGAATTTGGATTACTAATCTACTAATAATGTTGATTGACACGGTAAGATTGTATAAGAACAAAAGAATGATAATTTTCTCATAGAAAACTCAATCAATAATTTATTAATGAATCTGAACTAAAGTATCTCTTACACAGTTGGTATTGGCCTATTTATAGACTAGAAATAATCACTAAATGACAACTAGAATTGGTTAAATTCTTGTCTTATTTTCGGTTACAATTTAGGCAAATCAACTAAGGTCAAACAAAATGATATCTCTCCTAAATAAATCGTCTTGCCCAACTAAAAAGGAAACTAATCAAGAATGGCAATTTAGTTAGTCAAACAAGATAATTTCTTTCCTAAACAAAGCCAATCATCTTGCTTAACTAGCAAGCCTATAGAAAAATGAGACTAAATAAGGAAAGACAATCTAATTAGAATCAAATAAGATGATATCTTTCATAATGAAGGTAGTTCATCTTGCCTAACTAACAAGGTTATAAAGAAAAGGAAACTAATAAAAAAAGACAACTAATAAAAATATGCCACAAATGTATCTTAAAATTTTCTAAAAGCATATCTTGACTAATTATTTATTTCCCCCCATGTCCCTCGGGTTTGGGTGTTCTTTGGGCCTACAAAACATCTAATTGAGCTTGAATGAGCATGATTAAAGCCCTATCTATTTCTTTCATTTGGTTTCTAGTTTCTTATTCATGTAGATTATTAAATTGGGCTACATCCCTTTCTAATTGTGTGATGACCCACTATCAAGGCGTCACACCCCTTAGCAAAAGAAAACAGACATGCAAATGCGGAGCACCCCACATGATTAAGATGCGACGTCCGAGCTCGTGACAGTCGCACTCCTCATGTGTGATAACATAGAAGAGATTTAAATTAAACGAAAACAAACTACATTTTCTTTCCAAAAGAAAAATAGGCAAGGCCTCCCATATTTAGTGACTGTTACCACCTGGGGTTAATATGAAAATTTGATCAAATCAATATAATATTTCTATTATCTTACAAGCTGGTATCAATAGCCCTCCTGGCCACCTAGCATCACCTATCAAAGCATGAAAATGTTATATAAGTCAAATTACACATAGAGTTCTCATATGCCAAGACAATACATCTAAATCTGTAACACAACTCTAACTATTCAAAAGAACATAAATAATTACATGCCTTAGTCAAAACAAAAGGGGTCAATGACTAGTAGGGATCTAAATCCCTTAACTCACAAGCTCCTACCCTCTGACTCCCTCTTATCTCCTAGGTTACCTGAAATAAGGATATCGGGGTCAGTATAAACTGAGCAAATGCATAGAAGACCAATAGCGTGCGTAGCAAGCAAACATGCACAAAAATATCAATATTCCTATATAAATAGTATAAACAAAGTAGAGTATACAAGAGGTACACAATGTCTCAAGACAACAATTTCAATTGTTATTTTTAGAATCATTATCTATTTTTATCTTTATTGATCCAATTTAATCTTAGTGATTAAAGAAAAAAATAGAATATCGAACCCAGTTAGTATATAAGGATCTGGAAGAGTAAGTCAAAATTAAGTATTCCTAAACGAAATTTAGGTTTTTTTGGATTAGACACCTCAAACACTTACCTGTTTCTAATTTTACTCTCGAAGGGAGAAGAATTACAACTATACGTCCTCAAGTTTCGCCCCTAAGCTTTGCACAAGCTTTTGGAACTCTATATACAATCCGTACTCCTCAAACTTCGCTCGCAGGCTTCGTACAAACTTTCGGAGGAATTCTTGTATCATTACTTTTTCTTTATATTTCTTTATATTTCTCATAAAGTAATAACTAGAATTTATCACAAGAATTGTATTGGATTCATAACCAAATAACATGAATATGCAGTTCATATAGTTTGCCAACTCCCAATGAGCTATTTCAATAAGTCTCTAGCACAAACAAGGCTTAATAAAACTATCATATCTTGAGTTAAAATACCTGGATTGAGATGAATCCAATTGTTACACAAACCTAAGACTTAGAGCTACAACTTTTATGTTCATAACTAGGTTTAATTCTAATTACATAGAGAATGCCAAATCAAACGATGTTGCAGCTCACAATTTACAATACTACTTCTGCAGTCATAGAAAAATTAACATAACTTTTTCTACATATAATGGTTTGAGGTGATTCTAGTGGCCATTTAAAGATAAGACATAGGATTACAATGTTTGTGTTCAGAGTTTAACCTAATTCAGCTTAGAAGGCAGCTAACATTGAAGCAAAGTTAAGTACAGAAACAACGCAGAAATAGGGCAGTTTTTCTGCGGAAACATTTCTCAATGAAACTTTTCAAATTATATGTAATTTTAAAGCTACGGAAGTCTAGTTTCTTTAGAGAAAATTTCACATGATTTATAGTTGTGCAGAAAAAGTTATAAACCAAAAACTGAAGCATGGTCAAACTATCCAACATGGATAATTCATAGATTTTCATTCATAAACATGATTCCTTTTTCCCTAATCTAATTTATCCTTGTTCCAAAACATAATCACATATAAAAACATGTTTTGTAGGATCATTAAGCATCAATATAACAAGTGCAAGCATGGTACTTGCCTTTCCAAGCTTTTGATCCTTCTTTGCTCTCATATACTCTTCTTTCTCAAATTTCTTAGCTTTTCATGTGATTTTAGCTTGTTTTAGACTTGTTTCACAGTTTTTATACACTTCTTTGTACTGGGGACAATAAGTATATAGATGAAAGTTATTTAATCTAAACTCAAGTGGAGGTTTTAATGGAGTTTGGGGGTGATTTTTGGGTGAGGAAGGTGGGAGACGGGTTTAGGGTTAAAGGAATAGGTTAGATGCTTTTTTTTTTCTCTCTCTCTCTTTGTACCCTTTCTTTCTTTATCACTTTCCTTAAGTGGAGTGTGGTCCCCTAAGCATGGTGATGTGTCAAGGTAAGAATGCAATGTGTTGGGCGATGATGTTTCATGGTGTCCCTTGTACTAGTGTGACACATACTCTTTGTGGGTCTCACACCAAACCCTAATTCGGTTCTCTTATGAACTTATTTTGACCGTTCTCATTTGCCAATATGTCCTACTAATCTATACTAATTTTAATATACATGATCTATAGTTAAAACCATAACATAAAAATCGAAACATGCATCGCAAATAAAAGAAAATCAATGAATTTTATCAAAGTGCGATGCGAAAAATTTTAAAGTATTCAGTAAAATACAAATGCAAATTCATACTTTAATGATTTCTTAAAATAGGGCCTTACATTCTTCCCCCTTAAAAGATCCGATCCTTTGGATCATTGCTCCAGCTCAAAGAGATACTCTCATTTTTTACTCTAGCTCTCAAGATGCCTCCTTGGAGTGTAGTGTCTCCACAAAATTTTAACCAATTTGATAGTATTGATCCTTAAGTTCTACTTTTGAGAGTCTAGAATCTGGATCGGTTGCTCAACATAGGTTAAATCTTTTGCTACTTGGAGTGGCTCATAACTATTTATATGTGAAGGATCATGAACATATTTTCTCAATATGGAAACATGAAAGGTAGGGTGAACTCTCTCAAATGCTGGTGGTAGTGCCAACTCATAAGCAGATAGTCCAACTCTGCTAGAATCTCAAAAGGACCAACAAATCTAGGGTTAAGTTTTTCCTTTTTCTTTTTAAACCTCATCACACCTTTGATTACAAAAACTTTAAGAAAGAATTTATCCCCTACCTCAAATTCCAAATCTTTGCATATCTGATTAGCATAACTTTTCTGGTGGGATTGAGCTATCTTAAGCTTTTCTCGAATGATTCGGACTTTTTCTGTGGTTTCTTATAGATAAGTAGGCCCTGTTTCGGATTAAGGTAGTTGCTTTTCTCTCACTTCATCCTAACAAATATAATGCCTCAAATAGAGCCATGCCAATACTAGAGTGATAGCTATTGTTATAAGCAAATTCCACTAACATTAAATGTCCAGCCCAACTACCATGGAGCTTTAGAACACAAGCTCTCAACATATCCTCCAGAGTTTGTATAGTCCTCTCTGATTTACCATCTATCTAAGGATGATATACTATGGAGAAATTAAGTTTAGTTCCCAATCTAGTTTGAAAACTCTACCAAAATTGAGAAACAAATTTTGGATCTTTATAAAAAACAATAGATACTGGTATGCCATGCAATCTCATGATCTTATTGATTTAGAGTTTAGCTAATTTGTCCAAGGAATAAGTCACCGCAACAAGGAGAAAGTGAGCTAATTTGGTGAGCCGATCCACTATCACCCATATAGCATCTAATCTTTTTGGAGTTTTAGGCAATCTTAAAATGAAGTCCATAGTAATATGTTCTAGGAATAGGGAGTGGCTCAAGTAGTCACCAGATTTCTAGTGTTCAGATGCATCTGTGAACAAACTCGAAATGTTTCTCTTCATTCCAGGCCACCAAAAGAATTGACGCAAATCCCTATACATCTTGGTGGATCCTAGATGAATAGAAAATGTTGAATTATGTGCTTCTTCCATGATCAACTTCCATAATCCCTGAGCCTCTGGGACTACTAATCTGCCCTGAAATCTAACTATCTCATTTGATATGTTAAATTTAGGCTTCCCCCCTTTAAGAACATCTTTCTTGAACTTAATTGTTATCTGATCAGCTTGCTTGGCTACTCTAATGCGATCAGATAAATCTGATTAAACCATAAATCGAGCCAAAAGAGACCTATGACTAGAAACTTCAGCATTAATCCATAGCTGCTCAAAGTCGGCTATCATTTGATACTGTCTCACTCGTAGAGATGCTGCGGATACTATAGATTTGTGGTTGAGCACATCTGTAACCACATTTGCTTTGCTGGGTTGATACTGAATAGTAACATCATAATCTTTCAATAGCTCGAGCCATCTGCATTGTCTCAAATTCAACTCCTTTTGAGTAAATAAATACTTGAGACTCTGATAATCGGTAAATATTTTATAGTACTCACCATAAAGGTAATATCTCTAAATTTTCAATGCAAAGATAATGGCTGCAAGTTCCAGATCATGTGTAGGATAATTTTCTTTATGAGATTTTAACTGTCTTGAAACATAAGCTATCACATTCCATCTCTGCATTAATACACAATCAAAACCAATCCTAGATGTATCACTAAAGATCACATATCTCTGGCCATTGACTAGTAATGTTAAAACTGGAGCAGATACAATTTTATTTTTTAGAGTTTGAAAACTAGTCTTACATTGTTCATCCCACCTAAAGGGTACATTCTTGCGAGTTAATATTGTAAGTGGATTAGCTATCAAAGATAAATCCCCAACAAATCCACGGTAATAACCCTCTAAACCCAAAAAACTATGCACCTCTGTAACTGTAGTAGGCATAGACCAGTTAACAATAGTTTCAACCTTCTTTGGATCTATAGAAAGTCCTTTACTAGAGACAATGTGACCCAAGCAAGTTATTTCGCTGAGTCAGAATTCACAGTTACTTAGCTTGGCATACAACTTCTTGATCCTCAAAGTCTGTAAGGCGAGATGAAGATGTTGCTCATGTTGAGCTCTATCTTTAAAATACACCAAAATATCATCAATAAACATCACAATAAAATCATTCAGATAGGGTCTAAAAACATGGTCATTAAATCCATAAATATTGCTAGGGCATTAGTTAACCTAAATAGCATTACCAAGAACTCATAGTGACCATAACGAGTGAGGAAAGCTATTTTAGGTATATCTTCCTCTCTGACTCTAATTTGATGATAGTCTGATCTAAGATCCAGTTTAGAGAAAAGTGACATCTCTCAACTGATCAAACAAATCATCAATTCTTGATAAAGGATATTTATTCTTGATGGTAACTTAATACAATTTTTGGTAATCGATGCATAACCTCAAGAAATCATCATTCTTCTTTACGAATAAAACTAGTGCACCCCAAGGAGAAGCACTTAGACGAACAAATCCCTTGTCCACAGGTTCTTGTAATTAAGTTTCTAACTCTTTCAATTCAGCTATTGCCATTCTATATGGAGCCATAGAAATAGGTATAGTATTTGACGTCACATCAATGGTGAACTCTATCTCTCTGACTGGTGGTAGTTCTGGCAAATCATCTGGGAATACATCTGGAAAATCTTGAACCATTGGTATGTTAAACAACTAAGACTGCTCTTTCTTGTCTTCAATGATATAAACTAAATATCCTTGACAACCCTTGGATAACATTCTAGTCGCTCGAATAAAGTATACAACTGGAGCTATGATAAATCTATCACCAATAAACAAAATCTGTAACTGTCCTGGTGGTGAAAAATAAACAATCTTCCGATGATAATCCACCAATACATAATTAGCTAATAACTAATCCATACCCAGAATTATATTCAGATCTATCAACTCCAATGGTAACAAATCAATACTGAAATCATGCCCCTGGAAGCTCACAATGCAATCTCTATAGATCTCAGTAACAAGAATCTCATTCCCAAGTGGTGTAACAACCCACAACCCCTGCTCTAGAGGTTTAAACCCACATGACAAATGTATGATAAATGCTAATGAAATGAATGAATGTATGGCGCCCGGATTAATCAAAATACAAACATCACAAGAAAATAATTTCATTCTACCTGTAATCACATCAGGTAAAGCATGAGCCTCCTGAGCGATGACTGCATGAACTCTAGCTTGATCTCCTAGGCCTAGTGGCATACCTTGAGGTCATCTCTACTGTGGCCATGGTGGTAGAGTTGGTCTAGGTGGTTTTGGCCTCAAGGGAATGACAGGGCCTGCTGATTGCTGAGCCGGTAGATGCCTAGGTGGTGGAATATACTGTAAAGGAACGGGCTATGGTTGTCTAGATCTAAGAGGACAACATGAAGCATAATGGTTTATCTGAAAATATATGAAACAAAGTCTCATTCCTCCTTCGCATGGCCTGTATGAAGGTTCCCACAACTGGGACATGCCGGTCTCTTACGGAGCTTTCACCATGCTCATATTGCCTCTTCTTTTCCTTTTCTTCTTCATGCTTGAAACTTGAACTTTCGCTGACCTCTTTCCCCGTAACCTTTCCTGTCTATCCTTAGTAGCCAATTCTAAAGCCTTTTCATTGTTCGTAAGATCCCTATAGCTCGTAAAAGGTTTGACCACTAGATATCTTTGAAAGAAGGATCACAATCATTTTCTGAAAATCTTCGCTCTCTTCTCATCTGTATTAGTTGATTCGGGAGTATAAACTGACAATTTAATGAAGTGGTCCTTATATTGACTGACAGTCTAATTACTCTGTCTCAAATCCAAAAACTCAGACATGTTCTAGTCTCTAATAAAAGTAAGTATATATTTTTCATGGAAGATTTGTGTAAAATCACCCAAAGTGACATATCGAAGGTCATTCCCATATCAGAGTCTTAACTCCAAACTTTACCAGTCATAGGTAGCTTCCTTCAGTTAATGGGTGACAAGTCTCTACAACCTGAGGATCATTACTCCCTGAAAAGATCATCGGCTCCATTTTTCTGAACTCAGTCATTAGTTTTTGGAATCGACGATCCTCTTGTGGCACACATACGTTCCTTCCATCTTTATGTCTCTCTCCATACTCAGTAGCTCTTTGATCTCTACATTATTTAACCCGATCTGACTCAAAACCTATTGATACCACTGGAGTTGCAGAAACTGACATAGTTGAAGAAGTAGGGGTAACATTAGTAACTGGAGAGGTATCTGCAGTCTCACTCCCTATTACTGATTGAGATAGTCTCTCTGTTAATTTGCAAATGTCCCCCGACATAGTGACTACCATAGCCATCAAAGCAGTTAAAGCCTGTTACAGATTTGGCCTCTCTGGCTTCTGATCACCTAACACCTGGGATTGAGGCTCCTACCTCTGCTCATTATTTCTTAGTTCCCGTTTAGGAGGTATTTCATTTTGTTTCCTGGTCTTAACTATTTTATATGCTAATAACTTGATGCATGTAAATGACAAACATCACTCATAAGATAAACCACTATCTACCTAGTAATCTATACCTATAGTCTCAAATCCTAGGTATAGATTGCCCTAAACATTGGGCTTTGATACCAGCTGTAACGATCCGTTATTAGGCATCAAACCCTATAACAAAAGGAAACATACATGCAAATGCAGAAGCATCCCACACGATTAAAATGCAACGTCTAGACTCACGACAGTCGCACTCGCCGTGTGTGATAACACGCAAGGAGATTTAAATTAAAAGAAAACAAGTTACATTTTCTTTCCACAAAATTGACAAGGTCTCTCCTATTTAGTAACTGTTAGCCACCTAGGGTTAATATGAAAATCTAACCAAATCAATATAACATTTCTATTATCTTATAAGCTAGCATCAATGGCCCTCCTGACTGCCTAGCTTCACATATCATAGCATGAAAATGTTATATAAGTAAAATTATACATGGAGTTCTCATGTGCCAAGTTTATACATCTAAGTCTGCAACATGACTCTAACTATTCAAAAGAATACAAATAATTACATATTTCAGTCAAAACAAAAGGGGTCAATGGCTAGGAGCGATCTAAGTCCCTTAACTCACAATCTCCTACCCTTTGACTCCCTTTTGTCTCCCAGGTTACCTGAAACAAGGATATTGAGGTCAGCATAAGATAAGTAGTACACGGGGGACCAATAGCATACATAGCAGGTAAACAGTCACAAGAATATCAATATCACTATATAAATAGCATAAACATAGCAGAGTATATAAAAGATACATATTGTTTCAAGATAACAATTTCGATTGTCACTTTTAGAATCATTATCCATTTCCATCTTTATTGATCCAATTTAATCTTAGTGATTAAAGAAGGGAATAAAATGTCGAACCAAGTTAGTGTATGAGGGTCTGGAAGAGTAAGCCAAAATTAGGTATTCTTAAATGAAATCTAAATCTTTTTAGGTTAGACATCTCAAACATTTCACCTGCTTCTAATTCTATCCTCGTAGGGAGAAAAAATACAACTGTAGTTTATCAAGTTTTGCCCCCAGGCTTTGCACAAGCTTTTGAAACTCTATATGCAACCCATACTTCTCAAGTTTCACCCGTAGGATTTGCACAAGCTTTCAGAGGAATTCTTGTGTCATCACTTTCTCTTTACATTCTTTATATTTCTCATAAAATAATCACTATAATTTGTCACAAGAATTGCATTGAATTCATAACCAAACATCACGAATATGCAGTTCGTATAGTTAGCCAACTCATAACATTCCAGTGAGCTATTTCAATAAATTTCAAGCACAAACAAGATTTAATAAAATATCTTAAACTGCAATACCTAGATTGAGATGAATCCAATTTCCATACAAATTTAAGACTTATGGCTATAACTTTTATGCTCATAGCTAGATTCAATTCCAATTACACAGAGAACGTCAAATCAAACAATGTTACAGCTCACAATTTACAATACTACTTGCGCAGTTATAGAAAAATTAGCATAACTTCTTTTACATATAATCGTTTGAGGTAATTCCTATGGTCAATTAAAGATAAGACATAAGACTACAATATTTGTGTTTAGAGCCTAATCTAATTTAGCCTAGAAGGTAGCTAATGTCAAAGCAAATTTCAGTACAGAAACATGGCAGAAACAGGGTTGTTTTTCTATAAAAATATGCCACTTTGAAAATTTACCAAAAATTCATTTCTTAATAAAACTCTTCAAATTATATGTCATTTTAAAGTTACAAAAGTCTAGTTTCTTCACAAAATAAAGTTATACGATTTGCAGTTGTGTAGAAAAAGTTATAAACCAAAAATTAAACCATGGTCAGATTATCCAACATGCATAATTCATAGATTTTCATTCATAAACATGATTCCTTTTCCCTTATCTAATTTATCCTTGTTCTAAAAGCGTAATCAGATATAAAAACATGTTTTATTGCATCATTAAGCATCAATATAACAAGTGCAAGCATGGTACTTGCCTTTCCAAGCTTCTAATCCTTCTTTGCTGTCCTATACTCTTTTCTCTCCAACTTCCTAGCTTTTTTCATGTGTTTTCAGCTTGTTTTAGACTTGTATGATTGCTTTTCTACACTTCTTTGTGCTAGGAACACCAAATATATAGATGGAGGTTGCTTAATCTGAGCTCAAGTAGAGATTTTAATGGGGTTTGGGGGTGGTTTTTGGGCGAGGAAGGTGAGAGACGGGATTAGGGTTTATGGAATTGGTTAGGTGCTCTCTCTCTCTCTCTCTCTCTCTGACCCTCTCTCTTTATCTCTTTCCTTAAGTGGAGTGTGGGCCCCTAAGCATGGTGATGTGTCAAGGTAAGAATGCCATGTGTTGGGTGATGATGTGTCATGGTGTCCCTTATACTAGTGTGGCACATACTCTTTGTGGGTCCCATACCAAACTCTTTGTGGGTCTCACACCAAACCCTAATTCGGTTTTTTTGTGGGCTTATTTTGATCGTTCCCATTTACTAATATGTCTTACTAATCCATACTAATTTTAATATACATGATCTGTAGTTAAAACTATAACATAAAAATTGAAACATGCATCGCAAATAAAAGCAAATCAACGATTTTTATCAAAGTGCGATTCGAAAAATTTAAGCGTGTTCAATAAAATACAAATGCAAATGTATGCTTCAATAATTTCTCAAAATGGGGCCTTTCAAATTGAGTTGGGACATGTAGAGTGATGGGATTGCCCTCCTTTCCCTCATCATTCTCCCCCTATTGAAAAGTAGTCATCCTCAACTCTTCAGGGTCTTGATCAAAGGGGAGAGATTAACAACATTGAAGGTAGCATTTACTCCATATTCTCCAGGCAAGTTAATCTTGTAGGCATTGTTGTTGATCTTCTCAAGCACTCGAAAAGATCCATCTCCTTTAGGTATGAGCTTGGATTTCCTTTTGTCAGAAAATCTTTCTTTCCTAAGATGTAGCCAAACCAAATCTCTTGGTTCAAAGATGATCCTTTTTCTTCCCTTGTTAACACAGCTCATATATTGTTAAATCATTCTTTCAATGTTTTATTTTGCCTTCTCATGAATTTTCTTAACAAATTCAGTACGTCTCTTTCCATCTATGTTGATTGTTTCTTACAAAGGCAAAAGAATCAAATCAATAGGTAAAATAGGATTAAACCCATAAACAATCTCAAAGGGTGAATATTTGGTAGTGGTATGAATAGCCCTATTATAGGCAAACTCGACGTGGGGTAGAAAATCCTCCTAGTTATTCTAATTCTTCTTGATGATTATTTATAGTAGTGTAGAGAGTGTTTTATTCACAACCTCAGTTTGGTCATTAGTTTGTAGATGACAAGTTGTAAAGATTAACAACCTAGTCCCCCCCCACAAATTTTTCCAAAAGTAGCTCAAAAACTTAGCATTCCGATTGGATAGTATAATTCTTTGCATTCCATGAAGCCTCATAACCTTCTTGAAAAACAAAGTGTCAATATTAGATGTATCATCAACTTTTTGACATGCAATGAAGTGTGCCATTTTAAAAAAACAATCCACAACAACAAAAATAGAATCCCGTCCCTTCTTAGATTTAGGTAATCCTACAATGAAGTCCATGGATATGTCTTCCCAAGGAGGACTAAGAATAGGAAGGGGATATACATCCATGAGGATTTAATTTAAAATTGTCCTTATAGCACATAATGCATTTTCCCATAGATCTCTCGATGTCCTTGCACATTTTAGGTCAATAAAAGTGGTCATGCAAAAATGCCCAAAGTTTTAGCAATATCAAAATGTCCTTTTAGGCCACCAAAATGCGCTTATTTCATTAATAGCACACAGATGGAACAGTTAGGAATGCAAAGTTTGTTAGCACAAAATAAGAATCCTTCATGCAAGGAAAGTTTATCCCATCCATTACCGACTTGCAATAGTTAAAAATATTTCCAAATTAAAAATCATCAGCATATAAATCCTTGATAAATTCAAAAACCAAGAACCTTAGCATCTAATACATAAAGAAGAACATACTTTCACAAAGGTGCATCGAGAACAATATTTTCTTTACCTTTCTTGTGCTTGATTAGATAAGGAAACAACTTGATGAACTCGATCCATTTAGTATACATTCGGTTCAGTTTATTTTGATTTTTAATATGTTTGAGAACCTCATGATTAGAATGTATTACAAACTCTTTGGTCCACAAATAATGTCGCTAAGTTTCCAATACTCTAACTAATGCATATAGTTCCTTATCATAGGTAGAATAGTTAAGAGTTGGGCCACTTAGCCTCTCACTAAAATAGACAATTGGTTTACCTTCTTACATCAACACACCTCCTATAGCAATCCCGCCTGTATTGCATTCAATTTCAAAAGTCTTACCAAAATCAAAAAGTGCTAATAACAGAGCATGAGTAAGCTTCTCCTTGATTGTTCGAAAGGCTTTTTCTTGAACTTCTCCCAATTTAAATAGAACATTCTTCTTGGTCAACTCATTCAATGGGGCTGTTAACGTGCTAAAACCCTTCACAAACCTTCTATAAAAGCTTACCAGTCCATGGAAGTTCCCACTTCTCTATTAGTGGTAAGGGTCAACAATCTTGGATTGTCTTAATTTTCTCTTCATCTACTACGATTCCCTCACCACTCACAGCAAAACCAAGAAAAACAATTTTGTTAGTATAAAAATTACACTATTCAAGTTTCCAAACGAATTTTCTTTTTTTAGGACTTCTAGGACTAGTTTTAAGTATTATACATATTTATCAAAAGTTCTACTATACACAAGAATGTTATCAAAGTAAACTAACACAAATTTTCCTATATAAGCACGCAAGACATGGTTCATTAGCCTCATAAATGTACTAGATGCATTAGTTAAACCGAATAGCATAACTAACCATTCATAAAGACCATGTTTAGTCTTAAATGCTATTTTCCATTCATTATCTTCATCCTAATTTGATGATAGCTACTTTTTAAATCGATTTTAGAAAAAATAGTGGAACTATTTAATTCATCAAGCCAACATCTAACCTAGGGATAGGATGATGATATCTTATTGTTATGTTATTTATGACTCGACACTCAATACACATTCTCCATGTATCATCCTTTTTGGGTACAAGCAACACCAGAACTACACGAGGACTAAGGCTCTCCCTCACATAGCCCTTATCCATCAACTCTTGCACTTGTATTTGAATCTCTTTTGCCACTTTGAGAGTGGTGCAATATACAAGACGATCTGGTAATGAGACACCGGGTATGAGGTCAATCTAATACTCTATTCCTCTAATCGGTGGTAGTCCTGGTGGCACTTTCTTAGGAAATATGTCCTCATGCCCCTGCAAAAGAGAATTAATAACACTAGGCAAAGTAAGGGTTAGGGCGTTAGTGCTCAACATAACCTCTTTGTACACAAGTAGTAGGAGTTGAGAAAGTAAAACTATATTGACTTCATTTTTTCTCACTACTAATAAACTCCCTTCTTTTTCTCTTTTTTCCTCTCTTTTGCCTCTTGGTTTCTCATTTTCTCTCTCTCTCTTGTACCTTTTTGTCTCTTAGTTTCTCATTTTCTTTTTATCTCTCTTGTACTTTTTTGTCCCTCGGTTACTCATTTTCTCTCATTCTCTTTCTTGTCCTCTCTCTCTCTCTCTCTTTTCTTTTCTCTCTTGACTTGATCTTCTAATATCTATTTTGATGACAAATGAAGGAGGTTGTAGATTCCCCTTAAAATACAAAGAGTAGTGGTTTAAGAACTATCATGTGCGACACGCCTGTCATATTGCCAAAGCCTACCCAACAAGAGATTATGTGCTTTCATTTGTACAACATCACACAAAACGTTATCTCTATATCTTCTAATAGAAAATAATAATTTGACTTACTTTGTTACTTTCAATTCCCCACATTCGTTGACCACTGTAGCTTGTATGGTCGGCAATGTTTGAAGGTGGATAATCCTAATTTCTCCACAAGTTCGCTGTTGGCCATGTTGCTATAATTTCCTCTATCTATGATCACGCTACGTACCTTTCCTTGGACTTATGGTGAGTATGGAATAGATTTTCTCTTTGGTCGTCTTCTTCTACTATCGTTTAGATGCTAAGCACTCTCCTACCAATGAGAAGTTCACCATTTTTTACATATTCTCCATTTTCAGGTTTTGTGGTTAACTTCTCTTCCCCATCAGTTGGGTTTTCATCAGTTTTCCACTCTCCTTGGTTGCTGACGATCATGGTTTGTTTGTTAGGACATTCACTAGAGATGTGTTCTCTCCCTTGACACTTCAAATATTATATGTTACAAGTTCTTGAAGAACTAGGTTTGGTTACTACCTTTTTAGGATGGGCAAGCCACTTCTCACCTTTTCTTGAATCAGTTTCTTTGGATCTTGATATAGAGGGAATGTCCTTCTTTGGATTGTGTATCTATGAGTTTAAAGAACTTAATCTGTCATTTTTCCTCTCGTCATGCCTCTTGTTAAGTTGTTGTTCCACCTTGATGGCTTGATGAACCATTTCTTGAACCTCCACACAGTGGTACATCTCTACAACATTGGCTATGTTAAGATTTAGCCCATATAAGAAATATGCAATTATTGTTTCTCAGTCTGATCTCCATCTCCTTGTGATATTCATCCACAATCCCAGATCCCTAAGTGAGGTGTTGGAGCTTATTGTAAAGCTCTCGGTAAAAGTAGGTTGAATAGATTGCCTCCTCATCTATGCCTTCATTTTTGCCCATATGGTGATGGGGAGCTCACCAAACCTATGCCTCTTGCATATCTGATGCCACCAGACAAGAGCATAATCAGTAAATTCAAAAGTGGCAAGTTTTACCTTTTTACCCTTTGAGTAGTTATGGTGGGAAAAGATCTGCTCAACTCATATCTCCCACTCCAAGTACGCTTTTGGATCATTTTTTCCTTGAAATGAGGGGATTTTGATTTTGATTGCTCTAACACCTTTTTCTTCATTTTGGTACAATAATCTAACCATCCACGGCCTGCTGTGCATCTCCATCTTGGTTGGAATTCCTCAAACTCATCCTCCTTGCCTTGGCTCTTGACATCTTCTTCATGGCGGTAGGTTCGTGTGGTTTGAGCTTGTCTTCAGTCTGTCGGAATGGTTCTAGGACTTTAGTTTGGTTCTCCACCAATCCAGTTGTTTATGGACTTCTTCAAACTTCTTATTGAGAATCCTCTCAAAATGGTTCACTAAGGCTCGCATTTAGAGAGGTGTTAGCCTAGATGGTTCGTTCTCGTGGTTCACTAAAATACAATTTAGAAGGGGTGAATAGGTTGTATGACACCTTTTTAAATGGTTTGGAAATTTATTACTATTTATAGAAAACAAAAATAGAGATGTAAAAGTTGAATAAAGGAAGGGAAGTAAAAGAAACAAGAAAATAGAGCACACAAATTTTTTATAGTGGTTTTACCAAATTTGGTATACATCCACTCCGAGACTTTACATGGATTTTCACTATTTACTTCAAAATAATATATTTAACTTACTTTAAGGTGCAAGCCAAACCTTTACAAATGTTTCTCCCAATCTCACAAGTTGTTTTTCTCTCTAAAACCTTAGACCTGGAGAACATACTCTAGTTTTTATACTTTTCATGCAATAGAAAAGTAAATGTTACAATGAATGAACCTCAGATTTAAGATATAATAAATTTAAAGCTCAGAAGAAGAATTTTTCAGAGGATTGTAGAATAGAGTATGTTTTGTTAATTGCTGAGAGTAAATGCTTTGCTTGCTTGTCTCTTTTTTTCTCCTCTTTAATATTGTGTATTTATATCTTCGAGTGCCAAGAGCTATTGGGTAGGTCAAAAATTTGAATCTCTTCATTAAATGTTTCACCTACCACATTTAATATTTTCAACGCTCTCATTAAATACTTTGACCATTCGAAAGAATTCAAACGTTGATCTGCAGAGCCAATGAAAAACATTTCTTTTGCTTTTTTGTAGAAGTTGAATGTTGGCTCACAAATATCGAAATAATATTTTATTAATTAGTTTAATATTTTTAAGTTAAAAAGCATGTTGGGATGTTTTAGGTTGTGTACTAAAGCTTTTGTGTCGACTGATTTGTTTAATGAATAGGAAGAGTGGAAATTGGATTTGACACTATTATATTTAAAGCAAATTTTCAATAGTCACATATTCAATAGAATATATATATATATATATATATATATATACACACACAATTATTAGACAAGTGAAAATTTGTATAAATCTTACATATTGCTTGAAGTGTTCACAAATTTCATGAAAATATTAAAATTATGCATTACAAGGTTTAAATGATTTGGTCATTTAATATAAACTCAGAATATTTGCAGTGAAGGTCAAATATATATGCCTGTATAATGAAGGTTAAGTATGTGAACTAAATGTCTAGGACAATACAGTCGACTGACTTTTGTGTTTAGTCGACTGACTTTAATCTTTCAGTTGGTTGAGACCTTTACTTGATTGGCCAAGACCCTACTCGGTTGATCGATGGCTTGCTAATTGAGAGCTTGCTCGGTTGGCTAAATTACCAAAACCATCTATATCTTTCGATTCCTTACTTTATATATCTCTTGGTTGCCTAGTTTGTCGAGAGCCTTTGTATCTCTTGGTTTCTTACTTTCTCTAGTTGTAATTATCGGTTGAAACTCTTGATTGATTTTAATCTCTTGACTACTTTTAATCTCTCGATCTTGCTTGGTTGGTCAAGACACCAGTTTAGTCGAACCAAGATACTAACCTATTTGATTAGTTGGTTGAGTCCTCAACTTAGTCGGTGTCCATGCTTGCTTGGGCTACTCGGTCGACTGGGTGTCTAATCCAGTCGGTTGGCTGGCACCCTTGGTAGGCTTACCCAGTCGGCAGGCCACCTCGGTCAGTCGACTGGCACACTTGAACTTGTATGGTTTCTTTACTTTACTTTTTATAGCCAATACTTTATCAATTATTTCTCTAATTGATGGTTTTTGTACTACTTCATTGCCTACCCTGTCAAAAGCAGGTGCTGGCTCAATTTTTGACCAATAAACGAATCATTCCCTTCACTTTTAGGACTTTCCTCTTTTGGAGTTTCAACCATAACTTCCATAAGCTCAATTGAATCTGACCTAGTGCTTTTTACAACCTTGTCACTTTAGTTAAGATATTCACAGATTCACTTTCCTCACTTTCTTTGACAAACTGACAATGAATTAGTTTTCCCACCACTTAAGGATTTAGCTTTGGCTTCCTCTTTGCAAAGCAAGAGGACAATTTCTACTTTTCCATTCTGAATGTGTAAGTGTTCCTATGATCGTATGGTTAGCACACCTATCATATTCCAAGGTCTCCCTAAAGGTATATCACTAACATTTATGGGAAGTATATCACAACAAATTTGATCTTCGTAATTTTCCTATAGTAATTGAAAGTAGATCTTGCTTGGTTACCTTAGTCTCATTAGCTTTCTTGAAAAATACAAGTTTGTAGGGTTTTGGTGAGGTTCTACCTTTAGGTTGAGTTTATTCACTAGCTTATGTGAGACAATATTGAACAACTCCCACTATATATTATTAGGAGGCAAACCACCACTTGGTAGTTGCATTTCAAGTTGAATATGTTGTACCAAAGCCAATCTTCATTTTCGTTTGTTCTTGCCTTAGCAGTGGCAAGAATTGTTGGATCATAAAAAATTCACCAACTTCTAATCCAATCTCCTCCTACAGGATCTATCCATGATCATCATTAATTGGTTCAAGAGTTCTATTAACATGCTATTGGATTTATGATATTAAAAATAAATGTGGAAGTAAAAGTAATAAGAAATCGTACCTCTAAATCGCAGTCGATTTCTACCCGAATTTTTTCTATTATTGTTCTTCATGAACTTTTTCAAGTCAATCATTCTATTGATCATGAGCAAGTCGAACCAATACTGTTCCCACAACACCACGCTCCAAATCCGATTGAATTTTAATGCCTAATATTTTATACGCTTTTCTCTTTTAAATGTTTATAATAATTTTAGGAGATTACACAATTTTATGTCTCGCACTATTCTCACAATTATTTTTCCCCACTTGGGAAAACAAGGAAAAAAAGGGAAGGGGGGACAATTAACTCCTCTTAACTGTTCCCCTCAATATTTTAAATTTTAATTTAAAATTCAAATGCCCTTATAGGCATATTTATCTTACATTTCTCACTTGCATATAATGAGCATTTTACATCCAACATAAGATCACAACTCATGTGATTTTCAATATCACCCCTCAGGATTTTTCAAATAGAATCAGGTGTTATGCGACTATCGAGAGTACACTTACAAGCAAAGACTTTTCGATATACTAGTTAAGATGATCGAGAACCAATGTTAGTATAAGAAACTTGCTGTACGACAGACTTAATGCATTCCATCTATCGAATTACTCTCCTCATCAAAAGTAATCTTCAAAATTATTGCTTGATTATGTATTCACTATTATATTCACATCCCAATACGGACAAACATAATAGGCTACCCGATGAATACAATAACACAGATGTAATGTCTATTGGTCTT
The DNA here is from genome assembly GCA_037126225.1 of Dillenia turbinata. NCBI lineage: Eukaryota > Viridiplantae > Streptophyta > Magnoliopsida > Dilleniales > Dilleniaceae > Dillenia > Dillenia turbinata. The sequence continues at coordinate 13,042,693 of JBAMMX010000018.1, read as the reverse complement.
CATTTTCCCTATTAGAATCTCTTTGTCTCAATTTAGTTGCTTTCTTAGACCTGTCCCGCAGACCTTACTTGTTTCCAAAACCATTAGTAAATAGATTAAACTAGCATACATTAAATCAAGACATCAAGAAATAGTCAAAAGTAATAAGAGTGCACATGGGCCCACCTTATGAACATCAGGTCTCACACAATTGGGGCGTGGGGATTAGTAACATATACTTCGGTCTCATAATGATATTGCTCTCACTAACCCTTGTTCAATTTATGACATGTGGTATGAAACATGTGCCACGGTATTACTCTCCTATTTCTCAAAAGGGCATATATTAGATTTCTCTAATACTGTACATGTATGGACTCAGTCTACACGTAAGACTTACTAAACATCTCAGAGAGAGCATTTTAGAGATGCATTATAAGATGCATGTGACATCTGAGATCTCAAATCTGACTACTTACAGGCTACATAGATTGTAGGTCTATCTATATTGGTCACATTGCATATGATCTCATCTTGAACACATATCAAGGTGACTTATGTTTTAAGCATGGTTACTCTCAAAGCCTTTTACTCTTAGAAATCGTCTCATCTTTACTCATTTAGAGCTAGAGGTGGTTACACGTGTGAGAGAGTCAATTTCGTCTTCTTAATAAATCTTTTTATTACATCATATTTCAATATATGATCATATAGAATAAGTGCAATAAAAAATAAAACAACTCAAAAATAGCTAAATAATACACATATCATTAATAATAATAACTAGTATCAAATCATTAGTATATTACATATGAGAAATGTCTAAAAACTTCGCAAACCCAAAGACTCTATATGTCTCACAAAAAAGCCTCTCAAGTGGTCTTAGTAAAGGGGTCAGCTACCATGCATTGCATAGATATGTACTTTATCGTCACTTCTCCCTTGTCGATGATGTCTCTCACGTAATTATACCTTGTATCAACATGTTGGGTCCTACAATAATACTCAGAGTCTCTTGCATAGGCAATAGCAGCTTGATTGTTAATACATAATCAATGGTCTCCGACGGTTAGTCACAACCCCTAAGTCATTTAGAAATCTTCAAAGACAAACACCCTCCTAAACTGCTATTGAGCATGCAATAAATTCAGTCTCTATCATGGATAACAATATACAAGTTTTGTTTCTTACCACTCCATGATATGGCGCCATTGTTGAGTAAGAAAACAAAACCTGATATCAATTTGCATTCATCTAGATCACCTCCCTAACTGGCATATGAGTATCCAACCGAACGCAAATCATCTCCTCCATAACACAAGGAGAAGTTTGCAGTTCCTTTCAGATACCTCAAAATCGTTTTCACTGCTATCCAATGACCCTTTCCAGAATTTGATTAGTACTTATTCACCAGACGACTATATAACAAATATCTGGATGTGTACACTGCATTGTATACATGAAGCTACCCACTGCATTGGCATAAGAGACTCTTTTCATGTCTGTTATCTCTTCTTAAGTTTTACGGCACATTTCAAGACTTAAACTATCACCTTTAACAACAAGAGTATCTATGAGTTTATAATTGTTCATTTCGAAACACTCAAGAATTTTTTTGATGTAAGACTCTTATGAAAGAGCTAACATCTTTCTCAAACGATTCCTTTAGATCTTAATTCCGAGAATAAACTTAACCTTACCCATATCCTTTATGTCAAAACTCTATGATAACCATGTTTTAATGGTCATTAGAAACTCCATGTTATTCCTAGCTAACGGTATGTCATCCATATACAAAGATAGGATTATAAAAGATTCATCAAAATGTTTAACATGCACACAATGATCCTCGTTGATTATTATGAAATCATAAGATGCCATTTCATCGTGAAATCTCAAATACCACTACCTGGGTGACTATTTGAGGCCATATATCGACTTCTGAAGCCAACAAATCTTATTCTCCTAACCTATAGGAACAAAATCAAGTGGTTGTTCCATATAAATCTCCTCATCTAATTTCTCATTCAGGAAAGTAGTCTTAATGTCCATCTGATACAATTCTAAATCCATGTCCGTGACAATAGTTAGAAGTAAATAGTCGAGGTAAATTTAACTATAGGAGAGAAGGTCTCCACGTGGTCCACACCCTTTGTTTGTATGTAACCCTTGACTATCAAATGAGTCTTATACTTCTCGATCGATCCATCAGATTTTCTCTTAATCTTGAGAATCTACTTGTTCCAAACAGTCTTTCTACCCTCAAATAAATCAACTAAATCCTAGATCTCATTGATTTTCATTGAGTACATTTCTTCTTCCATAACCTTTAACCATTTATCCTTTGCAGGATCCGTGAGAGCTTCCTAGACTATCTTAGGTTCCTTATTATCCTTAGGAGTTACAATGAGAGTCTCACACATAATCATAAAAAGATGTTAGGGTACGCTTTACGACTACTTCTATGATAAAGATTAGATGGAACCTCTTTACCTATTAATGGACTCTCCAACAAGGATCAGGATCCGTAACTTGTCCTTAAATCCCTCCATTGGGCTTCGTTGAGCTACTAGGCTTATCCATCTCATAAAAGGTAAAGTTCTTATCATTTTCACCTCTTTTAGAGAAATTTTTCTCCAAGAATATGACATCACAAGATTTAATCTCTATAATATTGCCGTCTGTATGCTCACCTATGAACACATACCTTTTGGAGTGTTCTAAGTATCTAATAAAGATGCACATATGGAACATGGTTAAGGATATAGGCTGTAGAAAATAAAACATCTCTCCAATAGGAGATGGGCAAATTTGCCTGCACCATCATTGACTTAACATCTCGAACAGTGTTCTCTTCCTTCTCTTGGCTACTCCATTTCGCTGAGGGGTAGCAGGAATAATCAATTGTCTCATGATACCCTTCTCTAAACAAAACTCTTTAAACTATTCAGATAAATACTCGCACCCTTGATCAGTTTTGAGAGTTTAACTCCATGTCTAATTGATTCTTTGCATTACTCATAAACCTCTTGAAACATTCTAATGCTTCAGATTTATGCGAGATGAAATAGATATCACCAAAGTGCATGTAATCATCAATGAATGTTATAAAATACATAGCTGTATTTTTGGCTCTCACGTTCATTGGACCACAAATGTCAGAATAGATTAATTATAATGGAATCCCAGCTCTTATTGCCTTAGCAAATGGTTTTTTTGTTATTTTACTAGTAAGACAAAATTCATATACAGACAACTCAATCTTGATTAGCAGTCCTAATAGACCATTCACTACTAATCGATTTATTATCTCTTGCCCTATGTGTCCCAGTCTTGAATGCCATACATTACATCATTTACACTATGAGTAAATGCTAAGGTAATAGACAAATTACAAGATGTATTATTACTAGAAAACACAGAATCCAGTGTATACGAACCATCATGAACAAATCCAAATCCTAATGGAGAACTGTCATAGTTAAAAGATACATAAGAGTTTCTAAAGCTATTACATATTCCAAATAACCTAAACAAAGTATAGAAATTAAATTCCATGGAATATCTGGTGCATAAAGAGCATTATGCAATTAAAAGTTTCGGTCACTTTACAACTCTAGATTATAAGCGCTTATATCCTTCACAAACACAAACGCTCCATTCCCCATGTATATCCTCCTCACATGGGGACTCATTCGATAGAACTCCACAAACGCTCTCCTGTCATGAACTACATGGTTTATGCCTCTTGAGTCTACAATTTATAAAGGAAAGTAATCAGTTAGCATCACTGCTGAAGAGACATATGTCAAACCATGAATAAAAGAAGCATGAGATACTTTTCACTCGTCACACTCACAAGCAAAATGACCAAATTTGCAATAAACATAGCACTTCATCTTAGCTTTGCCCATCGGCTTCTTTTTGCGTTTCTGTGCTTTGTTGCTATGCTTTTCAGATGACTTTCCTTTGCCTCTCTCTCTCGGCTCTTCCTATTATACCTCTTCCACTTGCGTTTAGTATCATGAGAGCCCTTACTTGACTCTGCTGTTAAAACATGACCCGAGAGTGACCTATTGGCCTCTTAACATTCCTCTTCTAACTCACAATTCAACTCACATCAACAAAAGTGCAAATGTTCTCATCATGATTGAGGTACATTTTTATGATTTCCGATGAATCAGGTAAGGATTGGATCATTCCCAAAACCTATAGTTCATCTGAAATTGGCTTAACCACATTCCCTAGTGATGCTATCATACTCGATATCTGCATCAAATGTTATTTCATAGTATCATTAGGCTGCTTCTTATAAGTTATGAACTTAGTCAGCATTCATAGCTAAGGAGCTGAACAAGTGCCATAATGCTCTTTTAGAATAAACCAAATAGTCTTAGTAGTATGATATTACTCATACACGGGTATCAGATTATCATGTATGCTACTCATAAGAATTGCCCTAGATTGGCTATCCTTTTACTTCCATACACAGTAGATCTCCTAATTACGTGTACACTGTGCCATGGTAGTACCCTCCCTGGATCCACCATCTCATGCATTAAAACCTTTGTAAGATCTTGTTCCTTGAGGATGAGCTGAATCTTTCGGTGCCAAGTATCATAATTCTCACCATTTAGCTTATCTCCTTTGACGAGATCAGCTATGATGTTCTTCGATGCAGTCATAATGTTTGATATATAAAAGAGAGATGTTAGTGACTAAAATTGATACTTATTCTTCAATATATAAAATTTGTACATTCTTTGAATCAACAAACACAAGATGATTTATTAAATCCAAAATCAAATAAATGGATCAATGGACTCATTCATTACAATCCAAACTCACATCTCACCATTTCATATTTGGATTCGATGTACAAATACCCATATAAAAGAAATGTACTATTTTATAAGGTTGGGAGTCCCTACTCAACCAACCAGACTCCCACTAGGCTAAAGTCATGTCTATATTTTTAGCATAAGGGTCATGAATCATTATATGCATGAATAATAATAAAATCATAAATTTTGGAAAATATTTTTAGAAAATATGTGATGGCTTTTCAAGATAGCAGCGAGCTATGGCTTAGTGGTTAAGGTACTTTAATCACTTTTCATGCAGTTATGTGTTTGAGTCCATACACCATCAATTTTCTAAATTTTCTATCATTTTCAATGTTAGGCACGTGGCCTTCTTGTGCCATGCCTCAATCCCATGCGCCTGCTAGTCTTCTTCACCTGACTCTGTGTGCGGGTCGGGTTCGTAACCCGGTTCCGACCTGACTCTAAAATCCTTATTTCTGGACCATTTTGTGTCATGTTATTTCATGGGTTTTTAGATCCAACTGCTAAAAGTCTTTTTAGGCTCAATTTCTTGATGAATTAAGTCTTTACTAATTTAAGTTCTAAACTATTCACCGGAAAAATATATGATTTTCGGCTACGAAAAAAGCACTACAACAAGTGTTTCCTATGTTTTAGCACTTGGTGAACTCATTTCTAACGTCAATTTCTCCAAAAGAGTTTGATTTGGGCATTGATTTAAAATATGTTCATCATGGTCATAGTGAAGGTTTTTTGAGAAATTCATGGTCCAAAGATGTCCAAAAAATTAAAATAAAAGTATGTTCATGATCTACACATCATAGGTGTTCTAATGGTATGTTCAAAACAACAACAACAATAATCGGAACCTTAGTCACAATAATTGGGGTCGGCTTTGGAGTGGACATATATGTACTCAGCTTTCCCCTTGTATTTTTGTAAAGAGACAGTTTTCACGTCTCGAACCTGTGATCTCGAAGTCACCAAAGGAACAATTCAATCATTGCCCCAAGGTTCACCCAAAAAAAGATTTCTTATTGAATTAATGAATATACACCATCGTTATCTCCAATTTCTTCCTCATCCAAATTCCTTTTTCTCTTGCCAAAATCTGTATCAAGAAACATCTACACAATGTTAGTTTAAAGAGACATACCCATAGGGATCTTCAGGAGGAAGAAGGCATTAACTGCAATTTGATTAAAAAGGTGACTCTTGATCTATCCCTGAGCAATGTCTACACAATGTTGGACAACACAACACCCCTATCTATCTGTTGCAATGTCAGAGAAGTTGTTTGTTTTTTCACTCAAGAGTAGCTTAACATCCTTATGGGAGAAAATCCTCAAACAGAACTCAATCACGTAGTGGCTAAAGTGGTCTTGATCATACTGCAAGTGACAGGTTTCAGAAACTTCACCAACGTTGCCTTTAGACTAGGTGAAGTCAGATGCTTGATGAACTTCCTTGTCCCTTGAGATTCGTTTGCCCATTAATGATAGCCCCACTTACACCACTCCCTTGTGATCCATCCTTTGTCGTCTACCAAACCGATTGTCATGACTATGAAGACGGCTGAACATAAGCTCTAGGATCAAACCTAGGCACGATAGGCCATCTGATTAGAACCCTAGGTGGTGGAGGTTGTCCATCAAAGGATAATAGTACAGAACCCCACTTGTCGTACTACCCACAAGCCCTAATCTAGCCGCCTCATCCTTGGCGAACAGAATAGGGGCTTCGATGAGGATCATGCGAATGTCTTCATGGCCTTCATGATCTTCTTGATTTTCTTGATTCGAGCGAGAGGGAGTTAGTGGTTCTTAAAATCATTCACCTGCTCGATTTCTTGGCGTTGATGGGTCCAGAATATCTACAGTTGTTTCTGTTGCTGTTGAAGGAGATGGTGAAATGGAGGTTCTTTATTTGGGTTTTTAGGCTTTGGGTAGAGAGAGAGAGAGAGAGAGCGAGAGAGAGATATACCAATGTTGAATTTGACAAAAACACTTCTTCATGAAAATCAAAATTTTATATGGTTTTCGTCCATTTGAAAATTCAAATAATAAAAAAAATGCCAAAATTGTTCTAAAAAACAATTTTAATAAACTCAATTTGCTCTGATACCAATGTTGGATTTATGCTATTAAAAATAAATACAAAAGCGAAAGTAATAAGAAATTATACCTCTAAACCGCGGTCGATTTCTACCCGAATTTTTCCTATTGCTATTCCTCATGAACCTTTTTAAGTCGATCATAGTATTGATCATGAACAAGTTGAATTAATATTGTTCCTGCAACACCATGCTCCAAATCTGAGTAATTTTTAATGCCCAGAGTTCTGTATGTTTTTCTCTCTTAAACACGTGTAATGATTTTGGAAGATCTCACAATTCTATATCTCATACTATTCTCACAATTATTTTTCCCTACTTGGAAAAATAAGGAAAAGAAAGAAAGGGGGACGGTTAACTCTTCTTCACCATTCCCCCTTAATATTTTAAATTTAAATTTAAAATTCTAATGCCCTTGTGGACATATTTATCTCACACATGCTGTATGTTATATGCTACATCTGCTAGATTTAACTTGTCATAATGGACATTCACTTGAGTGATGGCTAACTTGCTTACATTTGAAACAAGTGATTTGATGATTACCTTGACTGGTAACTAAACTTTTGGGGCAGGTTTGCCTACACCTTGTCCTGAATTTTTAGGCATCATATTAGTACACTCTATGAGAAGATTCACCTTTAAATGTAGAATAGAAGTAGAAGAATCATCAGATCTTTTGGCCTTATTATGACCCTCTCTCGCCTCCACTTTTAAATCCAACTGATAGGCACATGTAATGTCTAAACTCTTTGAATTTCCACATCTTAAATCGAACTCCTTAACCTATTGACTTATCTTTCAGTTAACAACTCCTCTGATTCTTGGACATCATTACAAGCTAGCAAACAATAGAATTCTTCAATATAATTGGTCACAATTTTTGGCTCATAGGTTATAGAATGATGAGAACGTACTTTGAGCAAAGTCGGAAGAAATTTCTCTAACTCGAGATTTTATTTTCTCTAAACAAGAAATCTTGGCATGAACCTTGCCTCACCATATAGAAGTATACCCAAGTAACATTGTTACTTCCATACCTTCCTATCTTTAGGATATCTTGATAATCAAAGAGCTTCTAATGACACTAAGCTAATCAAGAAATTCTTCTTATTAAAAACGACCATAGAATTTTGGGAACTCCATTTTAATGCCATCTCTAGGTTATGAAATCCTTTCCACTTGTTGTAGGTGGGTTTAGGCTCCACAAATAATATATCCTTGGCTTGAGAGTGGAGATGAAGTCGACATAGTTCTTCACTTGCTTTGCAAAAGCATACCTGCAAAAGACCGTCGAAGGTTGGTCTGATGAAGGAAACTCCAATGCTCAAGTCAAAAGGGAGTCTTTGTAAAGAGAGAAAAAGACTAGAGAGAGTTCCATATCCGCCCTCTATTGTTCTTGTGTGCTTTTTGTATGGGGTTTTCAAACATACTTAGCTCATTACTAATGCATAGTATATATAGCATGTATGTAGGCTTTTGTATGCCTTACGGGAATCGAAACACTAATTTCCTTTTAAGGAGGTTGATAGGGATCCTCTGAGATCATCAGGATTGTAGTCAAAGATTGAGAAGATTTGAAAAGGTTTGAAATCCTTTTGAGTCAAGTTAAGATGGGGATATCCTACCTTATTAGGGGATTCTATTGAGATTCGTTTCCTTTACGGGAGGAATTTTCCTGAGAGTAAGGAAGATTTGAATTTGTTTGGGATTTATTTCCTAAGTTATATTTATCACATAGTAAGTACGCCTACATGAAATGAGATGTGCCTACTAAGGAATAGGATAACTAGGGAATTCAAGGGGACAGGATCATGGTGGCCGAGAGAGTCAAAAGTTATGAATTGATGCTCGGTCATATACTCAACCGAGTGCTGAGAGAGACAAAGGTATACTCGCTCTTTTATGGGCTTGGTGTACGTAGACAATTATGTCTCAAGCTGTCGGTCCATGTATTTCCATTTGCTCCCCACTCTTAATTGTTGTTTAGTTGAAATAACATTTAGGAGTAGATTAAAAATCCGAAGGGATGAAAACAAAGAGTTTCCTCTTGGAGTTGGATAGGCGTAAAAGTTTTGCATTTAATGCGGGTTGTGTCATTTCAGTTTTTGCGAATATTCTTTTATATGCTTCTTTACATTTGTTCTGCAATTGGTTGTTGTGTTTTGTTTTGTACAATCACTTGAGCGAAACCTAACGATTTTTAAGGTTTTATAGAATTATGAGAAACATGGAGATAGCTAGGGGTTCTAGTTCATGTAAGCATCGTAAGATTGATGAAATTGCAAGTGTAGTGACAGAAAAGGAGTTAAACTCTATGGTAAAGGACATGAATCTTGGTGGTGATTTTTACCTAAGGTTGCCTAGAGATGTGGAAAGGGCTAACCAACTTCCGGTGGGTTGTGTTTCGGTACACAAGGATACATAAGGTATGGGTTATGGGTTCCTTACTTGGGGCCTTTGTCTGCCATTTTAAGGAGTTGGAATGTGTTCCCTACTCTTTTGATTCCGAGTGCATGGCGATTGGTTATGGTAGTGGTTTGTTTATTTAGCTTCTGTCGGTTAAGGTTTGATTTTGAAATTCTATCTTCTATTTTTTGTTTAAGGAAGTATGGTGTTAGGGGTCCTATATAGGGATGGTATTGTGTCTAAACTCGACAACAATTAAAGTGGAAGTTTTTCTATAAGGAAACTCTAGACAAATCATGGAGAAGCAAATTATTATTTTTTTGTAGAGTTTATAAATAGAGATTTGTTACCATTATTTCCTATGGTTGATACAAAACCCCTCATTAGGTTGAGGGCTCCTGTGCCTTCTCAACATTTTGGTTTTGTCAGATCTGTGGGTAGTTTTTGTAAGGCATTGAGTAGGGTAATGTGAGTAGATGCTATAGTTGAGAATGAGATGCTCTAGTTAAAAACGAAATGCTCAAATTAGCTAGCTTGTTATTGGATGAAAATATACAAATTCAAAGGCCATTTATGTTAGAGAAGATATCCAAGAGGCTTGTCGATGTTGTTGATTTTGCTGAGATCGATACCTTGACCGGGTAACTACTTTATAAGCAATGAGGGCTCTTGCCAAGGCAAGCCTTAAAGGAGAGGAAGATGAGGGGAGTGCATCAAATGTTACACTTTTGGGTTATATTGCTCGAAAGAAAAGAATGCTTGTTTGGAAACTAAGCAGTGGGGAGGGTAAGGAGGGTGAGGAGGGTGACGGATCAAGTTCAACAGGGGCTATAATGCTTGTGCCTAGGAATTTTGTTGTTCTATTGGAGCAGGCTATCAAAGGGAGAGAGGTTGAAGTGGAAACACCAGTTGTTATGATCGAAAGGAGGGAGAAAGAGAGGGAAATCTTAGAGGAGGATGAGGCAAGTGAAGAGTGCCTCATTGCCACACTTATTTTAGAGGAGAAAAGGAGTAAGTTGTTGGCTACCGCTACTGGTACTGTGGAGATACATTGTAATGGGGAGTTACCTCCAGCTCCTCCTTCAGGCCGGGGGGTAGATACTTTGCTTCGAGTTCTACTAGGAGTAGAAGAGATGGGTTCTTCTAGTATCTTATCGGAGTACTAGTATGTTTGGAGGTGTAAAGGCATGATTTCGGAGCAAACAACTCCCCTCCCTGCTGTTCTGGTCTGGTCATTTGATCGATCAAAGCAATTGAAGGAGAGAGGAATCACCGTTGTAAGTTACAGCGATCATCATTTTTGCTCCTTAGATATTTCAAAAGCGAGGAGGTTCGCAGATAGACTTGATTTTAACAGGGTAGAGTCAGAATTAAACTGCTTGTCGGTAGAGCAGGGTGATGATTTTGTGGTAAATATTCTAGTTCAGGTATGTTCTTTCTAGTACTTTAAGTTATTCCATTGATTTTATTATGACCATTCTGATTTTTTTTTGGTAGGCCATTGTAATGCCAGAATTTCAAAGGACAAGAAAAGATCCATTGGTTGATCATCTAAGGGGTTAATTGGACCTTTTAGAGAAGGAGGTCGCTTGGTTTCGAGTCGAAAAGGCACAAAGGGAAGCTAAGGAAGCGGAAGCAACATCTGTTGCTCTGTGAAAAAGGAAAAATTGATAAAGAAGTTACAAGCTGACCTAATACGTTATTATGAGGTCACTGATGCGGCTATTGTTGAAGGTGAGAAGTTAAGAGATCTTTTTAAAAGCATTGAGACAGATCAGTTGGTTGTTGAGGAGTTGGCATGAGAGTAGGAGGCAGCTTTTGTTGCTTCATAGAGGGAGATTACAGAGCTAAAGGAGACCTACGAACAAGACCAACAGGAGCTATTTGAAAAATTAGGTGAGCTAAAGAAACCATCCACTGTTTATGGGGCAGCTTAGCTAAGGGAGCGAATGGCAGCAATTCTCGTGTCCCAAGTTCAAGTTTGGCTAGATTTCCTAGGGGTGGCCATTCTAAAGGGACAGTTGTTGTAGGTTCATGGATTACTGCTTTTTAGGCTAATCTTACGAACCTTTGATAGTGACATCTTTCTCCTTCTTCTCCTTGATTTATCGTTGTTTCTATGCTTCTCTTTTGTGCTCCTTGTTTGTACTAATGACTTTTTGAATGGAAAGAACTTCTTGGGTCTACTTTTTCCATCTTCTACTTTTGTGTTGTCACCGTGTTATTTTATTAGTTGATAATCTATTTTATTATTAATGCCAAAACGTAGTCCCGAGCAGGGACTGTTTACGAGTATCATAGTAAGGGTGTCTTTGGTGTTTCGTCGAGAAAGGTTGAGATGGCATATTAAGGTACCATAAAGGTTTCGTGCCTTGAGAGTATATTACGTACTAGGCATCATGCCGGGGGTACTCTAAGATGTTGCACCTTAAGGATGAATAGTGTACCTGGTTTTAGCTGAGGTACTCGGAGGCGTTCCACCAAGGTACTCAGAGGCGTTGCGCCTTAAGGATGAATATTGTACTTGGCATTATGTCGAGGGTACTCAAGGGTATTGCGCCTTAAATATGAATCTTGTACCTAGCGTTGTACTGAGGGTACTCAAAGGCATTACGACTTGAGGATGAATAGTATACCTAGAGTTGAGCTGATGGTACTCGGAGGCATTGTATCTTGAGGATGAATATTGCATCTGGCGTTGTGCTGAGAGTACTTAGAGACATTATGCCTTAAGGATGAATAGTGTACCTGGCGTTGTGCTAAGAGTACTTGGAGGTGTTGTACCTTGAGGATTAATAGTGTACCTGGCATTACACCGAGGGTACTTAAAGGCATTGTGCCTTGAGGATGAATATTTTACCTGGCATTAAGCTGAGGGTGCTTGGAGGCATTGCACCTTGAGGATGAATATTATATCTGGCATTGCACCAAGGGTACTCTATGGCGTTTTGCCTTAAGGAATTTATTGCTCGTATTTTGTAATAACTGTTTGCAATCAACGTGAGTTAGCACTTTTTGTTATCATAACGAAATTTGAAAAATCAAAATATTGTCATTAAAGTACTTGCAAAAAGAGAACACTAAATAAAAACTTCAATGGTCGTATAACACCACCTGGAAGACAGTAAAGCAGCATAAAACTTTGAGCAGAGTTTACTAGGTAGAGAGAACCAAAGGGTCTTGGGCATAGCTAATTGTTCCAATGTCGAGAGGTATTCTGAATTTGATTTTCATATGCCTTGTACTCAGTAATGCCTCCAAACATTTAAACTAACCGGTCTAGGATAGCATTATATGGCGATAGGAACTTTATCACATAAAAAGTTGTAGTAATGGTGGAGTGATTCAGTGGTATTTTTAATGTCACGGGGAGAGATACGACACCTTTGGGATATAACCATTCATCAAAAAGCCCTTTCATGGGTCTAGCATGAGGTTACAGGTGCGCATGATCATAGCCCATCTGTATGAAGGCGTCCTAGTAAAGGAGATCACAACCCACTCATTGATCGATAAAAATTCTCTTGATTACATACTGGTCGATCGTAGTTGTAATAATCAATGGGTCATCGCACCCCGGATGGACTCCCATGAGGTCATCATCATCAAATCCAATCATCGGTCTTTTTTGTTTTGTCTATTTCTAACACAAGCTAAGAGGACTTCCTTGGAGGCAGACGGTTTAGTCATCTGAAAGATTGGGGCCATTATCATCTTTGTTGAACGGGGGGCCCTCTTTGGTTATGCTTGTTGACCATGGAGTAGGAAGGTTGATCTTGGAGTAGGGAATCGTCAAGGGAGAGTGCCCGGCATCTATGTGAAGGATTTCTATGTTTGCTTGGTCTCCAGTTGATTTTGGGCCACGTTTCTCGTTGTTTTCCCCCTATGGCTCTTGATAAGTGTTGCCTTCACAGTCGGCATGGATAAACCTCTAGAGTTTAACATCTTAAACTAGTGTTTCGATCTCATCCTTCAATTTCCAATACTCATCTATCTAGTAGCTATAGTCTCGATAGAAATGACAATATCATATTCGGTCCTTTTAGGAGTCGTGGCCTGGAAGGTGCCCTGGCCACCTGATGTATTGCTTATTTCTTCTTTGTAGCAGGATTTGGATCGATATTTTATCAGGGTATATGGTGATTGAACTTGTGATAAGGAGGGAGTGCTGGTCCTTTTGGAAAAGTGTTGTCAAGGAGAGCTATCATGCCCTGACCCTCGGATCAAGTACCCGACAACTGCTATGTTATCCCAAAATACGAGTAAACCTAACTCGTGTACCAAGGTACCACAAGACATTCATCGATATCTATCCATTTTCTAAAATGAACCAACAAGTTCAAATCAGTCAACATGCATTCATCACATAACCAAAGGATCAATCCAGTCTGTCCCTATTCAAAACATGCATACATGAGGCCATTTCGGCCATTCAAATCCAAATATATGCACAATGCCAACCCGACCATTCTAATAAAAAGCGTAGAAAACAAAACAAATCTCTACTCAAGGTATTGAAGCCAAATACAACAAAAATAATTCCAAGTTCTTGAGAAAGTAGAAAAAGTAAGGTCCTCAATATAAGTTTACATATCCCAGCAAAGTTTAATCATCAAGAAAAATCAGAATATAGTCCCAAATACAGTTTTCAAAACAATCACTAACATTCACCTCTACCTGGGTCTACTAATATCTCAAAAATAATCAAAAAGCAGATACCCAAAAGAGTTTTTAAAATATTTTTCATCCAACTCAAGGCAAGGACTAATCTCCAAGCTAAATGTCCTCTGTAAAAATGAAATGAGAGGAATGAGTATAAACAATACTCATTAAGTGGAATAACATGTTATGCAATGAATGAGGGGTGGGTATAGATATGTCAAATACTATTCCAAAGAAAATCATTTTCATCATATTCAATTTCGTAAATATTCTGATAAATATCAAGATTGTCCTGTCAAATCTAGATAGCATAATAAAATAAGTTTTATGCATCCAAGTCAAAACAATATTTTCAACAAACAAAGGAGATTGTCAAAAATACTTTGTTCGATAATGGTCTACCGCGATCAAGGGCGAATTTGCCAAGGGGTTTTCATACATTTCACATTAATGAAATGCCCCTAACTTTGGCGTTGGCTCGGGACTCCCTGGTGGTACAACCAAGTTAGCTTGATGGGAAAAAAGAGGCATCTCCTGGGCTCAACTAATCTCTCTGTCTGATAAAACCCTAATTACGTTGCCCCATCGAGCCATATCGTGGTAAGGAATGATTATAGCCACTAATAAGGGTTCAGGCTCATGCCCCAAGTCAATAAATACACCATGCCATATTTAACCAATGCAACAAATATACCAAATTTAATTTAACTATTTCTCAAATCAAGTTATACTCAATACATCATATAAAACAAAGCACATTATCTATTTACAATAATTTGGATGCATAACTATATCAAATGTACATAAAGGGATATTCTACAAATACAAAACATTTTAAAATTTATTTTAAAATCATTTTTAAAAAATTAAGTAAAATATTTTACTCATTTAACATATAACATAAAATTCACTCACCTCTTGAGAGAGTTAACACTCTCAATTCACAATTCAAAAGTAAATTAATCCTTTATAAACTTTCAATTATCACAATCTAAGGCAATAAACACCATTTCACCATTAATTATAAATCAAATTCAGGGTTAATTAATGTTTTCCTAAATTTTCCTAACCCTAAATTTCCAATATTATCAAATCTATATATCTTTCTAATAAATATTATAAACCTAGGGAAATAATTTTTCATTTAATATTTCCTTCAATTTTATCATTATACAAACCCCTGAACTTAAACCTCCCAAATAATCCTTCCAGTCTCAATATAATAATTCAAAAATATAATAAAACAACTTAAATTTAGTTAAGAGAAGAAGATTACTTTAAATGGAGACACTAATTTCATTTTCAAGTCATGTTACACCAAAACCCTAAACTTTCTCTCTTTATAAAATCTCAAATTTCAAAATAAATTACAATTTCATGCAAGAACTACACAAATTTAAGTTAAGAGAGAAAATTTACCTCTATGGGGACTACCAATTTCACCCCTTGTTAAGCCACTCCAAATCCTAGGTCTTTTTCTCTCTCTAGGACTTTGTAGATTTCTCACTAGGGTTTTATTCTAGGATTGATGTTTCGGAATTTGGAAGATTTAATGATTAATTTTAGGTATGGTTTGAATGAGTTCTAAGGGGAGGGGGGGAGAGAGAGAGAGAGAAAGCTTGGCGAGAGCAGTTTGAAGGTAGGTCTTGGGTAGTAGTAGGTGAAAAAGAAAAGAGGGAAGAGAAGAAGGGGGGGAGGGAAAATGGGGGTAAATGGTGTTGGGGTGGGCCCCTCTTGTGTTTCTCTACTCCTTTTTTTTCCCTTTCTTTTCCTTATTTTTTCTCTTTTCTTCTTTTTTTTTTTTCCAATTTTACAATTCCTAACCTCTAAAAATAAATTTTGTCCTCAAAATTTAAAAGTAAAATCATACATTAAAGAGATGGGAGTATTGTTTTTTCATAATATCCTCGGGCTCCCAAATCTCTTCTTCGACCCAATTACTTCTCCATTGAACCTTAACAATAGGGATTTGTCTGTTTCACAACCTCTTGATTAGGTGATCAAGAATAACTGCGGGTTGAATTTTGAAATTCAAGTCTTCCCTTAATTCGACCGGTGGAGTCTCTAAAACACGCGAAGGATTCAACAAATTTTCCTTTAACATTGAGACATGGAATACATCGTGGATCTTCATCAAATCCAGAGGTAACTCAAGCCAATAGGCTACTTTTCCTATCCTCTCAAGGTTTTTGAAATGAACAATGTATCGAGAATTCAATTTCCCCCACTTCTGGAGCTAGATCACACCCTTCCAAGGTGATATTTTCAAAAATACCATGTCTCCAATCACAAACTCCAAAGGTCTTCTTCTTTTGTTGGTGTAGCTCTTTTGTCTATCTTGAACTGCTTTCATTCTAACTCGAATCACCTTCACTTTCTCTACAATTGTTTCAATTAACTCAACATTCCCATTCTTCCTTTCTCCTACCTTATCCCAATACAATGGAGTTCTACATTTCCTTCCGTATAGAGCCTCGCAGGGTGGCATCCCAATACTAGCTTGAAAGCTATTGTTATACACAAATTCGATCAATGGGAGGTGCCTATCCCAACTATCTTGGAAGTCCATCACACACGCTTTAAGCATGTCCTCCAAGGTTTGGATTGTGCGCTCAATTATCCGTTGGTTTGGGGATGGAAGGCTATGATAAACTTCAACTTAGTCCTTACAGACCCTTGCAATTTAAACAAAAACCGTGAGGTGAATCTAGGATCACGGTCCAATACAATAGACACCGGAACACCATGGAGTCTCACGATTTCATCAATGTAAGTTTTGCCAATTTCTTTAAGGAGTAGTTATTTTGAATATGTAAGAAGTGAGCTGAAAAGGTGAGCTGGCGCACAATCACCCAAATGGCATCATGCCGGCTTGGAATACATGGCAAACCAACCACAAAATCTATGGTAATATGTTCCCACTTCCACTTGGGAATCGGTAAAGGTTGGAGGATGCCAGTTGGCTTCTGATGCTCGGCTTTGACTTGTTGGCACATAAGATACTTAGCCACAAACTCTGAAATCTCCTATTTCAACCCCAACCACCAATAAGTTTTCTTGATAGTTCGGTATATCTTGGTACTCTTGGGATGCATCACATAAGCTGAGGAGTGTGCCTCTTCAAGTATGGCCCTACGGAAATTATTATTCTTGGGAACACAAATTCGTTTCCTATATATTACCAAATTGTCATCTTAGATTTTAAACTCGCCACCTTCTCCCTTGTGGACTTTCTCAACTATACCTTTTAATTTATCGTCGGTTGCCGAAAACTCTCGAATGTGGTCCACCAAGGTGGGTCTCACCTCAAACTTGGCCAAAAATACACCGTACTCATCATTGGCCAAACCAACTTTAAGTGCACGGAGTCCTACTAAGCATGAGAGATAAGAACTCCCATGAGATTCCATAGACGAAGACTTATGGCTTAGGGCATCCACGACTATATTTGCTTTACCCGGGTGATAATTTATCACTAAGTCATAGTTCTTGATTAATTCTGACCACCTCCTTTGCCCCAAATTTAACTTCTTTTGAGTAAGTACTTGAGGCTTTTGTGGTCAATATAGATCTTTCACATAGCCCCATACAAGTAATGTCACCATATCTTTAAGGCAAAAACGATAGCGGCTAGCTCCAAATCATGTGTAGGATAATTCAACTTGTGCTTCTTCAATTATCGAGAGGCATAAGTAATCACCCGCTCATTTTGCATCAATACACAATCCAACCCTTGTCAGCTAGCGTCACTAAACATCACATAATCACCATCGTTAGTAGAGAGGGCAAGAATAGGAGTAGATGTGAGTCTCTTCTTGAGTTCTTGAAAACTACCTTCGCACCGATAATTCTACTCAAATTTAACTCATTTTCGAGTCAAGTTGGATAATGGAGCCGCGATCTTAGAGAATCCATCAACAAATTTTTGGTAATACCTCGTTAATCCAAGGAATCTTCTCACCTCGATGATATTATTGGGTTGCTCCCACTTCAATGTGAATTCCACTTTCTTTAGATCAACAAATATCCCATCCCTGGATACCACATGCCCCAAAAAGTTAATCTCCCTTAACTAAAACTCACACTTAGAGAACTTGGCATAGAGTTGCTTCTCCTCAAGAGTTTGTAACACAATCCGAAGATGCTCGAGATGCTCTTCATCATTCTTTGAATATACCAAAATATAATCTATGAATAAAATGACGAACTTGTCAAGATAGGAGTGGAAAATTTGATTCATCAAGTCCATGAAGGCTACGGGAGCATTGGTTAGACTAAAATGCATCACTAAGAACTCATAGTGGCTATACCGCGTTCTAAAAGAGATCTTGTGAATGTCATCCCCTTTTATCCTCAATTGGGGGTACCCCAACCTCAACTATCTTTGAGAATACCGAAACCCCTTGCAATTGATTAAATAGATCGTCAATCCTTGGCTACGGTTACTTGTTCTTGATGGTCACCTTATTGAGTTGTCGGTAGTCTATGCACAACCGGAGGGTACCATCCTTTTTCTTCACAAATAAGAACGGAGCACCCCAAGGTAAGGTACTCGGCCAGATAAACCCTTTTTTTAATAACTCTTAGAGTTGTATCTTTAGTTCCTTCAACTCTGCAGGTGCCATTCTTACGGAGGGATAGAGTTTGGGGCGGTACCATAGACCCAATCAATAGTAAATTCAAACTCTCAGATTGGAAGCAAACTGGGCAACTCGTCCGAGAATATATCTGGAAACTTCTTCAACATTAGAACATCCCTCAAGTTAGGACTTTCAATTGTGGTATCAATGATATGCGCAAGGTAGGCTTCACATTTCTTATGTACTAACCCTCTTGCTTCCATTGCCGAAATCACACAGCTTGGCAGAATCCTCTGCTCACTGTCAAACACAAGCTGGGGACACCTAGGTCTACAGAATTCCACCTCTTTCGTGAAACAAACAACTGAAGCTTGATGAAGATGTAGCCAATCCATATCAAGGATAGCATCAAAATCTACCATTTTCAATCATTGAGTAACACTCACTCGAGGGAATTCTACTAGTTAGCTACCCATTGACATATCTCTAACTCAATTATCACTTAACAACCTATTCATCAACTCACTTCACTATTACAAGCTATAGTACATTTATATAATTAATTTTAAATCACCAGAAAAAAAGTTTAGAGGAAGGTACCTATGAGTATATCTGGATTGGCCTGGGCTTTCTCATTTGTCATGGCATAAATTCTCATTTGAGTTCTTGGTCAAGAACGTTGGGGAGGAACAGTCACCGTGTTGCTCCCAGTCCCTATCCGTGGAGCAATATTTGATGAATGAGTGGGGATATTAGTTTGACCATCCCTAGATTTGCTAGGTTGGTCCTAATTTGATTGGCTTCTTTGTCTGCTCATTCCCAACTTCGAGCAATGGTTATAGAAATGCCCTTCCTTCCCGTATTAATAACATCTCCATTGCTCCCTACAAAACCTAAAGTAAAACTTCTTGTAATTTGGGTAAGGGTCCTTCTTACTCCCCGCTGACTTACTTCCAGAGGTGGCACTAGCTATAGGGGCACCAAACTTAGGTGGTTGTCAGCCTTGTGGAGGGCTAACGGATCCAGAAATAGGAGCACCACCGTAGGAGCCCAAGCTCATACTCTTCTTGAAACTTTGTCCCGATACAAATCCAGACTTCTTCTTCTTTCCTTGGCTATGTCTCATCTTCCCCATTTCTTCTATAGTTTGCTCGACCCTCAAAACAAACTCCAAGACATCTTGGAAGGAATGGACCTTGGTCACCGACATCTTCTCTCAAATGTTCAAGTTCAACCCATCTCGAACTTGAATCTAATGTACTCCTCGGAGGCCATATTCGGAACAAAGGAGGACAGTCTCCTCAATTCAGTCCCGTACTCTGTTACCGTCTTATTGCCTTGGCAGAGATAGAGAAATTTTTTCCTCTTTAAATCCCGATGAAACTTAGTATAATATTTCTCATCGAATTCCAGAAAGAATTTGCTTCAAGTAATTGGTGCCAGAGACCTCTCGTTCAAATTATCCCACTATACATGGGCATCTTCATCTAAGAATTTCATAGCCACCATGAATTTCCTCTCATCATTAGGCCCCATATCGGCCACCACTTCCTGAAAATGATTAACCCAACTCTTGGTTACCGTGGCATCACAAGTTCCCAAAAGGTGCCACATCCCAATAGCTAAGCTTCCTTAAGCAGTTTGGATAACTCAATAGTTAATCGGGTGGCTGGTGTAGCAATGGAAGTCGGAGGGACCATTGGTACTACCGGAGGAGTCAGTGGGACGACCAGAGTAGGTGGAGGTAGAACTAATGTTTGAGGCGGAGCTTGCATTTAAACCCATAGGTCATCCACCACTCCATCACTTGTTGGAGTGCAGCAAATAGTAGGGTCGGAGTCCCGATTTGTAAAGCTAAGTGAGTAGAAGCCAGAGTAGGCACATATGAAGACGATGCGGCCTCAGGTTGATAAGACGGTGGAGAAATCTCATTGACATTCCTCATTCTTCGTCGAGGAGGCATTGTAATTCTACAAAAGTGCAACTGTGCTTAGTATGCAAGGCTAGGTAAAGAACTAAATAACTAACCCCCTAAAAATAAATTCAACTTCGTAAGACCCATAAGGAGGTGCTTTAAAAGCCCTTTGAAATACTTCGAACACCAAAACTTTAAATTAATTTGAAAACAATTGAGGATCTTTGAAAATATTTGAGAATATTTGAAAAACCTCTTAAACTTTTACAAAATAAGAGCCTTAGCACTGATACCAATAAAATTATTATACCTCGACACTCGGATCGAGTATGCGACAATCGCCACGTTACCCCAGAATATGGGTAAACCTAACTTATACGCCAAGGTATCACAAAACATTCATCGATATCTATCTATTTTCCAAAATGATTCAACAAGTCCAAATCAATCAACGTGCATTCATCACACAACCAAAAGACCAATCCGGTCCGTCTTTGTTTAAAACATGCATACATAATGCCACCCCGACCATTCAAATCCAAATATATGCACAATGCCAACCCAGCCATTCCAATCAAATCCGTAGAAAATAAAACAAATCCCTAATTAAGGAATCCAAGCCAAATCCAACAAAAATAATTTCAAGTAAAGTTTTTGAGAAAGTAGAAAAAGTAAGGTCCTTAATGTAAGTTTACATATCCAAGTAGAGTTTAATTATCAAGAAAAATCAAAATATAGTCCCAAATATAGTTTCCAAAATAGTCACTAACATTCATCTTCACTTGGGTGTACTAATACCTCAAAAATAATCAAAAGCCGATACCTAAAAGAGTTCTTAAAATATTTTTTGTTCAGCTCAAGATAAGGACTAATCTCCAAGCTAAATGTCATCTATAAAAATGATATGACAGGAATGAGTATAAACAATACTCAGTGAGTGAAATAACATGTTATGTAATGAATGAGGAGTGGGTGTGGATATGCTAAATAATATTTTAAAGAAAATCATTTTCATCATATTCAATTTCATAATATTTTGATAAATATCAGGATTATCTAGCCAAATCCAGATATTATAATAAAACAAGTTTTATGCATCTAAGTCATAGCAATATTTTAAATAAACAAAGGGGATTGCCAAAAATATCTTGTTCGATAATGGTCTACAGTGACCAAAGGCGAATCCGCTAATCAGTTTTCATATATTTCACATTTATCAAATGTCCCTAACCATAGCGTTGGCTTGGGATCTCCTTTGCGGTATAACCAAGTTAGCCTGATGGGACAAAAGAGGTATCTCTCGGGCTCAATTAACCTCTCCATCTAATAAATCCCTAACCACGTTGTCCCGTCAAGCTACACCGTGGTAGGTAATGACAATAATCACTAATAGGGGTTCACGGTCACATCCCAAACCAATAAATACACCATTCCATATTTAACCAATGCAACAAATGTGTCAAATTTAATTCAACTATTTCTCAAATTAAGTTATACTCAATATATCGCATAAAACATAGCACATTATCCATTTACAACAATTTGGATACATAATCATATCAAATGTACATATAGGGACATTCCACATACACAAAACATTTCAAAATTCATTTTAAAAAAATCAAGTAAAGTATTTTACTTATTTAAAACATAACATAAAATCCACTCATCTTTTGGCAGGGTTAACACTCCTAATCCACAATCCAAAGCTAAATTAATTCTCTTTAAACTTTCAATTGTCACAACCTGAAGCAATAAACACAGTTTCACCGTTATTCACAAATCAAATTTGGGATTAATTAATTTTTTTTCCTAAATTTTTCTAACCTTAGATTTCCAACATCATTAAATCTATATTCAAATCCTTCTAATAAATATCATAGACCTAGGGATATAATTTTTCATTCAATATTTTCATCATTATACAAACTTTACGCTTAAACCCCAAACTTAATCCTTTCAATCTCAACAAAATAATTCAAATACATGATAAAACAACTCAAATCTAGTTAAGAGAAGAAGATTACCTTAAATGGAAACACCAATTTCGTTCTCAAGTCGAGTTACACCAAACCCTAAACTTTCTCTTTCTACGAAATCTCAAATTTTAATATAAATTGTAATATCATACAAAAACAATACAAATATAATTTGAGAGAGAAAATTTACCTCCATGGGGACCACCAATTTCACCCCTTTTTGAGCTACTCCAAACCCTAGGTTTTTTTTCTCTCTCTAGGATTTTGTAGATTTCTCACTAGGGTTTTATTTTAGGGTTGATGTTTGGGTATTTGGAAGTTTTAATAATTGATTTTAGGTATAGTTTGAATGAGTTCTAAGGAGAGAGAGAACTTGGCGAGAGAGGTTTGAAGGTGGGTCTTAGGTAGCAATAGGCGAAAAAGAAAAGAGGGAAGAAAAGAAGGGGGAGGGAAAATGGGGGTAAATGGTGTTGGGTGGGCCCCTGTTGTGTTTCTCCACTCTTTTCCCCCTTCTTTTCCTTTTTTCTTTTGTCTCATTTCTTTTTTTTTTCCTAGTTTTACAAGAGCGGTTGCATTTGCCCTTGTTGGGTTTGTTTTGATGCCTGTCGAATACTTCTGCTTCCTCGGTGGTTATATACTTTTTAGCACACGAATAGACTTCCTACATTGTGGTTGGGGGGTTCTTTCTTATCAAGGTCTTCATTTCTGAAGGCCATAACCCAATTAGTAGCGCTGTCAAGGCTAGTGGCCTCATTACATCTAATGTTGGCATGTCTTAGTTCAGCAGCCATAAGGTCCCCACTTGTTTCCTCAAATCGTTTGGATCATGCCGGGAAGTCATTGAAAGTTCCTGGTTTCCCTAGGGTAAAAGCCTGTATAAGCATGAATGTTCTGATCTTTGAGGAGAGGATGAACCCACTTGTCGACAAGCATGGCTAAGGTCCTCCAACTATCAGCTCATGTCTTGAAGCCTTGATTTGAGCCTCTCTATCTGAGAACAATGCACTTTGTCCGGAGAGGCTGGGGTGGGGTTCTGATTAAATTGGTTATGCTACTATATGATTGATGGTCGAGTCTCTTCTTGAGGAGGCGGTATCACCGGTTGAGTTTAGGCAGCAGAGACATCCGTTAGGCCAGTTGGGGCTACTGGCTGAATGTCATCCGCCAGGGTAGACGTTCCTGTCATGCCCCGACTCTCCCGTTGAGTATATAACAACCGCCGCGTTACTTTGAAACACATATAAACTCCACTCCGTGTCCCATGGTAGCGCAGGGCATTTCAATATCCAAACCATTTTATAAATGAATTTAAATCATTCTAAGGCCATCCTGGCCATCAAATCAATCCCCAAGTATCCATACAAATTTACAACGCAAAATATGTTTTAAAATTCACAAGATAGTCCAAATGTCCCAGTGAAAGCAAAATACCTTACAAAGATAATTCCAAACAAAATAGATAAAATTCAACATCGAAACAGTTAGGATTTTATCAATATTTACCTACAAAGAATCAAGCAAGTATCAATTAAATCCGAACTCAATGAGATGTACCAAAACTTCAATTCCATGGTCCATATAACAGAAATCCCAAAATAATCTCACAACTGTTACCTACCAAGATTCAACCAAAATAACTTTTTTGTCCGACGCAAAATGACGTCAACGTCTCCAATCTAAGCTTCCTTTGAAAAATTAGAGAGAAATGAGTGTTACAAATACTCAGTGAATGGAGTGCAATGGCATGATGAATTTGAATGAGGGGTGAGGGTGGTGGTGCCAAACATGAATGTCAAAATTCATTTCAATACGATAAACAAAACTATTTAGGTAAAATGAAATTCATATCAAATTCACTATGACTCATATAATCCAATAAATAACCAAATTATATTTCCATTCCAATAATTTTGGGGTTTGTTAAAACATATTCCTACCAATGGCCGTTGGTAGGATTCTGCCAAGGGATTTTTTATCATAATTTTCCATAAAATCCCCTTCTTCTTGATGTTCACTTGGAGTTCTATGGGGTACCACCATGTTATCACGGCCGGCTTGAGGAAGCTCTCCAACCCACCTACCACCAAGCCAAATTTCAATCAGCCCTAACCACGCCACTCCAATGGTCTCAGTCCGTAACAAAATTTAGACTATAGTCATTTTTCTTATCCATGCACCGTGTTACAAAAATTCAGTTTATCGATCAAGATTTATGCTCATATACAAACAAGAGCAATTCACAATTCACATATCAATGCCTCATTGTAACACAGTGCAAATAATTCATCAATTCAATAAAAGAGTCATGGACTTGGCAATAATTCAATTTGGGCACACTATAATCACAAAACATTATAAATCCATTTTAAAATACATTTCAAAATTTCATTTCACAAATCATCATTTAAATCATTTTCCCATTCAAATGCATCATAGCCATCCACTCACCTCTTGGGAAGGTGTTCACTCCCAATTCCACAATTTAATCCAATACAATTCCTTTTCAAGTTTCAATTGGTTATTCTAAACCAATAACCACAAATTCAATGTTAAATTACATTCAATTCTAGGGTTTATGAATTTTTTCTAATTTAGCACAAACCCTAATTTCCTCAAATCCAAGAATGTATGTTCAAAATTCACCATTTACATGTCATTTCCATCTAGATACCATATTTATTCCATTTCCCCCCAACTTTTATTATTCATAGTTTTTAGGGTTTTGATCTCCAAATGTAACTCCCCAAACCATCTAGAGTAGGTGTTCTGGATCAAAAGGAAATGTGCTAATTTAGTGAACTTGTCAACTATCACCTAAATAACATCGTGATAGTTTAGAGTATGTGGCAATCCCACTACGAAATCCATGGTGAACCTGTCAACTATCACCTAAATAGCATTTGACTGGCTTCTGATGCTCGATCTTGATTTGTTGGCATACAAGGCACCTTGCTACAAATTCGGCTATTTTCTGTTTAACCACCAATAGGTTTCTTTGATGGTTTGGTACATCTTTGTGCTTTCGAGATGCATTGTATATGCCAAAGAGTGTGTTTCTTCAAGTATGGCTCTCCAAAACTCATCATTCTTGGGAACACAAATCCGTTTCTTATATACTACCATGCCATCACCCCGGATATGAAAGTCACCACTTTCACCCTTGTGGTCTTTTTCCACTATACTCCTTAGCTCCTCATAGGTTGCTTGGAGCTCCTTAATACGGCCCACTAAGGTCGGTCGTACTTCAAATTTGGCCAAAAGTATACCATGCTCATTGTTGATCAACTTGACTCCAAGTGTACAAAGTCCTACCAAACATGAGAGGTATGAACTCCCATAAGATGCCGAAAACTAAAATTTGTGATTTAAGGCATCCACATAACATTCGCTTTGCCTTGGTGATAGTCAATCACCGGGTCATAGTTTTTGATTAACTTCAACCACCTCATTTGCTTCAAATTGAGCTCTTTTTGAGTGAGCAAGTACTTGAGACTGTTATGGTAGGTGAAGATTCTGCATGTGGTTCCATATAAGTAACGCCACCAAATCTTTAAGGCGAAAACAATGGCACCAAGCTTTAGATCATGGTTGGGGTAATTCATCTCATGCTTCTTTAACTATCGAGAAGCATAGGCGATCACTCTTTTGCCTTACATTAAAACACATCCCAACCCTTATTTGTTGGCGTCACTATAAACCACATAGTCGCCACCGCCAGTAAGAAGAGAAAGTATGGGAGTGGACATGAGTCTTCTCTTGAGTTCTTAAAAACTCTGCTCACACTTATCACTCCATTCAAATTTAACTCCTTTCCGAGTCAAACCAGAAAATGGAGCCGTAAGTTTTTGAGAATCCTTCTATAAATCTCTAGTAATAGCATGCCAATCCGAGAAAACTTCTTACCTCGGTGACATTCTTAGGTTGTTCCCATTTTAAAATTGCCTCTACCTTTTTCGGGTCAACAAATATCCCATCCCCGAATATAATAGGCCATAAGAAGCCAATCTTCCTAAGCCAAAACTCACACTTGGAGAACTTGGCATATAGTTGCTTCTCTCGGAGAGTTTGCGGCACAATCCGAAAATGTTTTAAGTGTTCCTTAGCATTCTTGGAATATACCAAGATATCATCAATGGAAATTATGATGAACTTATCGAGGTAAGGATGGAAGACTCGATTCATGAAGTCCATGAAAGCTACAAGGGCATTCATCAAACCAAAAGACATCATTAGAAATTCGTAGTGCACATACCGCATCCTAAACGTAGTCTTGTGGACATCACTATCCTTTATCCTCAATTGATGATAGCCCAACATCAAATCAATCTTCGAGAAGACACTAGCATCTTGGAATTGATCAAACAAGTCATCAATCTTCGGCAAAGGGTATTTATTCTTAATGGTCACCTTGTTCAACTGCCGGTAGTTGATATACAACTGGAGGGTGCTATCTTTCTTCTTCATGAATAGAACTAGAGTGCCCCAAGGTGAGGTACTCGGTCGGATAAACCCCTTGTCCAACAATTCTTGAAGTTGGACCTTTAATTTTTTTAACTCCGCAGGTGCCATCCTATATGGAGGAATCGAAATAGGTGCGGTTCCGGGAGCCAAATCAATAGCTAAATCAAACTCCCAAACTAGAGGTAAACCGGACAACTCATCTGGGAAGATATCTGGAAATTCATTTACCATCAAAAAATCCATCAACTTAGGGCTTCTTATTGAGGTGTCGATAATATGGCCTAGGTAAGCCTCACAGCCCTTGTGCACTAATCTTCGTGCCTTCATTGCTGAGATCACACAACTCGATAAAACTCAATCGAAATTTATAAACCTCAATGCCACCAAAGCTATCATCAGACATCAAAGTCATTCCCAATCACTTTAGTATCATGCAATCATGCAATATCTCTAATTTGTCTTGAATTCAAAATCGTACATTTATAAGCACAAAATGTTTATATTCAAATTTCTAAATCATCAAATTCAAATTCTAGGAAATTTACCTGTAACTATGTTCGGGTTATTCTGTGCATCCTTATTGGTTATTGCATAAATTCTGGACTGTGCCCTTGTTTGTGGGTGTTGGGTTGGGACAACTACTGTGTTGCTTCCAGTCCCCGTCTGTGGTATAACATTTGGAGAGGATGTGGGAATGTTGGCTTGACTACCCCTTGATCCACTAGGGCATTCTCGACTTGTTTGGCTTCCCCGTTCCAGCTTCGAGCAAGCATTGTGGAAATGACCCTCCTTTTTGCATTGATATCACCTCTTGGGTACAAGACAAACCTCAGAATGGAACTTCCCATAGTTTCTACACTTCTTCTTCTTATCTCCCATCATTTTGCTCTCTGAAGTGGCATTAGATATGGGGGTCCCAAAATGGGACGTATGTTGGTTTTGAGGAGTGCCAACGGATCTGGTGACAGAAGCTCCACCATAGGAGCCTATGCTCCTACTCTGGTTTGAACCTTAACCCGATACATGTTCAGACCTCCTTTTCTTCTTCTACCTATCTCTTGTTCTTTCTCTTTCCTCGACCATTTTCTCGGCCTTTAAGGCCAATTCTAGAATATCTTTATAAGTATGGGATGAGGTTATAGACATCTTTTCCCTAATGGCTAAGTTTAGGCCCTCTTCAAACTTGAAGTGCAAATATTCTTCGGAAGTCACCAATTCTGAGACAAATAAGGACAATCTCCTCAACTCTGTCTCATATTCCATCACAGATTTGTTGTCTTGGCAAAGGTGAAGAAATTCCTTTCTCTTCATGTCTCAGTAAAACCGAGTATAATACTTTTCATCAACTCCTTAAGGAATTTTTTCCAAGAAATGGTTACTATGGACCTCCCCTTAAGATTATCCTACCATGCTCGGGTGTCTTCATCCAACAACTTTACAACCACTAATAGTTTCAACTTATCATCAAGTCTCATATTGTCCATGGTCTCCCGAACATGATTAATCTAGTTCTTTGTCACCATGGCATCACTCCTCCCTGTAAAGATGACACATCCAAGTTGCCGGGCTTCTTTGATCAACTTGGATAATTCGATTGTTGGATGGTTGATGGGAGTAGCCACTGAAGTGGGAGGAGTAGCTGGTGTTATTGGAGGAGTAGATGGAATGGTTGGGCTCGGTGGAGGAGGGATTAGCACTTGAGGAGGGGTTTGAAGATGAGTGCCATAGGCGTTTCATCACTCGGTCCACTGTCGGAGTGTATCGAGTGGCGGTGGAGGAATCCCGATTAAAGGTGTCGGGTGAGTGCTAGTTGTGGCCAGAGGAGAAGTTGTAGCATGCGAGGACGATTTATCCTCATGCTCGAAAGGAGGAATCTCACTAACATTCTTCATCCTTGGTCTAGGAGGCATGATTCCTATAAGGAGAGTGGAATTATCCTTAGCTCACTAAATTAGGTATTGGACTAGGTATTTAACCCCCTAAAATAAAATTGATCCTAGTCCTTAAGGATCCATGGAAGGTTTTTGTACATCTTTTAAAAAATCTTTTAAATTATGAAATTTCAAAAAGAAAAACATTTCTAGGTCTTCGGAAAACCATTGGGGACATTTGGAATTATTTAAGATCTTTACACATTTAAAATCGTGAGTCTAAACTCTGATACCAATAGAATTGTCACGTCCTGACTCTCCCGTCGAGCACGTAACAACCGCCATGTTACCTCGAAACACGTGTGAACATCACTCCGTGTCCCATAGTATCGTAAGGCATTTCAATATCCAAACCATTTCATAGATGAATTTAAATTATTCCAAGGCCATCCTGGCCATCAAATCAATCCCCAAGCATTCACACAAATTTATAACGCAAAATATGTTTCAAAATTCACAATAAAGTCCAAATGTCTCAGTGAAAGCAAAATACCTTACAAAGATAATTCCAAACAAAATAGATAAAATTCAATATCTAAATAGTTAGGATTTTACCAATACTTGACCAAAAAGAATCAAACAAGTAACAATTAAATCCGAACATAATGAGATGTACTAAAACTTCCATTCCATGGTTCATATAACATAAATCCCAAAATAATCTCACAACTATTACCTACCAAGGTTCAAGCAAAATAACTTTTTTGTCCGGCACAAAATGACACCTATGTCTCCAATCTAATCTTCCTTTGAAAAATTAGAGAGAGGAGTGAGTATTACAAATACTCAGTGAATGGAGTGCAATGGCATGATGAATATGAATGAGTGGTGAGGGTGGTGGTATTAAACATGAATGTCAAAATTCATCTCAATACGATAAACAAAACCATTTACGTAAAATGAAATTCATATCAAATTCACCATGACTCATATAATCCAATAAATAACCAAATTAGTTTCCATTCCATTAAGAGTTTGTTAAAACCATTTTCTTACCAATGGCCGTTGGTAGGATTCCGCCAATGGATTTTTTATCATAATTTTTCATAAAATTCTTTTCTCTTTGGTGTTGGCCTGGAGTTCCATGGGGTGTTACTACATTATCATGGCTGGCTTGAGGAAGCTCTCCAACCACCTACCACCAAGCCAAATTTCAATTAGTTTTAACCATATCACCCTGATGGCCCTGATCCGTGACTAGACTTAGACTATAGTCATTTTTCTTATCCATGCACTATGTTACAAAACTTCAGTTGATCAGTCAAGATTTGTACTCATATACAAGCAAGAGCAATTCACAATTCACATATCATTGTCTCATTGTAATACAGTGCAAATAATTCATCAATTCAATAAAAGAGTCATGAACTTGAAAATAATTCAATTTGGGCACACCACAATCACAAAACATTATAAATTCATTTCAAAATATATTTCAAAATTTCATTTCACAAATCATCATTTAACTCATTTTCCCATTCAAATGCATCATAGCCATCCACTCTCCTCTTGGGAGGGTGTTCACTCCTAATTCCATAATTTAATCCAATACAATTCCTTTTCAAGTTCCAATTTGTTATCCTAAACCAATAACTACAAATTCAACATTAAATTACTTTCAATTCTAGGGTTTATACCAATAACTACAAATTCAACATTAAATTACTTTCAATTCTAGGGTTTATAAATTTTTCCTAATTTAGCACAAACCCTAATTTCCTCAAATCCTAGAATGTTAGTTCAAAATTCACCATTTACATGTCATTTCCATCTAGATACCATTTTCATTCCATTTTTCCCCAAATTTTATTATTCACAATTTCTAGAGTTTTGATCTCCAAATGAAACTCCCCAAATTTCCATAATAAATGTCAATCCACTAATGAGAAAATTAAACCCAAGATTAAGAGCAAGAGATTACCTCAAATTTGGGGTTGGATTTGAGTTTTGACTGTGAGGTAACAAAACCATAGTTTTTGTCCCATAGAGGAAACCCTAGTCTTCCTTAAATCCTCTGTTTCATAGATTGCTTGAGGATTTTGGAGGTCTATTAAGTGGATTTAACTGGAGGGTAGTTGATTGGTAGGGGAGAAATCAACAGAGATGTGAAGAAGGGGAAATGAATGCAAAGAGTGGAGAGAGCTGTCAAGAGAAATGAATGAGGGAGGAGAGAAATGAGTTAAAGCTCAATTGATGCCTAATATTAATGGATTTGTTAATTACCATCTTACCCTTGATGGTTCAAGGATTAGGGTTGGGGTTGGTTGTCGAATTTAGTCATTTTACATCTCAATTTATTGGGTCTCGAATGGATAGGACGACCCACAAAATGACCAGGACGACCCATGAGTTAAATTTATATGTGGACGGGTCATCTTGTTTATAAGCAAGGCGATCTATTCTTGCCTTTCTAGGGCTCAAGATGACTCAAACAAAGGATGAGACCCATGTTAAAAATTTTCTAAACCTTGGGTCGACCCAAAGATTGGACAAGGCGACCCAATAAGGAGAAGTCTTAGATTTCCCACCCTGTTGGTTGTCCAGGACAACCCTCTCCAGGCACAGGGTGAGCCAACACCAGCATGAGACGTCCTACTCCCTCACTACACACTCCCAGGGTGACCCAAATCAAGGCTTGGGTCGACCCATGATCACCCCACCTCAGAATTTTCCAAATTTTCACTCCTTGGGTCGTCCTATCACTTGGTACAAGGCGACCCATCACTATGAAGACTCTGAACCCCTACTCTAGAATCCACCAAGGCGCCTCATTTCTTGCACAAGGCATCTTGTGCTCTCACCCTTTACTCCCAAGGCGTCTCGGCTATGCTCACAACGTGCCTTACACACCTTCACACCCACACAAGGCGACTCAATCCCTTGCACAAGGTGACCCATGTCCTCAAGCTCTTAGAATCCTCAGTCTCATGCTTCTTTGGGTCGTCTTCTCTCTTCATTGGGTGACTCATACTTTGCAATTCATGCCCTAAGGCTTCTCATTTATTGCACAAAGTGTCTTACTCTTCTCTTCTCATGGCATGAGGCGACCCATCGTTGGATATAAGGCAACCTATTACCCTAATTACATGTACAAGTCATCCTCTACCATTTATAAGGTGACCCATTTCCTTTACAATTCACTTATAAGCCAACCCAAGCAAGGCATGAGATGTCCTCCCTCTCATGATCTCCATAGTCATGGGTCAGCCTAAACTCCCTATATGTCACCCTCTCTCTCACAATCTCCATATCCATAAGTCAACCCTAAGATTCATGAGACAATATAAACACTCCATAAATCTACAAAAATCCAACGTTGTGTTTCCAATGTGTTTTGAACCTTAGAGCTCGAAATTTCTAAAAAGAAGTTACACCATCAAGCCACTTAATACCTTGTGATTTATGTAGCTAATTCAAATTATAATCCTAACACTT
This sequence comes from Dillenia turbinata, assembly GCA_037126225.1. Lineage (NCBI taxonomy): Eukaryota > Viridiplantae > Streptophyta > Magnoliopsida > Dilleniales > Dilleniaceae > Dillenia > Dillenia turbinata. The sequence goes on along the minus strand of JBAMMX010000018.1, from coordinate 13,010,403 downwards.
GGAAATTTTATGAGAGGCTAGATTGAAAAATTCAAATATTGAATTTTACGGTATTACATCCAAATTCAGAGTTAATTTACAATCGGTTTCTCCCCGATAATTTCTAGAAAAAAATCAAAAATTAAATAAAAATTTTCTAACACCGAATTTTTGGTGTTACCGTTTGTCCATCCACCGTAGACAAAGCTTTGGAGGTATTTCGACTCCTTTTCGGTGGCATGATTACCAGAATTGCAACGGGATAAAGTACAAAACAAATCTATTCTTAGTCTATTCCGACGAACGGCACCAATCTGTTAGAGATGGGTTTAAACTTCACAAATAATGGATCCTCCAGCTTGAGAGCAGAGATAAAGTTAATGTAGTTCTTCACTCACTTTGTGGAAGCGTACCTGCAAGAGATCGCCAAGGGTTAGTCCCGTAAAGGAAACTCTAACGCTTAAGTCAGAAAGGAGTCTTTGTAAAGAGACAAATAGACTAAAGAGAGTTGTGTATCCACCTTTTGTTATTTTTATGTGCTTTTTGTGTTGGGTTTTCGAACATACCTGACTCATTGCCGATATTGAATATATATAGCATGTACGTAGGGTTTTACATGCCTTAGGGGAATCGAAACCCCAACTTCCTTGTAGGGAGATTGATAGGGATCCTCCGAGATCATTAAGATTAGAGTCAAAGATTGAGAAGATTTGAAAAGGATTGAAATCCTTTTGAATCAATTTGAGATTAGGATATCCTACATCATCGGGGGCTCATATGGAGATCTATTTCCTTTACGGGAGGAATTTTCCCGAGTCTAAGGGAGATTCGAATCTTTTAGAGATTCCTTTACTAAGTTATATTTATCACATGATAAGGAACCTGCGTGAAATCATATGTGTCCACCGAGGAATATGATAACTAGGGAGTTCAATGGGACGGGATCATAGTAGCCGAGAGAGTTAGAAGTTATGAATTGATGTTCGGTCATGTTCTCAACCAAGGAGCTGAGAGAGACAAAGGCATACTCGCTCTTTTATGGGCTTGGTGTACACAAACAATTATGTCCTGGGCTGTTGGTCCATGTACTGTCACCACCAATGCACCTTCATAGGGTTGACGACCTGTAGAAGGGTTTACATTGTTGAAATCATCACTAAACATATGCATAATTTGAACCATGCACACCGTTATGAAATTTTAATCAATTAAGTTGTAGATTGAGTTGTTCAACTTGTATTTGAATTGCCTGAGTTTCTTTATCACTTTTATCTCTAAGTCCACCCATTATTTAATTTCCTCGGCACCCCCAGCCTCTCCTTGCCCCCATTAGATGACAAAAGAATAACCTTATACCAACAATTTTGACAAGGCGCTGATACCAAATGATGCAGCCACTAAGGAGAAGCAAGGGAGCACAGCTCAACCAAATGCTTATCAAAGAAGTTGATACCAAAATAATTTGTCATCTCCCTCTCCAACCCCCTTATTTATAAGGGCTAGAATTGATAATCACAAGGTGACCATTTACTTAATGCTTTCATAATTCCACAAATAAGCTACCTCCCTCCTAGTAAAAGACTTAATACCTACTAATTCCCAAGAGTCACCAACATGAACTTGATGGGAACTAATACTTATTCATTTTCAAGAGTTACAAGATGGAATTTGGTAGAATAGCATTACTGCTTGCTGCATCAATTATCACCCAAAAATGGAAGAAGAAAAGACTATCTTAAATTAAGTGCACAAAAAAAAAAAAAAAAAACCCTAGTATATACATGCTTGTCAACCTCACTTGAGCATGTCAATTGTATGATGCCCCTCAAATATAAGACAAACTTGACCACTGTTGACTTTGAATCACTTCACAAGGATGGTTCGCATTTTTAGCCTATTCTAACATGATGGGAAAGGTTCTCTTGATGTAGGTTTTTCATCACTTTTAGAATAGCTGTTAAACATTTGCTTTTGATGGCTTTAAATGGATCCGACTTCTAAGTCTGTAATTTACGTTGGATACCTCATGTCCTGTGATTACCTACCACCTGACCCTATGCAGAAAGAGCAAAGGAGGTATGGAGCTGAACCAAGCTGCTAGGTTGTTCATCTGCTGATGGTGCATCTCCTGTTGTGCAGGATGCAAGAAGTAGAATAGGGGAGCAGCCTGCTTCTTACTCATCTTCATCATTAAAAGTTAGAAGTGGGGTTACTACATTTGTTGCATCTGCTGATGTTGTGCCTCTGATAGCACAAGGTGGGGACAACAAGAGAGACTCAGCTTAACCTTGGAAACATGGTAGAGGTGAAAGCAGAAGATAGTTTTATTTTTTTTATTATTATTTGTAAGGAAAACAAAAACCAGTTGAAAGGACCACAAACAATTATAGTCAAAACTTTCCCACTTTTGCATTATAAGCTGAGATCTATTGTTGTAGATGCATCTTTGAGAGAATAAACGAGCCTGAAAGGTAGATTATGGTGCTCTCAAAAGAGTAGAGGCATTTGCAACTTTGAAAATGGGTCTCGACTACCAAGGCAAATGGGGAACAGTTTTAGTGGGAAATGTTCATGCTGCATGGCTGTTATGAGTTCGCAATGCATTGTTGATAACAATATTTTTATACATTTGAATTTATTTTATTTTATTTTATTTTAGACTTTATTTATGACTTTTAGAATTATTTTTAAATTTTATTTCATGATTTTACATTGATTAGTTTCATGGGTTTTGTTTTAGAATTATTGGGCTTGTTTAAGGATATTGGACTATACAGATAGCTGTTAGTATTTTGGGTATAACTTTCTACTCCAGTATTCGATTGACCTGATTCTTATTGGGTTGGAAAGAAGACTTCGAGCCTTATAAATCTTGTAAAAACTCAGAGATTGGGTCAGATCAGAAGACGTCTAAAATTTGAGTCAAATTTACTACAGTACTGGAAATTAAGGCCTGCAAGTTGTAAAAGCCCAAGTCCAAGTGAAATAGCCCAGCTCTCATTGAGACCCATGAATTTTTGTTAACTTAGAACTCTTAGGACTTAGGTTATAAAGAAGATACAGCTCTACACTTTGTTTGGAGAGAGAAAAAACCCTAGCAACCGCCTCTTTAGCCTGCTTGGACGGGATTCTTTGATCTTCATTCGCGTTGAAAGGGTTGTAATGAGTTATTCACTTTTCTTGCATTTCTTTATCATGTCTATTTAGATTTCTTATTCCTAGGACTTGATAAATTCTGTTTTTTGATTAATAATATGGTTTGATTCGTTTCTTTCTATTAAATCTTTATTGGTATATTCTTTTTTTGAAGAGATTTTATTGTTGGACTTAATGCTTTATTCGTAAAGGACCCTATGATTTTATAATTTGCGATTATGCATGAGATCGAGAGAAGATTGCATAAAATCTAACCAATATAATAAAATTCATATAGGGTTATGAGATCGACGGATGATTAACTCTGTATGTAGGAATCTTAGGGGAAACCCTAGATTACAGATATTCCATAGATTTTAATGCAGTTCGGCTTAATCAAGATTGCATGACTCTTGGATTTTGGTTAATCAAATTAGGATTTCAATACATGACCATTGAGAGAATTTAATTTAGGAAAATCTGTCATCATCAAGAATGAATCTTTAGTTAATAAACTTTAAGGGATTTGAAAGAATTCGATCGTGTAAAAAAATTACAAATAGATGAAATCGATGTCCTAGGGTTTTATAAAATTAAGGTTTTTATTCATCGTATTTTTACGTTTGATATTTTCTTTATTTTTAATATCCTTACTATCTTGATTCGTTCTGTCCAATTTTGATAGGGTATTCTATATTTGGTAATAAATAATATTCTTGTGAGATCGACACTTGTTTTGCATTATATACTATACTCGACTATAGTATAATTATCTAAAATCATGACACACCTAAATCGCGTAACAAGTTTTTGACGCCATTGCGAGGGATATTCATGCATATTAATAAAAATCATCTTGTTCGAGATTGGAAATTATTTTTTTATTTCTTGTCTCTTTCTTGTTCTTGGTAAATAGGATATACAAATTTTAGCGTTTTTCATATATTTCTTACTTCTTCTATATAGAATTAGGTTTTTTAGCCTTTTTTTTTTTTTTTGCTGTTTGAAAATGGATTAAGGAATTAGGGTAGGTGACCACTTGTTTCAAAGGATTTTAGCCAACTGAACAAAACCCGTTGCTTTAGCTATGGGCACGACCCTATTTTCGTCAAATTCCGTAATTTTCATAGGATTTTCTATTTTTTTTTTATTTTTTCGTGATTTTTAGAATTTTTTGATTATCTTCTTGGGTGTTTATTTACATTATTTTGTTGTGTTTTTGTGATTTCTACATTTATCTAGATATTTTAGATTTTCTTGAGTAGTTCTTGCAATCGATTTTGAATATTGAATTTTGTGCTCTTTTTTGTGTCTGTACAATGCATGCTGTGATCAAAGAATTTTGACCTAGTTGATTTTGATCTTAGGATTGAGAGGATTTTATGAACCATTCGCAGACAAGCCAGGAAAGTTAAGAAGGAAGAAATAACGGCCCACGAGAAGAGAGTAATGAGGAGTACTCGATGCCCAGACTTTAGCACATTCAGACTAGTATCGCATGACCAACTGTGGAGGCAAACAATTTCAAGCTTAAGCCAAGTCTCATCGGGATGGTGCAAGCAGATCAGTTCGGAGGTAAAGCATTCAAAGATCCAAACAGCCACTTGAAATTTTTTTTTGAGATCAGCAACACTATCAAGCTAAATGGAGTTAACGCAGATGCTATCAAGTTAACGTTATTCCCTTTCTCTCTTAAGGGAACGATAAAAGTATGGTTGAACTTCTTTCCCACTAATCATTTTACGAGTTGGGAGATTCTTTCTCATGCAGTTTTGGCTAAGTATTTTCCACCTGGTAAGACAGCCAAATTACGTAATGATATTACTAGTTTTAGGCAGTTTGATGATGAGTCTTTATATAATATTTGGGAACGGTTTAAGAATTTGATTAGGAAGTACCCACATCATGGTATTCCTGACTGGTTGATTTTGCAAACATTTTATGGGGCTCTTTCAAATTCTATCAAGATTACTATTGATGCTGTGGTTGGGGTGCTTTTATGAGTAAGTCATATGATGACGCATGTGCATTACTTGATGATATGGCATTTAACCTATATAATTGGTCTAGTGAACGTAAGACTCTAGGCAGAGGGCTGGTGTGCATGAGGTTAATGGTTTGAACATGCTTAACTAAAATTGACTCATTGATTAATGCTGTTAAATCTAATCAACTTAATGTTGTGTCTAACCATGCTTTATATTGTGATTCATGTGGTGATTCTACTCATGCTACTTCTGAGTGTCCACAGGTGCAGGAAGCGAATTATGTGTCTAATTTTGACAGACCTTAGAACAACCCGTACTCTAACACATATAATCTCGGGTAGAGGAACCATCCGAATTTTTCATGGAGTCAAGGGGCACAACCACGACCAAGCAATCCATAGAATTTTGCTTCTGAAAGTCAACAACCAAGGGAGAGCAAGGTATCATGGGAGTTAGCAATTGAACGCTTGACAACTGTGACAAATAAAATGATTGAAAAACTTAAGAATAAGATTGATCAATTGACTAATGCTTTTCATTCTCGTGTGCCAGGTAGATTGTCGAGTGATACAAAAAAGAATCCCAGAGAGCAAGCGAAGGCAGTTACATTGAGGAGTGTGGAGCAACTGTCGGAGGAACTGATTCAGTCAAAGAAAGAGAATGAATAAGAGGCCAAGAATAAGCAACCTACTAAAGAGAACACAAAGGCTTCTAAAACAAAATAAGGAAGTTTCTTACCTTTGAGAGAGTATAGACCTTGTGTTCCTTTTCCTGGTCATTTGTTAAGTGATAATACAAAAAAAATTAAAAAATTTCTTGAAATTTTTAAGAGACTACATATTAACATTCCTCTTTTGGATGCTATCAGGCAGATGCTGAGCTATAGCAAGTTTTTGAAGGAAGTGATCACAAACAAGAGGAAGCTGGATGAGGTTTCGACGATCAAGCTTATGGAGGAGTGTTTAGCAATTCTACAAAGTAAGCTGCCGCCAAAACTTAAGGATCTAGGGAGTTTTTCCATCCCTTGCACTATTGACTCTTCTGTTTTTTTTATGTTCTTTGTGATTTGGGAGCCGACATCAATCTCATGTCATACTTTGTGTTTTTAAAGTTAGGATTAAGGGATTATCGACCTACCAATATTTCTTTGTAATTAGCTGATAGAAGTATCAAGTATCCTAAACGCATTCTTGAGGATATTTTGGTAAAGGTTGATAAATTCATCTTTCCTATTGACTTTGTTGTTCTGGACATGGATGATGATGATGACACTTCTTTGATTTTGGGTAGACCATTTTTGAACACTGCACGTGCATTGATTGATGTTTCTTGTGGAAAACTGACTTTGAGATTGAATGATGAGAAAACTAAGTTTGATGTTTTTAATTCCATGAGAAATTTTGATAGACAAGAAGTTTTTAAGGTTGATTGCATTGGGAGGATTGTCGAGTATGATTTGAATGTCTTTTATTCTGTTGATCCTCTTGAAAATTGTATTTCTAGTTTATTGCATGTGAAGCATGATTTTATGGATGTTGAGCATGTTGATGTTTGTGTTGCTTTAGATGTGATAAATCAGATTCATACTATTTCTGCACACATAGAGAACTTGTATGAGGTTTTAAATGTTGAGGAGAAAAGTGATAGTTCACAGCAAGTTTCTTCTACACCTGACCTTAAACTATTGCCATCTCATTTGAAATATGTGTTCTTAGATAGTTTCTCGATATTTTTATTGATTATTTCCTCATTTTTGACAGGTTTTGAGGAGGAGAGATTGTTGCAAGTTTTGCAACAACACAGAAAGGCTATAGGTTGGACTATTGCTGACATCTGTGGTATCGAACCCTCGATTTGCATGCACAAGATCCTATTGGAGGATGGGTTCAAGGCCATGGCTCAACCACAAAGGAGACTCAATGAACATCTTAAGGAGGTGGTAAAGAAGGAGATTATTAAGTGGCTCGATACAGGTTGGAGGGTGTGTGTTGATTATAGGAGATTGAATGATGCCATTAGAAAAGATCATTTCCCCTTTCCCATTCTTAATCAACTTGTTGAAAAATTGGCTGGTCATGCATTTTATTGCTTTCTGGATGGTTTTTCTAGTTATTTACAAATTGCCATTGATCCTGCTAACCAAGAAAAAATCACATTTACATGTTCATATAATACCTTTGCATTTAAATACATGCCTTTTGGTCTTTGTAATACTCCAGCTACTTTTCAGAAATATAAGATATCTATTTTTGCTGATTTCATTGATGAATTTATGGAGGTTTTTATGGATGACTTTTTTGTATTTGGTTCCTCTTTTGATGATTGCTTGAAAAATTTGAAACAAGTTTTATTGAGGTGTGAGAAAACCAATTTGGTGCTGAATTGGGAAAAGTGTCATTTCATGGTGAAAGAAGGAATTGTTTTGGGCCATAAGGTGTCTTGTAGGGGAATAGAGGTTGATAAGGCAAAAGTTGAGTTGATTGAGAAACTTCCTCCCCCTAAGTCATTAAAAGATATTAAAAGATTTCTAGAACATACTGATTTTTATCCAAGATTTATCAAGGATTTTTCCATGATCACTAGACCTCTAACCAATCTTTTAGTGAAAGAGGCCCATTTTGTGATTGATGATTCTTATTTGAATGCCTTTCATTACTTGAAATCAAAATTGATTGAATCCCCATAGTGCAGCCACCTAGATGAGATTTGCCTTTTGATATTTATTGTGATGTGAGTGATGATACTATGGGTGTAGTTTTAGGGCAAACGGTAGATACGAAATTTCAAGTCATATACTATGCGAGTAGGACTATGAATGAGGCTCAGAAAGTGTACACCACTATGACAAAAGAACTACTTGTTGTCATCTTTGCACTTGAGAAATTCTGATCTTACTTGTTACTATCCAAAATTGTTATTCATACTAATCATTCTACACTTAGGTACTTGATTTCGAAGAAAGATGCAAAGCCTAGGTTATTGCGTTGGATTCTTTTGTTGCAGGAATTTGATATTAAGATTGTGGATAGGAGAGGAGTTGATAATCCCATAGCTAATCATTTATCTTGATTGGAGGGAGAATTCATTGAGACAAGATTAATCATCCTTTTAATGATTCTTTTCCTGATGATAATTTATTTTCTGTCACTCAAATTGATGAACCTTGGTATGCTTACTTTGTCAATTATCTTTATTGCAAGGTTGTACTAGAGAGATTCAAGGGGCACCAGAGAAAGAAGTTCTTTTCCAATGTACACCACTATCTTTGGGATGAGCCATACTTGTGCAAGGTTTGTGGTGATGGTATCATTAGGAGATGTGTTCCCAAACAAGAGGTAAGTAGTATCCTTATTTTTTGTCATGATAAGGAGGTTGGTGGTCATCATGGTCCCTCTTGTACAACAGTTAAGGTACTTCAATCTGGATTTTATTAGCCTACTTTGTTTAGGGATGCTCATTCATATGTCGATACATGTGATCAATATCAGAGAACTGAGAATATTTCTAACCGTCATGAGATGCCTTTAAACAATATTTTGATTATGGATATTTTTGTTGTTTGCGGTATAGATTTTATGGGATCTTTTTTAAAATCTTTTAATCATGAATTCATTCTTGTCGCTGTTGATTATGTAAGTAAGTGGGTAGAGGCAATTGCATGTGTAAAAAATGACTCTAAAACGGTGTGTAAGTTTTTAAAGAATAATATCTTTTCCCATTTTGGTGTTTCTAGAATCATAATCAGTGATAGAGGTTCTCATTTGCGTAAGGATTTTGAAAAACTCTTAGCTAAATATGGTGTTACTCATAAAGTTGCTATCCCTTACCATCCCCAAACTAGTGGACAGGTTGAAATTTCAAATCGAGAATTGAAAAGCATTTTGGAAAAAACTGAGTTTTTCTCATGGGGATTGGTCCATTAAGTTAGATGATACACTTTAGGCATATATGACTACATTTAAATCTCCGATTGGTATGTCACTTTATCGTTTGGTTTATGGTAAGTCATGTTATCTTCCTGTTGAGTTAGAGCATAAAGCATATTGGGCAATGAAATTTCTTAACTTTGATTTGTCTCTTGTAGGTACACAAAGGAAGATGCGGTTGAATGAGTTGGAAGAGTGGAGGAATGAGGCTTTCGAGAATGCTAGGATTTACAAGGAAAGAACAAAGGTATGACATGATGTTGGGATTAAGAACCGAGAGTTTGAGGAGGGTGATAAGGTTTTATTATGCTAGTGCAGCTACTAGAAAGTCTTAAATCCATACTGATTGGAGCTCCTCAAAGCCAGCTTGGTAGGGTGGCTCTAGTGGATGCTTTAGCTCAGCAGATTCATAATTGAATGAGACTTCAGGCTCCAAACCTCTTGTCTGGGTATGTGTTCCCCGGCTGCTGTATCACATTTATGAGAAATTATAATTTATATATGCATCTCTTTGTTTGGCATCCTTTCATTTTTGCTTTCTCCCTTTGCTGTTTGTTTCTTCCTTCTTTTGTACGTAGAGAAAGTTCATGTTGCCTACTTTCTATGAATCCACTAAACTGTTAATACTGTTACAGTTATATGATTATTGGTGCTTTACGATTTATGCAACTGCAAGCATATCCTGTCTTTAAAAAAAAAAAAACAATGCATTAAGAGTATTTTCAGGTGTTGTTTCGGATATATCCTGCATTTGTTGGTGGAGAAGTGTATTGCTAGCTTTTGAAAGCATTCAACGTTGGGACAATTATAATTGACTGTTGGTTTACTTGCTTGGCAGACAAATACAAGTGTAGCTAGTTCTCTGGGAGATATTTCTTGCCACAGATCACTCTCATCTTCCTGGACATGCTTAATGTGTACAGGTAGACTTAGAAGTAGCATAATTCCCATTTTGATATAAAATATGGTGGATTCATTGTTTTTTTTTATATATATATATATAAAAATTATGACAGACTTAAGAATTTAATGTTTTTTTTTGGGACCTATTCATACTTTTTAAATTTTAGAATGTTTTGTTTTTAGAATATATGGTAAATTTGGCATATTGGTTGTTATGCTTAAGGTAAGAAGCTGGATCCTGAGAAAATGTGGCTTGAGAGAGAAGAGCTTGACCAACGACAAAGAGAAGGTCGAAGGGAGGGGCAAAGAAGGCGGCTGGGCATGGGGCAGCTAAGGAAAAATTTTATATAATCATTCCGCTCGAAGGGATAGTGTGTAGCCTATTTATGAGGAATGTTACAAACTGAATTGATGTTTTTGGAATGTTACATACTAAATTGATGTTTTTTTTTGATTTTGTTCTTATTGATATTTTGTTGAGCGCTCAAACATTTATAGACAATATCGTGTTTATTGATTTAAAAAAAAAATGTTTGGAATCTGATTACTTTGTTGGTTGGATTAGAAAAATTTTTAAATTTATTAGATGGACATTAGTGGTTAAATTTGATATTGATGTTGGTTGGACAAGATATATATTTTTTTTCAATAGGGAAAATTTTAAAAATAATAATTTTTTTGGCTAAATTCTCATATTTGTTATTAAATTTGTCGTCAAATCATATTGTTTTTGTGGTTAAATTTGAAGATTTCTTGTTAAATTCGTAAGAAAAAATTCTAAAATATATTGAATTCAGCAACGAAAAATGAGATACGTCACTAGTCACTAATTTTAGCGATGAATTATCATGTTCGTCATTAAATTTTGTGACAGAAAAGATGATCCGTTGTTAATTTTCACAACGGATTCAAGTATCCGTCGTTAAAATTAATGATGGATTCCAATGTCTGTTACTAATTTTAACGATTGAAAAGTAGATTCATTATTAATTTTGCGACGGAAAAGATGATCTGTCACTAATTTTAGCAACGATTTTCAGTATCTATCATTAAATTTAGCGACAGAAAAGGGAACTCGTCGCTAAATTTCTATGATGCGTTATTAGTGACGAAAATTTTTTTATCGCTAAATCCATAGCTAAATAAATTAGCGATGAATTTTTCTAAATTTTTATCGTTAAATCTATTGTTAAAATCATATTTTTTTTATAATGGACCAAACTCCTACACGTGTTAAACTTCTCGTTCTTCTTGTAGTAGGCCTTTGTTCACCTACATCATTTTGGTTTGGGAAAATTTAAATGCAAATCAAGAATATATATATTTGTGGAGAGTCATTTTGATGCCTATGAGTCAAAATTCAACAGGATTTAGGAATGGAGTTTGTAGAATTTTCATTCTTGCAAAATACGCAGTTATTAGGTCTGGGAAAGGAAGAGAAAGAATGAGAAAAAAAAAAAAAAAAAAAGGAAAAGGGGACATTTAGGGTAAAATTAGAATAACGTTAACTGTTTTATGAAATTTTTATAAGCACTTGAATTTTTGTGGTTTTAACTTAAATTCATTTAATTTGAATACTTCTTTTATCCATTTATTTATCATCAAATATCCCATTATCCAAAATTACGTGACCCTCAATTGTATTAGCTGGCGGTGAACTTTCACATGATGCCTGCATTTTGTCAACAGTTGACCATTTCTTTGACCACCTCTCTCTCTCTCTCGCCTTTGTTGGCCACTCAGTCAATCACACTAGCATGAGCCGTGAACATTAAAAACGCGTACGTAGCACTCGTAACTCATGTGGACTTTGACGCACAAAAAAGTAACAAAGTATGATGCCATTTGTGTTTGCTCCACTCCACTCCACTCCACTCCACTCCATCCACAGGCATGGAAATTGGAAACCAGCTGCTTCCTGCATTGCACTGCACTTTGTCATCCCCACTTCCCAATTTCACTTTCGGGAACCATCTTGGATTTGCCAATGTCCTTTCTACTCCTATCTACTTCTACTAACAATTAGCCAAGTATTGGGGGAATTAGACTCAATGGTTAGGCCTAAATTTAACTATTTTTATACATATATTTAGGTTCTGATAATTTTTGACATGACTCGTCTAAACTATATTTTAAGACAATTCACCTAATATTTTGACGAAAAAACTATTATTTTTTAATCTTTTTTGAAATATCAGAAAATGAGAATTTGGTATGATGCATTGAAAAGTGAAAATATCTTCTAAAAGTTGCATGGTCACGGTGGTGCACATGTTTTGACTTTTTACGGAGGGATAAAGCACTAATAAGTGGTGAATTTTGGTACGTGTCAGCACATGCAGAAGGGTTATTGAAACACATAATCAGGATTAATAATTAATTATAATTGACCAAATTTGGTGGACGAAATGATAGACATAAAATAATAGAATCCCCACTACACTAGTAGTCTACTTTCTCAATGTGCTTTCGAACATATCTGATGTTGCACCTTAGCTTTTAACATTTTTCTTTATTGATGAATCGATATTTAGATTATTTGATTAATTCAATTCGAACATTATATGGTTCAATATAAAGGCGGACTCTCTCAATGATTATTTTTTCATTTTCAAAGTTCAAATTCAAAATATTAATCAAGAGAATTTAGTATTCTACCACAAGACTCACAAAATATTGATCACCTTGGCTTTAGCTAAAGCACTTGTCTATATATACCTTACCTCACTTAGCTTCTCTCCATCTTGAACCTTCAAACATTTGGGCAATTTTGTTTTTGAAATTTTGGCGATTCAATTGATTTTGGAAACCATGTGGGGAAGAGTGGGGATGGTGAATTTGATTAGTATGCTTGTTTTGATGACAAAGGTGATATCAAGTTACAATCCAGGTTTTGGAGCAAATGGTTTGAGTATGAACTACTACTTGATGTCCTGTCCATTTGCTGACAATATTGTCAAAGACACTGTCAACAAAGCTTTGCAATCTGATCCCACTCTTGCTGCTGCTCTCCTTAGGATGCATTTCCATGACTGCTTTATTGAGGTATACATATATATTATTATATGCTCTCTCTCTCTCTAACATTTCCTTTTTGTAGGGTTGTGATGCATCGATATTACTAGACTCAACAAAAAATAATACAGCAGAAAAAGACTCTCCGGCAAACTTGAGCTTGCGGGGATACGATATAATGGATGACGCAAAGCAGCAGCTTGAAACCCAATGCCCTGGTGTTGTCTCTTGTGCTGATATTGTTGCTTTGGCCGCCAGAGATGCCGTTTTCTGGGTATTCTATATTTAACATTCTCCATGTTTTTATTTGTTTTATTCTTTTTATTTTAATTCTCAAGAGAACACGTTTATAGTATTGGAATATATACCTCTTTTGAATTGTTGTTTTATTTTCTCCAAATCTCACACCCGAAATGACTAGCCATTATAATCCTCTCTAAATTCTAATTATAGGATTACAAGGTAATGTACTTTTCACTTTGGATATCCTTTACAACGTATGGATGATAGATCAACTAAAAGTTTTTCAAAAATTTAAGTCAGTTATACTAATATAATACAGTCCAAAATCATCATACTGATATAATACAGTCCATAACGATGGTTTTAAAGTGTTACGTGGGGGTAAAATAATAGTGTTACAGAGATATTCTTGCCATTATCCATGATTGAATACGATGAAAGTTCTATAAATTTTATTAAAATTCATAAATTTGCTGCTAAAAATTTTATAAAATACCAGTAAAATCATTTACAATATTATTTAATTTTTATTTAAAAAAATTATAATATCCGTCTTGTTATTCTTATTAGCATGTTATGTCTTGCCCTACTAAAAGATTTTTTTTTTCTTTGCCCTTATTTGTACGATAACATATTTCTTATAGTTATGTGTGCAACAGCACAGTGATTGATGGTAAAGTTGTGGTGATTTCATCCTTGCTAACATTTTCTTCGATGGTGATGGCTTGCAGAGTGGGGGCCCATACTATGACATACCAAAAGGTAGAAAAGATGGGAGAAGATCTAAAATAGAAGACACAATAAACCTTCCTTCACCAACTTTCAATGGTTCTGAGCTCATTAGGGTTTTTGGCCTACGTGGGTTCAGTGCCCAAGAGGTGGTTGCTCTCTCAGGTAAGCATTTATGCCCTTATTAGTATTTGTTAACATGCCTGGGGAAAATTCTCGCCTCTCTGACAAAACATTAAACTTGCTGGTAACCAATAAATAGTCGATCTAATTCTAATGATTAAATGTATTAGATCTTTTATTTTAAATTTAAAATTTGAGAATAAAAATGAGTATATTCAAAAAATCATTTCTAAATTAGGTTCGACAATATTTAAATTAGATTAATTAAAATATGATTCTGAATACCGATAGATTCTTAAAAAAACATGAAAAATTAAACATGTTAGCAATGGTAGTCACTAAAAGTGGTCCGTGTGGTCCTATGCAGGAGCACATACACTTGGAGTGGCAAGGTGTTCATCATTCAAAAATCGACTCAGTAACTTCGACTCGACCCACGATGTGGATCCAGCACTCGACTCCAACTTTGCCAAAATACTCTCCAAAACATGCAGCACAGGCGACACGGCCGAGCAGCCCCTTGATGCTACGAGAAACACTTTCGACAATGCTTACTACAACGCTTTGTTACAAAAGGCTGGCGTGCTCACTTCGGACCAAACTTTGTACACAACTTCTAAAACTCGAAGCATTGTCAATGGCTATGCCATGAATCAAGCCATGTTTTTCTATGATTTTCAACAAGCCATGCTTAAAATGAGCTTGCTTGATGTCAAGGACGGCTCTAATGGAGAAGTGAGAGATAATTGCCGCAAAATCAATTGAACATAATAGGGTGTGTACGTGTATTTGTACGTGGGTCTCTACTTTATATATCTTTTAGCATTTTCTTTGTGTACGATAACATAAATAGTCCTCATTAGTAAGTAATCCACTTGTATTCAAATAGAGAGCGCTTGCCCCACCCCCACTATACACATATTTACATTGTTAGTGCTCACCCTTTTTTTTTAAAAAAAAAAAAAAAAAAAAAAATCATTGGTATGGTTCTTGAGTAAATCCAATTCGAAATCGGATGAATCACTAAATAGTAAAATTGTCTTGATATATATTTTCTCTATACACAAGACTTAACCCTGACACCTTATCTAGGGGTTACCGATGATCGGCCACTCTCCTTTCCACCAGCTACTACATGTACATGCTGATAAATGTAAAAATATTTTAGGGCACCAAATCTTATTGTTGATTTATCAGCTTAAACCCGTCTCAGAGATGAAAACCCGTCCCCCCCCCCCACAATGTCTCATGCTAAAATTGTGTACAGTAAGGAAGAACTTGAATTTATCAGCTACTCTGTTTCCTGTCTTCCTTATCCCCTGTTCCCCCCAACCCCAACCCGAGAGAGAAAGAGAGAGAAGCAGAACTTGAATTCCCAAGGTATGAATCAACTACACTGTGGTTGTTGGAATTAATTAGAGTCACATGCAGCGGAAGCATTCATAAATAATTTTCGGGAAAAATAAATATAGATTGGGTATAGGATATAAATACCTCGAATATGCAGAGCCAAAAATCAACCGTTCGTCCGTCGATCGAATCTCGCGGTCGGGATGGTGATCACGATGTTAATCGAACCACCACCGCAATGTCACAACGCCGCAACCCTCAGTCCGGCGATCATCGTGACGGGAAAAATTCCCTACGCGGAATTTTTCTCATGCCCACTATATTCTCTCTCTAGAGAATATTTTTCTCTCTTTTCACATACTCTCAAAAGAAGTCATCAATGGTGAATTCCCACAAGAGAGAAGAAGATGTTAGATTTTACATGAGAGAGAGAGAGAGATAGGTTTAGTGGGTGGTTAGGTATGGGTTAGTGGGAGTTATTCCACTAACCCCTATCAATTACCTAAAATGCCCCTCTAGGGCACAAACTAATATCTCCCACTTGCACTTGAGGGCATTATACGTCTGTCACAAGATCACAACTCATGTGACCTTTCACACATCACCCTGCTGGACTTTCATACAGGATTGGGCGTCGTGCGACCTGCGAGTACACCTGCAAGCAAAGACCTCTCGATGCACCTGTTAGGATGATCGAGAAGCCATCGTTAGTATCAAAAGAACTCGCTGCACCCCAGATCCAAGACTAATTACATCCATCGAGCTACTTTCCTCAACGAAAGTAATCCCCAATAAATGCTCGACTGTGTATCCACTATTATGCTTACATCCCAACATGGACAGACATAATAGGCTAGCCGGTGAATACAACACAATGATGTAATGTCAATTGGTCTTCCTTTTCCCAAACTCGAATCTATTAGCCTCAATTCAGCTGCTTTCCTAGACCTGTCCCTCAGACCTCAATTTATCTTCCGGGCCATCGGTAAACAGACTAAAGTAGCAACACTGAGCCAAGACTTCTAGAAACAGTCGAAAGTGATAAGGGTACAAGAGATCCCACCCAATGGATCTCGGGTCTCACACAGTGGGAACGGGGATCAAAATCATATCAGTGTCTCAAATAATGCTCCCACTATCCCTGGTCGACATATCACACGCGGTATGAAACGCGTGCCACAGTGTTATTCCCCCATCTCTCAAAGGGCATATGTCAGATTTCTCTAACACTGTGCAGGTATGAGACTCAGTCTACACATAAGACTTTACCCAGAGATCTCAGAGAGAGTATCTCAGAGACAATATCACTAGTCGCAGGTGATATCTGAGATCTCAAACCTGGCTACTTACAGGCAACATGGATGTGGGTACGTCCATGCCGGTCATATCGCATATGACCTCATCCTGAACACATATCAGGGCGACTTATGTTCTAGTAGGGCCACTCTCAAAGCCTCTTACAACTAGAAACCGTCTCATCTCCGCTCACTCAGAGCTGGAGGTGGTCACTCGTGTGAGAGAGTCGACCACGCCTGCCTAACATATCATTTATCACAACATATCACAAAGTATATGACAATTAAAATAGTGCAATAAATAAGTGACCCAATCATGCACATATGTCATATATATAACACAATAAGCATCAGTACAAGGTGAGAAATGTGAATGTACATGCAAACCCAATGATTCCAATATCTCATACAGGAATCTATCACAATGGGTTTATTGAAGGGATCGACCAACATGTTTGTATAGTAATGTACTTAATTTGTCACTTCACCCTTCTCGGTGATGTATCTCATAACGTAGTATTAGGTATCAATGTGTTTGGACTTATTGATACTTAGGGTCTCAAGTGTGGTCAAAGGCGGCCTGATTTTCTCAATAAATCATCACTGACCTCCCACTATCTGACACAACCCCTAAGTGATCCGGAAATCTCCGGAGCCAAAAACTCTCCTGAGCTGCCGCTGAGCATCTCATAAGCTCAGTCTTTATCGTAGATAGAGATATACAGGTTTATTTCTTGCTACTCCAAGACAGTAAAACCTACTATCGATTTGCATACGTTCAGATCACCAACCCAGTTGGTATCTGAATACCCAATAAGATGCAAATCACCTCCTCCGTAACACTAGAGGAGGTCCGCAGTTCTCTCGAGATATCTCGGAATCCTTTCACCGCTCTCCAGTGATCCCCTCTAGGATTCAATCGATACCTAATTACCATAGTGACTGCAAATCAAATGTCTGAACGTGTACACGACACTGCGTACATCAGATCACTCAGTGCACTGGAACAAGGGATTCTACTCATTTCCCTTGTCCTTTTCTGAGTCTTAGGGCATATGTCAAGAATTAGACTTTAACCTTTTAGCGATAAGAGTATCTTTAAGGTCGTAGTTGATCTTCTCAAAGTACTCGAGAACTCTCTTGATGTTTGACTCCTGTGGAAGGGTCAACACCTGTCTCGAGCGATCCCTCTGGATCTTAACTTCGAGGAAGAACTGAGTCTCACCCATGTTCTTCACATCAAGACTCGACAATATCCATGTTATCGTGGTCATCAGATACTCTCTGTTATTCCCAGTCAACAGAATGTCATTCACATGAGGACATGATCACAAGAACGTAAAAAGGATACGCGATGATCCTCATCGATCATCACGAAACCATGAGATGTCACCTCCTCGTGAAATCTCAAGCGCCACTGCCTGGATTGATGATTAAGGTCATATGTAAACTTCCGAAGTCGACAGACCTTATCATCCAGATCTATAAGAATAAAGCCAGATGACCATTCCTTATAGATTCTCATCCGAACTCCCACTCAGGAGAACAGTCTCAACGTTCATCTGATCTCACTCCAGATCCATATCATGTCCACGATAATCGCTAAAAGTAAACGGATCGAGGTAATCTTGCTCTCAGTCTGAGTAACCCCTGGTTATCAGATAGGCCTTATACCTCTACACCGATCTGTCGGTCCTTTTCTTGATGTTGAGAACTCACATGTTCTCAACGGCCCTACTTCCCTCAGGTAAATCAACTGGATCCCAGATCCTGTTGATTCTCATCAACTCCTCTCACCCATGGCCTATAATCAATGGTCCTTCGCAGAACTCTCAAGAAACTCTAGGACCGTTAAAGGTTTCTCGTAATCCTCAAGAGTCACTGAGAGCCTCTCCCTCAATCGGGAAGCGACGGTTAGGTACGCATCCTCGACTACTCTTAAGAGGATGGGAAACCTTTTTACCTCTAGATGGATCACTCCCACTAGAACCCAGATCCGTAATGGATTCTTGGATCCTGCCACTGGGATTAGCCCACCACTAGGCTCATCCATCTCATGAAAAGTAAAGTCCCAATTGATTTCACCTCTCACAGGGAAATCACTTTTAAGAATCTCGGCATCATGAGACTCAATCTCAGTGAGAGCGTCATCTGTATGCTCATTAGAAATACATCTCTTTTCTCGCAAGCCTAACTCGCTGTGTAAATGCGAGAAATAGTGAACATACGATGCATAACCCCATAATCTCGAATGGCTAAGGTCAGGCTGCCTCCCTGTCCAAAGCTCATATGGAGCACTGACTGCGGACTTTAATAGAATACGATTGAGAACATAGACTGTAACCAATAACGCATCTCCCCAATAGGAAACGAGTAAATTGGTTTGCGCCATCATCGGCCTCACCGTCTCAAACAAAGTCATATTCCTCTCTCGCGGCTACTCTACTCCACTGAGTAGCGAGGAATAGTCAGTTTCTCGTAATGCCCTTCTTGAAATAGAGCTCTTTAGACAAATACTCACGCTCTCGTTCGGTTCTGAGAGTATCTCAACTCTCAGATCTAACTTATTTTCAACCTCGCTAGTAACCTCCTGAAGCATCTCAATGCCTCAGACTTGCGCGAGATCAGATAGATGTTACCGAAACATGTGTAATTGTCTATGAACGTAATAGAGTACCCAACACCATTTCAGGTTCTCACGTTCATAAGGCCACAGATGTTGGAGTGAACCAACTGCAATGGAGTCCCAGCCCTCATTGCTATGTCGAATGGTTTTCTTGTAAGTTTGCCGTCTAGGCAAGACTGGTTAGCGGGTCCTACAAAACCACTCACTGCTAACCGGTTCATCCTCTCTCACACTAAGAGGACAACAAGAAATACCATTGAAAAGAAATCATTTCCAGTGCATTCAGTCCATCATGGACCAAAATAGAACCAATCATAGAATTGTCGTAACATATAGAAATTTTAAATTTCTAAATTAACAGAGCATATCCTAAACTGAAATCAAGTTCCGTCGAACTTTTGGAGTGTAAAAAACATACAGAGTCTAGTAACTTTGCAACTCCAACTTGCAAGTACTACTACCTCTGATGTCAACAAAACACTCCGTTTCTGTACGTAAATCCTCCTACTTGAGGACTTACTGGACGGAACTTTATAAGCGCGCTCCTATCTCGAGCTGCGTAGTATTATCAGTTTTCTCGGATGATTTTCTTCTTACCTGAGGTTCGAGTCACACAGGAGTCCTTGCTCGACTCCTCTGCATAAGCATGACCAGAGTATGGCCTACTCGCCTCTAGATACTCCTACTTGAGCTCACTGTGCCTATTCACATTAGTGAAAGTGCGAATACTTTCGTCGTAAGTGAAATAGACTTTCATGATTTCTCATGAATCAGGTAAAGAATTGGATCACATCCAGTACAAGAAAATATATCCGAAATGGGCTCGGTCACATTCCCTAACTCGGCGATCATACTCGATATTTTTATCAAATGTTGCATCATCATATGATCAACTCTTTTCTTATAAGTTGTTACACTTATAAGTCAGTATCCTCATCTCAGGATCTGTAAGAGTACCACAATACTCTTTATAGGGTGAGCCAAACCGATAAAACCGTAGGATATTGCTCATAGGCCGGATCACATCATCGTGCATGCTACTCAGGAGGATTGCCCTGACTCGGCTATCATTCCTCTTTCATGCACGTAATGTCTCCTAATCCCGTCTCTCTGAGGTGTGGAACCCTCCCTGTAGTCCACCGTCACATGCCTCAGAATTTTAATTAGATCTTGCTCCTCGAGGATAAATTGAATCTACCAGTGAAAAATCTCGTATTTATCACCATTCAATTTTATCCCCCTTGCAAAAATCAAATACGACAATTTTAGAAGCAGTCAATGAGATAACCGTGACTTGTGATGCTTATTCTCATATTTTGCGCACCCTACGAATCAACAAGACCCAAATAATTCGAATATATACCCCAAGACGAGCGTATGAATCAACAGACACCATACACCACAATCCGGGATAGCATCTCACCATTTGGACTAGGATTTGATGCACAAAAACCCACAAAAAGTCACTTTTATGGATGTGGGACCCTCAAAAATTGAAAAAATTTCAATTCCGGACGACCTGACACGCCGCCGGTGGTCCCACGCGCCGCCACGCACCGGCGGCGCGTCCCCACGCGCCTCCACGCGCCGGAAACCTCTTATGGCACGTGCCAGACGCGCTGCGCGTCTGGCACGCGCTCACACGCGCGCGCTGCGCGTCGTCTCACGCGCCTGACTCGCAGGCGCGCATGTCACGCGCATTCACGCGCGCGACCCGCGGGGCGGGTCGGTTCCGGACCCGGACGCGGGTCGGAACTCGAACCCGTCCCGGATCCGTTATCGCGGGTCGGGGAGACACGTGTCCGGGTCGTAACCGACCCGGACGACCCGTCATCTCACGCTCCATTTCCGCGCGTGAATTACACGCTCCCCTCCCCTGATCATCACGCGCCTGCATCGCGCGTGTATCTCACGCGCCAGCGGTTCTGGACTTCGTCTTCTTCGCCCGATGGTTTCTGTAACCGGGTCTCTCGACCCGGTTGCCGAAAAACCCCATTTCCGGCACCATTTTGACCGGATTTTTTATGGAATCTCTAATTCCATTTATTCCAAGTATCCTTGACTAGATTTTTGGAATTATTGCACCCTAAACTCGGCGTATTTTGGATCCAAAAATTCGACCCTCCGCGGTCAAATTTGAAACCCAATTTTCCGGCCACAATCATATGCAATATATATACCAAATTGAAGAGCATGAAACAAGGATTACAGATCTATAATTTTCATGCGTTGATTTGCCCTAAAACTCGACAAATCTAAGGTTGAAGTGGTCGGTCACTATTCACGGCCGAAAGTTTCAACCGGAGTTTTCTTCGCCTAAACGTGCTCAGAAAATTACGAAAAAATCATTTTCGTGTTCTAGGGATTATGGGTAACACAGTGGTGTTCTCGGATTCACGAAACTCATCCGTGATCCGAACCCCAAATTTTAAACCCTATATTTTTTATACCCAAAAAATAACCCGAAAATTATTTTTAATCCAACATGGCTCTGATACCAATGTTGGAATTAATTAGAGTCACATGCAGCGGAAGCATTCATAAATAATTTTCGGGAAAAATAAATATAGATTGGGTATAAGATATAAATACCTCGAATATGCAGAGCCAAAAATCAACCGTTCGTCCGTCGATCGAATCTCGCGGTCGGGATGGTGATCACGATGTTAATCGAACCACCACCGCAATGTCACAACGCCGCAACCCTCAGTCCGGCGATCATCGTGACGGGAAAAATTCCCTACGCGGAATTTTTCTCATACCCACTATATTCTCTCTCTAGAGAATATTTTTCTCTCTTTTCACATACTCTCAAAAGAAGTCATCAATGGTGAATTCCCACAAGAGAGAAGAAGATGTTAGTTTTTACATGAGAGAGAGAGAGAGATAGGTTTAGTGGGTGGTTAGGTATGGGTTAGTGGGAGTTATTCCACTAACCCCTATCAATTACCTAAAATGCCCCTCTAGGGCACAAACTAATAGTGGTCATCTGTGAAAATGAAAACCAATCTTGATCCCAAGTACATGGAGGGCACAAAGTATGTCCTTTCATAGATTCTTGGTGCATTACGAATAAAACAGGTGCTTAACAGCCGTAAGTTCCCTTTGTAAATGGCAGATGATTGGCCAGGACAAGCTTCAATCATCGTTAATTTTGTGTGTATGTATTATGTATAGCATATGCATCTTCATTGGTAGTGTTTTGTCAACTTATGATGGCAATCATGCCTGTCCTTGTACAACAAAAAGGTTAATGTTCTTAAAGATGTGGCCTTTTGTGCATGTAGATGCAAAAGAACTGCTACACGCCACTGCACGTTATTGTTTCTGTCCATTGTTGTGCACTGTTGGATTCTTAATAGCTTCAAGAATGTTAAAATTACATGGATAAAAATTGTGACGATAATAACCAGAATCTAAAAGGCACCTTTCTTTTATTTTACACACTCGGCAGATGGTAAGTTTGTGCAGAGAGAAGTAGAATATACGTATGCAAAAGAATATATATATATATATATATATTTGTGACATATTTCGTTGCTGAGAGTAGTCAATTTTGCAACTTTGAGAGATATGCGTGAAGCTCTAGGACCCTGTCCCAAGGCCTAATCTCCATTTCTCCAATCATGTTGGACTTGTTTGCTTTTGGGAATTGTTCTTCAGCTCCAGCGGGAGACTTGAAGCTGTGTACAGTGAATTATGAGATAGGAGTAACCTGAGTTTTTGTGCAGGGAGTTCATGGGAGGCTCCATTTGACCATTTTCTGATTGGTTTGAAGGCAGATTAATTGAAGAATATTTCAGGAAGCTGTTGATTTTTTTTATTAATTTACATTTTCTGCTTTTATATTTCTTTTTTGTACACAGCCCCATGATCCCATCTTCCTGCTAATGGTTGAAGATGTAAAAGTTGGAAAACTAGTCCATAGTCACATCCCATTTTCCTGTCAACCTACTCTCTCTCTCTCTCTGAACTGTGCCAATGAGGCTAATGTTGCAGAGGAAAGAAGATTTCACTGCAAAACTCTAAGTGGGATTGATATGAAATTGAAGAAGTCAATCGAACTTAGAATTTAGAGAAGCTTTCATGGATGAAATGATGAACTTTATTAGATTGAGAAGTAATGATGGTTACAGAAATACAGAGAGGTAAAGTGAAGGAGAAAGAACAAGAATCAAATCAGAAATCATAGCCGAATGTTTTTCCAGTCCACTCTTTTATTTGCTATTGGTTTCTTTATTCACTAACTAATTCTAACTAACATATCACTAATGTCAACTAACTTTCAACTAACTAATAACAGTCTTGCCCACTCAGCATCTTGAGCTTCCATCTTGCCAACTCAGCTTGTTTGCCAACTCAACTGTCTTCCATCTTGCCAACTCAGCTTGCTTGTCAACTCAGCTGTCCAATACCCCACTGTATCTTAGCTCGATTAACTAGCTACATTGCTTTTTCATTGCAGCTACATTGCTTCTTCTAACTAGCTGCATTGCTTCTTCATTGCAGCTGCATTGCTTCTTTTCTTCTACATCAATTCCTTCCCCTCAAGAAAATCCTTGTCATCAAAAATTGAAAGCTAGATATTTCAGTTTAAGATCATGCCAATTGACCCACATAACATATTCAGGAAAACTATTACTCCACTAAACCAGAACTTGCGTAATAGCAGCAATCCCTTTCTTTACCATTCTTCCATCCAATATTGCCACTGGTTCCAACAATAATTGGCCTTGGTCATTGATATCTTTAGGCAATTGAGAGGTAATAGCTTCATTTCCAATCTTCTTTTTGAGTAGGGATACATGAAAGGTTGGATGAATCTTGGCATCACTAGGAAGTTGCAATCGATAGGCTACCTTGCTCACTCTAGCTTGGACTAAGAAGGGACCAAAATATCTTGGAGATCGCTTTTGACAATGATGAGCCTTTAGAGAATGCTGGTGATAGGGTTGAAGCTTAACATAAACCCAATCTCCCACTGCAAACTCTCTATCAATCATTCTTTTATCTGCCGGTTGTTTCATCCTATTCTGAGTATGGCTTAGATGATGCTTAAGATTATGGATGAGACATTCTCTTGTAGTTAAGCTTCTATCAATCGCTTCTACCTTGGAAAAACCAGAAAGATAAGAGTAATGAGTAGGAGGGACTTGTCCATACAAGACCTGAAAGGGAGTCATTTTTGTGACTGTATGATAGTTGGTATTATACCAAAATTCAACTAATTGTAGCCATTTCACCCATTCTCTAGGTCTGTCACTAACCATGCACCTTAGGTATTGCTCCAAGTATCTGTTTATCACCTCAGATTGCCCATCAGATTGGGGGTGACAGGCTAAAGAGAATTACAATTTTACCTGCTGCAATCGAAACAACTCCCTCCAGAACTAGCTGATAAACACATTATCTCTATCATTTACAATAGTTTTTGACATTCCATAAAACTTAAACATAGAATCCATGAAAGCTTGAGCCACAGTCACTACTAAATAAGGATGAGATAATGAAATGAAATGGACATACTTAATCTGTCGACCACCACCAAGATGACAGATTTTCCATAGGAGTTGGGAAGTCCTTCTATGAAATCTATTGTTATATCAGTCCATACTGAAGTGGGAACAGGCAGGGGCTATAGCAGACCATGGAAAGCATTATTATCAGGCTTAAATCTTTGGCAGACATCACATTCTGTAATAAACTTTGCAACCTCCAAATGCATATGCTTCTAATAAAATGATTGCTTCAGTTTCCTATATGAGACCTCCACTCTATAATGCCCTCCAATTGCACTAGAATGTCATAATTGAATCAACTTGAGGTGTAACTCTTGTACATTGCCCACCACTATTTTTCCCTTTCTGCACAAAACTCCATTGTTCCATGAATAATGTTTGACAGGCCTTCCATCTTGCAGCTGTGAAAGTATTTCTTGGAGTTTATCATCATTTAGCCAACTTTGTTGGATTTCAGACATGAGAGTTGTACTAATGGCTGTGATTGCCTTGATTTTAGCCATCTCAAGTTCTTCAGGTCTTCTAGATAATGCATCAGCTACCACATTATCAGTCCCCTTCTTGTACACTATTGAAAAATCATATCCCAGGAGTTTAACTAGCCATTTCTGCTGTGTAGGTGTTAAAATTTTCTGTTCTAAGATGCATTTCAGGATTTGATGATCTGTCCTTATCACAAAATGAGTCTCAATTAAGTAATGCCTCCATTTCTGCACAGCCAACACCACAGCTAATAACTCTTACTCATAAACAGGTAGAGCTTTATGCCTTGAAGCCAGAGCCTTACTGAAGAAAGTCACTGGCTTATTGTCTTGCAATAATATAGCTCCTACTCCACAGCTAGATGCATCTGTCTCCACCACAAATTCTTTTTTGAAATCTGGTAGCACCAGGATTTAGGACTTACATAAAGTATCATTCAGTCTATTGAAAGCAGTTGTTAACTCCTTAGTCCACTTAAACCCCTGTTTCTTCAACATCTCAATGAATAGTTTAGCTATAATTCCATTGTGTCGAATATATTTCCTGTAGTAACCTGTAAGCCCCAAGAATCCTCTTAGTTCCTTGACAGATCTAGGTTGGGGCCATTCCTCTATGGTCTACAGTTTTTCAGGTTCTGCTCTCAAGGATTGGGCAAGGTGACCCGGTAATGCAAAGCCTTAAAATTTTTATCCCTGCAGGCTACCCAGGTTGACCCACCAACTTGTGCAAAGCGACCCAATCATACCAGTACGCAGAACTCCTCCTCTGCACACTCATAAGGCGCCTCACCACAAGCACAGGGTGACCCATATCTTCACACATGGCATCCTATCCTCCACATTTTAGGGTATGGGTCGACCCAATCAATGGCACATGGAATCCTTGCTCTGGAATTTACCAAGGCCCCTCACCCTAAGGTACAAGGTGACCTGTGCCCTCACCGTACTCTCCTAAAGCATCTCATTGCTTACACACGATGACTTATCCCATCATAATTCACTCACAAGGCAATCCAACAAGACATGAGGCAACACATCCCTTCATAATTCACACCCACAAGCCAATCCAAATTCATCACAAGTCAACCCATTACTCACAAACTCTATAACCATAAGCCAACCCAACCTTAGCACAAGATAACCCACCTCTCATAAACTCCATATACACAAACCAACCAAACCTAATCACAAGCCAACCCAATACTCCATAATTCTACAAATAATCCCAAGTAATGCATTCAATGAGTTTTGAACCCAAGAACTCCATTTTCTCAAAATGAGTTTACACCACCAAGCCATTCAATTCTTTGATATTTATGTGAAAAAATAAATTGAAAAAAAATTCCAACACTTGATAATTATATGGAAAATAAATCAAAATATTCAAATTTTGAATTTTTTTAGTGTTACATTCAAATCCCAAAATTGATTTACAACCAGTTTCTACCGGTATTTTACAAGGAAAAATTAAAAATTTAATAAAAATTTTCTAATATCAAATTTTCGATATTACAACACTTAACCCCTGAAAAGAAATTTCATCCCTAAAATTTAAAATAAAATTTATACATAAAAAAGATAATGGTGTTGTTTTCGCATTGATTCTTTAGTCTCTCAAGTTTCTTTTTTCACTTGGTTGTTCATCCACAATATTTTAACCATAGGGATTTGTTTGCTCCTCAATTGTTTGAGTTATCGATCAAGAATTTGTACTAACTGCACCTTGAAACTCAAGTCTGCATTCAATTATATCTGAGGAGCTTTTAATACATGTGAGGGATCCGACAAATATTTCTTTAACATTGAGACATGGAACATATCGTAGATCTCTAAATCTAGAGGCAATTTTAGTAGATAGGCTACCTCTCTTATCCTCTCGAGAATCTTAAGAGGACTAATGTACCTTGGATTCAATTTATCCCATTTTTGAAAGTGGATCACACCTTTCCAAAGTGATATTTTCAAGAAAACTATATTGCCGACCTCAAATTCCAAAGGTCTTCTTTTGTCAGCGTAACTCTTTTGTCTATCTTGAGCCGCCTTTATCCTTGCCCTAATTACCTTTAGTTTTTCCATAGTTGATTCAATTAGTTGCACATCCCCAATCTTTCTCTTTCCTATCTCATCCTAACACAATGGAGTCCATCACTTCCTTTCATAGAGAGCTTCATAGGGTAGCATCCCAATACCAATATTAGTTTGATAGCTATTGTTATATGCAAATTCAATTAAGGGAGATGCCTATCATAGCTCCTTTAGAAATCAATCACACATGCCCTAAGTATGTCCTCCAACGTCTGAATAGTATGCTCTGGCTGTCCACCCGTCTGTGGATGAGAAGTAGTGGTAAACTTCAACTTAGTGTCCAAAGCCTCTTGTAGTTTAGGCTAGAACCAGGAAGTGAATTGGGTATCACGATCTAATACAATCGACACTGGAATCCCATGGAGTTTGACAATCTTATTTATGTAGAGCCTCGCCAACTTTTCTAAAGGACAGGAAATCTGAATGGGCAAGAAGTGGGCTGACTTCGTGAACTGATCCACTATCACCCAAATAACATCATGATGGCTCGGAGTATATGGCAATCCCACCACAAAATTCATGGTGATGTGCTCCCATTTTCACTCGGGTAAAGGCAATAGTTAAAGTTTTTCGGCTGGTTTCTGATATTCAACATTGATTTGTTGGCACATAAGATACCTTAGCACAAATTCGGCTATCTCCCGCTTCAATCCTGACCACCAATAGGTTTCCTTGATAGTTTGGAACATCTTACTACTCTCAGGATGCATCACATAAATCGAAGAGTGTTCCTCTTCAAGTATGGCTCTCCGAAACTCATCATTTTTGGGAATACAAATTCGTTTCCCATATACCCCCAAACCCTCCTCCCGAATATGGAAATCACCGCCTTCTACATTATGAACCTTTTCCACTATACCCTTAAGCTCCTCATCTAATGCTAAGAGCTCTCAAATGCAGTCCACTAAGGTTGGTCGTACTTCAAATTTGGCCAATAGCGTACCATGCTTATCATTGGTCAGCTTAAATTCAAGTGTACGGAGTCCTATCAGGCATGAGAGATAGGAACCTCCATGAGATAAAGAAGAAGACTTATGACTTAAAGCATCCGCAACCACATTCGCTTTGCTAGGTGATAGTCAATCACCAAATTATAGTCCTTAATTAGCTCCAATCATCTCTGTTGCCTCAAATTGAGCTCCTTTTGAGTGAGCAAACATCCTTTGGTCAGTGAAGATTCTACATGTGGCTCCATAGAAGTAATGCCGCCAAATCCTCAAAGTAAAAATAATGGCAGCTAGCTCTAGGTCATGGGTAGGGTAATTCAACTCATGCTTCTTCAATTGTCGAGAAGCATAAACGATCACTCTATCACCTTGTATTAAAACACATCCCAACTCTTGTTTGCTAGCGTCACTGTAAATCACATAGTTGTCACTGCTAGTAGGAAGAGTAAGTATTGGAGCAAATGCGAGTTTCTTCTTGAGTTCTTGAAAACTCTATTTACACTTATCACTCCATTCAAATTTAACTCTCATTTGAGTCAAGTTAGACAACGGAGCCGCAATTTTAGAAAATCCCCCTATGAATTTTTGGTAATATCCTATCAATCCCAGGAAAATTCTCACCTTGGTTATATTCTTAGGTTGTTCCCATCTCAGAATTGCATCTACTTTCTTCGGGTCAACAAATATCCCATCTTCGGATATAATGTGCTCTAAGAAACCAATCTCTCTTAACCAAAACTCGCAATTAGAGAACTTGGCATACAAATGCTTCTCTCGGAGCGTTTGCAATACAATCCAAAAATGTTCTGAATGTTCCACATTATTCTAGGATTACACCAGATGTTATTTACGAAAACTATGATGAATTTGTCGAGGTAGGAATGGAAGACTCGGTTCATGAAGTCCATAAAAACTGCAGGAGTATTCGTTAAGCTGAAGGGCATCACTAGGAACTCGTAGTGCTTATACCGCGTCCTAAATTTAGTATTGTGAATATCATCATCCTTTATCCTCAATTGGTGATAGTTCGACATCAAATCAATCTTCGAAAAGACGCTAGCCCCTTGGAGTTGATTAAACAAGTCATCAATTCTAGCCAAATGGTACTTATTCTTAATGGTTATCTTGTTCAACTGCCAGTAGTTGATACACAACCGAAGGGTGTCATCTTTCTTCTTTACGAATAGAACCGGAACACCAAGGTGAGGTATTTGGTCAGATAAACCCTTAGTCTAACAACTCCTGAAATTTGACTTTCAATTCTTTTAACTACGTGGGTACCATCTGATATGGAGGGATTAAAATAGGTGCGATTCTAAGAGCAAAGTCAAACTCCCGAACCAGAGGTAAATCAGGTAACTTGTTTGGGAAAACATCCAGGAATTCATTCAAAACTGGAATATTCATCAATTCTGGACTTCCCATTGTGGTGTCAATGGTGTGGGCTAGATAAACCTCACAGCCCTTTTGCATTAATCTCCGTGCCTCCATTGCTGAAATCACACAAGTTAATAGGACTTGTCGTTCACCGGTAAATACAAATGGAGGACACCCTGATCTACAGAATTCTATCTCCTTAGTGAAGCAATTTACTGAACTCAGTGAAGGTGTAACCAATTCTTACCTAGTATGGCATCGAAGTCCCCCATTTCCAATGGAATCAAGTTCGTTTCAAGAATTTCACCTTCTACAATTACTTCACAAGTCTTGAACATGGTGTTCCTGTTCACCCATTCCCTTAAAGGAGTGATAACCAGTAACTCCTCTTCAAGTGGGGTCAAAGACCTATTCGAGTGTTTGGCAAACTCCATGCTTATAAAAGTGTTGTTTGATCTCGTATCAATCAATACATGGGCGTCAATGCCAAAAATTTATATCATACCTATGAATGGAAACTATTAAACCATTAAAGTTATGGTTTGAAACTTTTTAAACCTAGAAAAATTAGTAAATTTTGGGCATGGTGTAAGCAAGTGAACTCGATGTGTGAATAACACCTATATAATTCCAAAAGGAATTGAAAGACAATTTCAATCAAGATATGCGGTCATCATTACCACCATAACTACTACAAGATATCAAAATCATTTCCCTCAACTTCACTATGAGACAATATCTCCAATATGTCTCAAATTTAAAATCATGCATTCATGATCACATATTGTTCATATTTGAATTTCTAAATCATCAAGTTTTAAGTTCTAAAAAATTTACCTGTGGCTATGTCTGGATTGTTTGGTGTATCCTCATTGGTCATTGTATATATCCTCGTTTGAGTTCTAGCTTGCGGATGTTGGGTTGGAGCAGCCATTGTGTTGCTCTCAATCCCCGCCTATGGTGTGACATTAGAAGAGGAGGTGGGAATGTTGGTTTGACCACCCATAGATCCACTAGGGTGATCTTGACTTGTTTGGCTTCCTTGTCCCAACTCCAGACAAGCATTATGGAAATGACCCTCCTTTTCGCATTAATAGCACCTCTTGGTTGCGTGACAAACCACATCATGGAACTTCCTGTAGTTCCTACACTTCTCCTTCTTATTTCCTACCAATTTGTTCCCAGAGGTAGCACTAGATGTGGGGGTCCCAAGATGGGATGTTCGATGACCTTGAGGAGTGCCAACGATTCAGTGACGAAGATCCCACCATAGGAGCCCGTGCTCCTACTTTGTTTCAAACTCTGACCCAATGCAAGTTTGGACATTCTCTTTTTCTTTTGTCCCTCTCTTGTCCTTCTCTTTTCTTATTTTCTTGGCGCTCAGTGTCAATTCGAAGACATCTTTGTAGGTATGGGCCGAGGTTACAGACATCTTCTCTCGAATGGATAAGTTCAGACCTTCTTCGAACTTAAAACGTAGGTACTCCTCGGAAGTCACCAAGTCCAGAACAAATGAGGACAATCTCCTCAACTCTGTCTCATATTCCGCCACTAACTTGTTGCCTTGGCGGAGGTGAAGGAACTCCTTCCTTTTCAAGTCTCGGTAGAACCAAGTATAATATTTTTTATTGAATGCCCTAAGAAATTTGTTCCAAGAAATAGGTGCAGTGGACCTCTCCTTAAGATTATCCCACCATGCTCGAGCGTCTTCATCTAACAATTTTAGGCCATCAATAGTTTCAACTAGTTATCATGTCTCATGTCTATCATAGTCTCCTGAGCCCAATTAAACCAGTTCTTCACCACTATCGCATCACTCGTCCCCATAAAGGTGAGGCATCCAAGTTGTTGAGTTTCTTTAATCAACTTGGATAATTCAATGGTTAGGCTGTTGATAGGAGTGATCACTGAAGTGGGAGGAGCATTTGGTGCTGGAGGGGTAGGTGGAATGACTGCACTCGGTGGAGGAGGAATTGGCGTTTAAGGAGGGGCTTGAAGATAAGCATCATAAATATTCCACCGCTTGGTCCATTGCCGTAGTGGTGGAGGAATCTTAGTTGAAAAAGCCAGGTGAGTACTAGTTGCAGCCGAATGAGAAGATGGAGCATGTGAGGATGATCCATCCTAGTGTTAAGGAGGAATCTTATTTACATTTTTCAACCTTCGTTTAGGAGGCATGACTCCTATAAGAAGAGAGATGCTATTTTTAGCTTATTAAGTTAGAATTCGGACCACGAACTTAACCCCCCAAAAATAAAATAACTCTTAGTTCTTAGATACCATGGAAGATTTTTGAAAAATTTGTGAAAAATCTTTTAAAATTCAACTTTTCAAAAAGAAAGGTATTTTATTATTTTTTTAAAAAAAAAAACCATTAGAAAAATTTTAGGGACATTTGGAAATATTTTAAATCTTTAAACATTTAAAATCGTGAGTCTAAACTCTAGTACCAATAGAAATGTAACGCCCTAACCCTCCCATCGAGCACGTAACAACCGTCATGTTATCTCGAAATACGTGTGAACCTCACTCTATATCTCGTGGAACCGCAAGGCATTCCAATATTCAAATCATTTTATTAATAAATTTAAGACATTCGTATGCCATCCCAACCATCCAAACAGTTTCCAAACATTTGCATGAATTTAAAAATTCAAAATATATCTCAAAATTTATAATAAAGTCCAAATGTCTCAATGAAAGCAATAAGTTTTGCAAAAGAAAGTTTTAAAGCAAATAAATAAAATATCACATCATAAAAGAACAGATTCAACAAACACTTGCCTAAATATAAATTAAGCAAGTACTTATCAAATCCAAACATCAGGGGAAGTGTACAAAAATTTCCTTTCATGTTTCAAATAACAGAACTCCCAAAAATAATATTTACAGGTTTAGTACCTATTGAAGATCACCAAAATATATTTCTTCCAATCTACGCTAGTCAGAGTCTGTACTTCCAATCTAAGTCTCCTTTGAAAAATTAGAGAGAGAGGAGTGAGTTTTAAAAATACTCAGTGAATGGAGTGCATTGGTATGATAAACATGAATGAGGGGTGAGAGTGGTGGTGCCAAATACATTGGTCAAAATATATCCAAATGCGATAAATGAAACCATTCATACAAAATAAAATCAGATCAAATTCACCTTGACTTATATATTCCAATTCAATAAACAAATTGAATTTTATTTTTTTAATATTTTTAGGATTTGTCAAAATTACTTTCCTACCAATGGTCGTTGTAAGATTTGTCAAGAGGTTTTTCACAATATTTTATAAAATATCCCTTTTTCCTTAACATTGGCTCGGAGTTTTATGGGGTGCCACCACATTATCATGGGAACAGCATGAGGAGGCTCTCCAACCCTCCTACCACCAAACCAAATTTTAAATCAGTCTTAACCATGCTGCCTCGATGGTTCTGCTCTGTGGCAAAAGTTGGACTATTGTTATTTATTTCATTTCATGCACCATGTTACAAACTTTAGTTCATCATTCAAGATTTGTGCTCATATACAAGGGAGAGCAAGTCCACAATTCACATATCAATGTTATATTTTAACACAGTGCAAATACATCATAAAATCAATAAAAGAGTTATGGAATTGGTAATAATTCAATTAGGGCACACCACAATTACAAGATATTTCAAATTCATTTCAAAACACATTTTAAAATTCATTTCATAAAATAATTTTGAAATCATTTACTCATTCATATACAATATAGTCATCCACTCACCTCTTGGGAAGGTGTTCACTCCCAATTTCCATAATCAAATCCAATGTGATCCTTTCTTAAGTTCAAATCACTTATCCTAAATCAATAATCACAAATTTAATGTTAAATCATATCTATTTTGGGGTTTATGAGTTTTCCCTAATTTAGCACAAAGCCTAGTTTCTCTAATCTAAGGATATATATATTCTAATTCCACCATTTACATGTTATTTACATCTATACAAAATTTTTATTTACAAATTTTCCCCAATTTCTCCAATTTTCATCATTTACAAACTCTAGGGATATAATCTCTAACCAACTCCTAAAATTTTAATAATAAATTTCAATCTAATAATGAGGAAGCTAAATCCAAGATTAGGAAGAGGAAATTACCTGAAATTCGTGGTTGGATTGAGTTTTGAACGTGGGGTTGCAAAAACCCTAGCTTTTCTCCCATTTGAGCAAACCCTAGGTTTTTCTCTAAATCTTCCTTCTCACAAGTTTGACTGAGGATTTGAAAGTTTAATTGAGTGAGTTTAGTGTTAATATGAGTGATGATTTCTTTTTTGGTGAGAGATTGAGAGAGAGTGTTTAATGCAGAGAAAGCGTGAAGAGAGTTGAGAGAGTTTGTGTGCGAGGAAGGTGAGATAGAGAAATTAATTCAAGGCTTCAATCAAGCCTTTGTTGTAGTGGGGAATGATATTACAATCTTTCCCTTCTTGATTCAAGAGTTAAAATTGGGTTTGGTTATTATTTTTGATCATTTTGCATCTCAAATAGTTAAAGTTCGAATGGCCAAGACGACTCACAAAAAGGGCAAGGCGACCTATAGGTTCAATTTTTATATGGATAGGTCGTCCTGCTTGTAGGCAAGGCGACCTGTTCTTTGTTTTATGGGTCTCGGGTCGACCCAAATATATACTAGGGTGACCTAAGTTTCAAAGTTTCTAAGCCTTGGGTCGACCCAAGGATTGAGCATGGTGACCCAGTAATGCAACATGTTAGAATTTTTATCCCTACAGGCTGCCCAGGTCGAACCACCAACTTGTGCAAGGCGACCCAATAATACCAAGGCATAGAACTCCTCCTCTGCACACTCATAAGGCGCCTCACTACAAGTATAGGGTGAACCAAATCTTCACATAAGGCATCCTATCCTTTACATTTTAGGGTATGGTTCGACCCAATCAATGCACCAGGCGACCCAGCACATTCAAGACTATAAATCCCTGCTCTAGAATCCATTAAAGCGCCTCACCCTAAGGTACAAGGTGACCTGTTCCCTCACCCTACTCTGCCAAGGTGTCTCATTGCTTACACAAGGTGACGTATCCCTTTATAATTCACTCACAAGGCAACCCAACAAGGCATAAGGCAACACATCCCTTCATAATTCACACCCACAAGCCAGCCTAAGCTCAACACAAGTCTACCCATCACTCACAAACTCTATAACCTTGAGCCAACTCAACCTTGGCACAAGACAACCCACCTCTCACAAGCTCCATGTATACAAGCCAATCCAACTTAATCACAAGCTAACCCAACACTCCATAATTCTATAAATAATCCCACATAATGCATTCAATGAGTTTTGAATCCAAGAACTCCATTTTACCAAAATAAGTTTACACCACCAAGCCATTCAATCGTTTGATATTTATGTGGAAAAACAAATTGAAAAAAAAATCCAACACTTGATAATTATATAAAAATAAATTGAAAAATTCAAATTTCAAATTTTTTAGGTGTTACATCCAAGTCCCAAAATCGATTTATAATCAGTTTCTCCTAGTATTTTATAAGGAAAAATTAAGAATTTAATAAAAAAATTTTAATACCAAATTTTCAGTGTTACAAGCCATTTTATAACTATTAGGAGGGTTAAAATTAGAAAAAAATAATAATAAAAAGAGATTTGGCCATTGGAACTAGGGGTGTAAGTGAGTCAAGCTACTCGCGAGTAGTTCGAACTGGACTCGAGATATATTCGAATTCGGCTCGATTTAATCGAGTTTTAATCGATTTCGAGTCGAATTCGAGCATATTAATTTAAGAATCGAGTCGAGTTCGAATATTAAAATACTCGATTCGACGTGTTCGCGAGCCTGATCGAGCTTTTATATATTATACTATATTTTATAAAATTACATATATATCCTGAGTCTTTTTTAAAAGATAACGAATGTAAAAGGGTATATAAGTAATTTTATCTATACTTTGTTACCAAAATGACATAACCCTGGCCGCCTAATTCTCCTATCACTCTTGTTGCTTCTCTTTTCACCCTTGCCGCTTGCAGCTTCTCCTTTTACTCCTGTTGCTTCTCCTTTCACTTTCACCTTGCTTTAGCTTTCACCGATTCAAGTAATTTACTAGGGATTGTTGCTCATGGTACCAACTGCCAAGAGTAGAGCAAGAAGCACCGTCTCCTTGAGTCCTTAACCTCAAAGGTATATGAAGGAATTTTCCCCTTATATCAAATCTCCATTTTTTAAGGATTGACTACAAATTTTTAGTTTTTTTTTTACAGATTTGTCAATAGCGTTCATCGGTGGGTTCCTCACTTCAACTAGTTTTCACTATATAAGAGGTAAAAACAACATACTATTTTGTTAAATCTTTATGAGAAACCATTAGGTTACTTGTTTCTGATATAGCATTACTCTTACATCGTACACTCCTTTCTTTTTGGGGGCACTCACCAAAATGCCACTTAATTAGTGATCACATTACAGATCTAAACTTGACTAATGGGTTTCAATGGGAAAAGCCCAAATATCTGAAGAGATTGATGGTAAATGGGTCGATTCTTTTGTACATAAAACGATGCTAAAGAAAAATAGGTGTCAAACCTTAAAGAAAATAATTAAGTGATAACAGTTTTTTTTCTTATTAATTCATGACAGGAGATTCAACTTCTGTTATTAAAAAAAAAAAAAAAACGAAAAGAGGTGCCGATGAAAAGGCAAAAGGTTATTGTGGTTGTGATGCGGGTCTGGGGGTGGGGTCAGGGAGGGAGTGAAATCAGTTTTGCTCTCTCTTTGTAACTCTAGGCTGTTGTCTGTTCTCTCTTTCTCTCTCTCACTTCTTTTTTTTTTCCCTGATTTTACTTTGTTTTGTTTTTCTACCGATGAGGGATTTCTTTTTGAGAGGTAGTGGGTTTTGAAGAACAGAGGACCTAAAGTTGAGTTTAATAAAGGCATCTTTCCTGGTTTTCTTTTTTAGTTGTTCCTCTTTCAACTTTCTGTTTGGGTTCAGCTGCTATGTAAATAGTAGTATTCATTTGGTTAATTTTGGAAAGCTTTCTATTCACACGGCTTTTGAAAAACTTTCACCCCTCTTAAGATTTGGTTAATACAGAATCTGATATTTTTTATTTTAATAGATGTCTTCTAGTAATCCTAAAGTTACATCAACACCAACTGCTTAAGAAAAGAGTTATTCGACCAGTCATTTATTGGTAGATGAAACGGGAGAAGAGGCAAATGACAATAGCCCTTTCCAAAAGAGAAAAAGATTAAAGACATCAGCTATTTGGAAGGAGTTTAGAGAAATTGATTTGCCTGATGGTACTAAAAAAGGGGAATGCTTACATTGTAAGACAAGACTTTGTATCCTTGCAAGTAGAAGTACAACTCATTTTGTAAGGCATTTGAATACTTGCTTGAAGCAAAAGATTGCTCAGAGGCAACAACCATTAATCCATTTCCAGCCAGCAGAAACAACACAACATGTTACACCTGCTGTTATAGATGGAAAGTTTGATATGCTGAAGATGAGGGAGGGAATTGCACAGTGGATTCTTATGCATGAGCATCCATTTTCCATTGTGGAGGAAGATGGTTTTAATATGATGCAAAGAAGAGGAATTCCAGATTGGGAAAAAATATCACGAGTCACTATAAAAAATGACTGTGTGAAGGTATACGAGGCTGAGAAAAATAAGCTGAAGACTTTGCTGAAAAGTATTAGTAAGGTTAGTTTAACGACAGATTTATAGAAGTCAACTAATCAGAAGATTTAGTACATGGTTCTCACAGGACACTTCATAGACTCAAGTTGGAAATTGCAAAAAAGAGTGTTGAGCTTTGTCCACTTACCTCCTCCTCGGTGTGGGATTGAGATTGCTGATGCAATTTATAAGTGCTCAAAGGAATGGGGCATTGAGAATAAGGTATACATACTTTCAGTTGATAATGCCTCCAATAATGATTTAGCAATAAGGATCTTGAAAGATGATTTCTCTAGAAATAGGAAGCTTCTTTGTGGAGGGCAGTTGTTTCATGTCAGATGTTGTGCACATATTTTGAACCTTATGGTTCAAGATGGCATTTCTGAAATTGAAGACATTATAGAAGTTATTCATGATAATTTAAGTTTTGTTAATCAAACTGAAGCAAGGCTCAAAGTATTTGCAGAGATTGTGTAGTAGCTACAATTACCTCACAGGAAACTTATTCTTGATTGCAAAACACGTTGGAATTCTACTTATGAAATGTTGTCCACTGCAATCAAGTTCAAAGAGGTGTTTACAAGACTTAAAGAGCGAGAACCACATTACTGGGCATGTCCAACTACTGAAAACTGGGAGAAAGTGAAGAAAGTTTGTGAGATTTTGGAAGTATTTAATTCTACTACAAATATTATATCTGGTAGTGATTATCCAACTGCAAATCTCTTTCTTAATAAAGTCTATCGGGTGAAGGTCTTGTTGGATAAAAAGTGTCAGGATCAGGATGCTTTTATTCAAAGGATGGTTCAGAAGATGAAGGCTAAATTTGATAAATATTGGGGAGAATGCAATTTGTTGATGGCAATTGCTGCTGTGTTGGATCCAAGGTGCAAAATGAGGGTGATTGAATTTTGTTACCCTCGGATGTATCCAGATCATGAAATAAGTGAAAATATTAAAGAAGTTAAGGATGCTCTTCAACTGCTTTATGATGAATATATGGCTGACCACCTTGCTAATAGTGGTGATGGAAGTGGCGAAACTCAGTTGTTTTGTGGTGGGAGTGGGAATGCGAGTGGGACTACAGTTTCTTCTTCAGGTTGGTCAGAATTTTCAGAATTTGTAAAAACTGTTGAATCCATTCAACCCCAAAAATCTGAACTTGATAACTATCTTGAGGAGGGAGTTTACATTTGTGATGGAGATGGAGACATGTTTAATGCACTAGGGTGGTGGAAAGCGAACACTTTGAAGTATCGCATTCTATCTAAGATGGCTCAAGATATACTAGCTATTCCGATCACTACAGTAGCTTCAGAGGCCACTTTTAGTGCTGGTGGTAGAGTTATTGATACCTATAGAGCTTCCTTGGCACCGGAAACGGTCCAAGTATTGCTTTGTGGGGGAGATTGGTGTCATAATCTTCATGGAGTAAAGAAGAAGAGTAAGGTAAGAAATTTATATATCAATTTCAGTTTTATGTATTTTATATATCACTTTTAATGTTATATTATATAACTTATTATTACTTTATTTTTGTATTTTTGTAGAAGGAAAAGAGCTCAACTGTGATTCGGCTTCCAATCCAAGGTTTGAGAATAGGTTTGCATGTATATCATATAACTTTATCAACTAAAATGATAAAGTTTGGCATGTAGGTCTCTTTGTTATTGTTGAGGACTCAATCAGCAACTAATGCTGTATAATAAGATACATGTCTAATTAATGCACTGAGTTTTGGATTATTGACATAAATTGTTGAAGTGAATTGATACTTTATTGGTTTTCAATTATTTTATGTGGAATCACTAATAATTTAATGGCTTTGCAGGGTAGCTAAATAACAAATACCAACAAAAGTAGGAAAGGTAGAAGATACGGCAGAGCTACAAGCAGAATTATGTTATTTTGTTGATATTTTTGTGGACTTAGAATCATATTATTTTGTTGATATTTTTTGTGGACACAGTAACTTGATGGCTTTGCATATTCTCTTATAGCTTAATCATGTTATTCAATATATTATTGAATTGAATTTATTTTTATGAGATGTTTCAGATTTAAAGTTAAATTGTTATAAATTTTAAGTTTAAATTTTAGTTTATATTCGAGTTCGAGCTCAAACTCAATCTCTACAAGTATTCGAGTCGAGTCGAGTCGGTCCCGAGTATTGTAAAATTTCTTTCGAGTCGAGTTTGAAAATTCAGGCTCGATCGAGTTCGAGTCGAGTATCGAGTAAGACAATTTTCAATCGAGTCGAGTTCGAGTAGGGTAGTGTATCGACTCGACTCGGCTCAATTATAGCCCTAATTGGAATCGGCTGGGTCGGGCTGGTCCTATTTATACGTTGGAACCGTTGGGCTGGTTCTGTACCGGTTCAAGGCCTGGACCAGGCTAGGTTGGTTCCCTATTCCAAAAATCCTAGAACTGGACTGGCTTGCTACTGTAGCCGAGCTGGTCTAGTTCTGGGTTACTGTTCACCCGGGTCGGGCTTTTTAGGGTCGGCTGGATTGATTTTCGGGCCAAAACCGGCCCGATCCCATCTATAGTTGCATGTACTGAATTATATATCGTGTATGTGTGGAAAGACCCATATACATTTACGGGTGTAAAAATTCTAGTTTTCTTGTTGAGAGATTATTGAAAATCTTTCGATATTATAAGAACTGTAATCTTTTAAGGGATTTAGAATCTTGATGATTTAGAGAAGTTTAATTTGCCATAGAGATTCCCTTTCTTATCGGGAGTAATTATTGAGATCTATTTCCTTTCTAAAAAAGATTTTTTCAAGATTAGGAGAGGATCATATCAGATTAAGGAAAGTTTTGATTTATTAGGAATTTCTTTTATTATTGGATGATCATATGTTGGACTTATCATGTAATAGAAATTACTTCAATATTGACGAAGGGTATCTAACAAAGTGTAGGAACAATCGAAAGGTTCGGAGACTGAGAGTTAGGATGATTGAGAGATCAAGATGTAGCTAGCCTTTCGAAAGAATAAGACCGAGAGGGCCAAAAGACATAAGGTAAAACGCTCGGCCGAGAAAGCACTCAACCAAGAGGCTAGGAGCATATTCAATTGTTCATAGGCTTCATGACGCAGTGGGTTTCGTAGCTCTTGGGTCTTATGGCAATGGGTCGAGTAGAGTCAAAGTTACGAAAGTTGAAAAGTTTGAAAGAACATGAAGAGAGGGTGGTTTTAGGTAAGCCGAATGGGCGCGAAAGTGAAGTATTAAATATGGTACATACCAATTTGGTGTTCGTGAATCTTCCTTAACATGATTCTTTTTTAGAAGGCTAGTATCGGTTATAACTATTGTGGAGGCTGCACTTTCATCAGTTTACTTTCCTTGATTGAGAAAGTTGTACAAATTAAAGTTGGGAGATTTTTATGATAAATTTATAAGAAAAGTGGAATGGCAAAGGCTTCTAAGTCTCGCATTCACAGTGGTATTGATGACACTAAGAGTACCATATCATGGAACGACTTATGGGATATAGTTAGCAATATGGATTTGGGGGATAGTTACAATTTTTGTCGCTAATGGAGGATAGTAGGAAAAATAGGCCACCAAAAGGAAGTGCGTATGTGAAGGATGACCTTAGGTTGCCATATATAGGTCCTTTCGCCTGGGTTTTGACACGTTGGAATATTTTTCCGACTATACTAATTCTTAGCGCTTGGCATTTGGTTGTGGTGGTAGCAAGTCTGTCGAGTTTTTGCTACCTAAAGTTTGATTTTAAAGTGTTGTCTTTGATTTTTGCATTGAAGAGGTGCCCAACTGGCACTTCCATGGAGTGTTGGTTTTGTCTCCAAGCTAGGCCAGAGTCAGGATAGAAATTTTTTTATAAGGAGACCATCGATAAAAATTGGATGTGAAAGTTGTTTTTTATAGAATTTGCAAAAAAGAAAGGGATGTCGGCATTGCCCAATGCTAGGGAGGAGTCTTTTCTTATGTTGATGTCCTTGAGACCTTCTTGTTACTCTAGATTTGTGCATTTAGTCAAGGATTTTTGCTCCTCGAAGGATAAATGCATTTGCGTAGAGGCCCTTTTAAATAAGCAAATGTTATCTTTAGCCGACCTGCTATTAGGAGAGAAGAGGAAGACAAATAGGCCTCTTTTGGTGAAGGAGGAACTATGATGCTTGTGGATGTTCTTCCCTATGTTGAAGGAGAGGACCTTATTGAGGTAACTACTAATAGGCATCTGAGGCCAAAAGCCAAGAGGAACGCAGAAGAGGCAGGGAGCGTATCAGCGTAGAGTACCCCGTCAAGTAATGCCCTCCCCATTTTGACCTTGGGGAGGAAAAAGAGGAAAGTTCTAACACTGCTGAGCCTGAATGAGGGAGCTGGTGAAACTGAGGGATAAGGTTCCCCACATGTGGCTATGGCTTCCTTGTAAGAGGTGACCGAACAAACAGAAGCCGAAGTGTTTGAGCCGGAGTTGACCTTTCCACTATCTCCGATGTTAATCCTTAAGGAGACTAGGGAAGGAGAAACTGATAAGAACTTAGTGGGAGAGAATGTGGATGTTAAAGAGGTGGGGGAGGACACCGAGAGATGTACTCTTAGTAGGTTGGGGATGTATCTCTGATGGGGCATAAATTGGTATAATAATTATGATTTATTTTATTTTATTTTTAAATAAATATTATATTAATTACTGTGTTTTATGA
This sequence comes from Dillenia turbinata, assembly GCA_037126225.1. Lineage (NCBI taxonomy): Eukaryota > Viridiplantae > Streptophyta > Magnoliopsida > Dilleniales > Dilleniaceae > Dillenia > Dillenia turbinata. The sequence goes on along the minus strand of JBAMMX010000018.1, from coordinate 12,968,318 downwards.
CAATTGATATATTACGAATGATGAAGGAGACGTATGAAGAAAAAGGAAGGAAAATGAGTCTAGTTTAGAAGTTTTGAAAATTTTCAAAATCATTAATTTATTCCTAATATTTAGGGATAAATTTTAGAAATTTAACTTTTAAATACTTTTATCTTTTAGAAAAATTTTCCTTTTTGAAAATAGGGCTATTACTCCTATATATATAGAGGAGTGTTTCATTGTGTAAAGTAGGGGAGAGGGCAGCAGCCCTTCCACGTCTAGCAACACATCTTTTTAGTTTAGGTTTTGTCTTTTTTTGGTTGCTTCAAGTTCCCACTCCTTGTGGCTACATTATTAATTCTCTCAGCTGCTGCTCATTCTTGGCAAGGGACAGCTGCTCATTATTTTTCCATTGTTCCAATATTTTTCAGCAATAAAAATTTTGTTTTGAGAGTTCCTTTGAATTATGTTTTCATTCTAATTTTATTTTTTTGTCGAAGGGTTATTAAAACCTTAATGGTTGAAGATTGTGAGATCTAAATGAGTTTATTTGTTTGATATTTTGTAAATATTTATTTAATCTCCATACTCTAATGTTGATGATTGTTTTAGATTTATTGAATAGAGACCTATATTTAATAACCCTAAAATAGTTTACAATTATTTAAAAACGGTAAGATTTGTTTATTTTTAATAATTTGGTGATTGACATAGTTTTATGGTCTCGCAAGTGATTTAACTTATGCCAGCAGATTAGATAATCTAATTTAAATAAATCCATATTGAAATTTGTTAATTAGAATTGGGTCTCTCAAGATTTTAAGGCTATTAAAACACTAAATCCAACGAGAGTCTCTTAGGTTGTCTTTCGATTAGGGAAGTAATTAATGGTGGTACCTTGATTACTGAAAAAGTAAGGAGAGATTAGTCGTTTCGTCATACTTAATGGCTATAACCAAATTCTTTGCATGATATTGAGTAATTTTTATATCGATAATCAATCAAATATATCAAAATAGAAATAATTCATTTGGCAAGAAAAATTGATTTTCCATTAGTTTTTACTATTTTTTTAATTTCGAGTTCTTTGTTTTTGATTAATTAGTTTAGTTAATTTTTCAAATCTCATATTTTTATTTTTATCTTTATTTCCTTAAAAGAAGTAAATCTACCGTTCACTGTGGAGATGACCTATTCACTCTATACTAGTGTTTGGTGAAGTAGGTTAATTTATTTTTGCTTGTTTGATGACATACCAAATTTTGGCGCCGCTATCAGGGAATGGTGTTAAGTGATTATTTTTTTAAGTTTTGTTTTCTCCTTGTTTTCAAGACTAACCTTTACAGTGAATTTGCTGAAATTTGACAGTGACATAGAAGAGAAGAACTTGACAAAAACATGGCTGTCTAAAAAACTTTAAGGAAGTTATTAACCTTTAATATTAATGAACATTTTTTTGATATTGAAACTCCCCAACAATTTGGAATATGGCGGGATGTTCTAAGGAAAGTCAATGAAATAAATATTTCTTCTATTGATAAAAAATTAGATGCACTAATATATCTTATAGAAAAATTTGTTGTAAGGCAAAGGAAACTGGTATCAACTTGTGGAATTTGTTTAGAGGTGAGTTATCCAACCGATAAGTGCCTCATTCTTTATGTTGACCAATTTTTGAATATCTACAGCCAAGGATGAAGGGATCAACCAAATTTCAGTTATGAAAATTAGCAACAAGGGTTCCAACAACAACCATAAGACCGACCACTATTTTAATCTCAACAATCCTCTATAAATCAAGGTACATCTCTAGAAGAGATTGTTAAAAGTTTGGCTAAAAGCACTCCATTAATTTAATGGGAAAGCTAACGATTTCAACAGGAAAGCCAACGATTTCAACAGAAAAGCCAACGATTTCAACAAGAGACAAGAACCAGCATCCAGAATTTGAAGAATCAGGTATCATAATTGATGGCAACCATGAGTCGATTAGAAAAATCATCGAATGAAGTGTAACAAATCATCAAAAGCCAAAGAAGATAGAGAAATCGAGCAAATAGAGAAATTATCAACAGCGAATGAATCCACTAAGGAGGTAAGTAACGAGCCCAACACTTTCAAGACAAAAATTTTGAGTCCACTACCTTTTCCGAGCTGGTTGGCACAACCAAAGAAAGAGGAGGAAAAGAAAGAGATTTTTGAAATTTCGCTAAAATAAGGACTTAACATTAATCTCTTGGACGTAATAAAGCAAGTACCAAAACTATTCATGAAAACAGTGAAGACAAAAATTGATGCGGATTTGGATACTTTATCGTTTGAGTTTGATGGTAAAGTTACTACTTTTAATATTTTTGACGTCATAAAGTATCCAAATTATTTTAAGTCTGTTCGTCATGATAGCATGGTGGACTTCATTGTTCATGATAATTTTGTGCAAGATGAACTGTGTTTAAGGAAAACGTGATAGATAAGGTTGCATAATGGGACAAATTTCTTGATAACAAACTCCCAAATTAGAAACACATCATGGTAGGCCATAAGGAACTTCATTTCAATTCAAAATTGAAGTTTATGCCCGATAAGTTGAAGTCTAAATAGACCAGACCGGTCTTTGAATGAGGTTAAAATGAGGAGACAATGTCGAGTCAAAGACACTAAACAAAGACACTTGTTGGGAGGCAATCCAATATTTTCTTTTATGATTTTTATTTCATATTTATTTGGTTTGATTTAGTTTTGATTTTGATTTTTTTTAGGTGAATAAATGCTAAAAAATTTTATGACTAAAATTGCTCTACCATTAAGGCATGCCCACGCCTTAACAATCTTTCATTGCTATCTAGTTTTGCTAATATTTTTAAGTGACCAGAAATGCATATGAGTTAGGGCGTGTCCATACCCTAATAAGGGGTCATTTGCTGCTACCATAATTTTTCTTCAAAATTTGTTGAATTTGACCCTCCATTCACCACTCTACTCGAGAAGTCATGTTCTCACTTTATCTTTTACTTTTGCTTTTATTTGAGATGAATGTTATTTATTTTTATTTTTATTTTTTCTCTCTTATTTGGCATACATTGGGGACAATGTATAATTTAGGTGTATGGGGAACATTAGGTAATTTACTAGTTGCATATATTGAGTTTGATTTATTATTCCTTCTTTTATCTACAATAATCTACGTCTAAGTTTTGTTTTATTCAAAAAATAAAATAAAAAAACATGTTGAACTTTCTAAGTTGATGTATGTTATTTTGCTGGCTAGAAATCTATAAAAAAATGGCTCGTATTAATGATTTTTGTATTTATAATGACTACTCATGTCTTTAATAGTTTTCTTTGAATGATAAGTATGCAAGATTCAACACTAATTCCATTTAAAAGTAAGGTTTTGAACCTAAAACAAGCAAATTCATTCTTTATACTTGGGATTATTTTTTCTTGATGAGTGATTATCGCACTTAGATTGATCATTCTAGAACTTGCTTTGTTATTTATTTTGAAATCACATCTAGGTTTTCATACATTGAAGTGACAAAGACACCTAGGTTTTACCCACTTTTGGCTTTCGTAAAAATCTCTACCTTGATTTTTATTCTGCTTAGGGAACCAAGTTAAACTTAAAACCTTTTCTTTCTTTATAACCCCTTAGTACAATACCAAAACCTTATTTTTTGCTTACATTTCAATTCTTGTACTAAAGGTATATGTAGTTAATTGCATTGGTTTTGGCTATTTGTTTGCCTCAAAGGAAAGATGATGATTGAAATTGTGATGTTAATGTTTTTATGATATGATATGAAAAAATAAATTTTGGGTGATTGAACAAGGAAGAACTTGATTATCCTTTTGACTATTCCTTGTTGGAGGATTGTTTGAACGAAAAAACAAAAAAAAAAGGTGAAAAAAGGCAGCAAAAAAAAGAAAAAAAAAGAAGAAAAAAGGGAAAAAAAAAAAGGAAAAAAGTGCTGCATTTTGTTAACATTCATTTTACTCATGAAATTTAGAGAAAATTGTTCACATTTTTGTATACGGTTGACCATTGAGTATTTGTTCACATGTGGACAGTAAATGACATCATCCTTTGTGTGCTATTTGTGTGAGGCGAAGGTGTTCATTGAGAAGAATTGTGTAGTTAATTATATATATTTCCTTTGATATATTTTAAACCCTTCATATACCCTTTTATCTCACCTCTAACCCTAACCACGTTACAACCAAATGAAAGACCTTTAGATTGATGTATGAAATTCAAATTTTTAAGTGGTAGCGATTTGATATATTTGCAAATATATGGTAATGTCAATTTCACTGTATTGATTTGAGTGATATATGCATTTTATACCCCATTTTGAGTGCATTTAAGTGAACGTTTGAAGAGAAATGTTGAATCTTGTATTTTTGATTTTATAAGAAGTTGTTGGGATTTGTAATAGTTGTTCTCATACGAAATACTATGAAATACTTATTGTTTTGATTATTTTTCTAGTTTAACTCTTGTAACACATGTTAACTTCAGTAGTTTTAGTTTTATTTGAGATAGGAATGCTTGAGGACAAGCATCATCTAGGTGTTGGGGAATTTGATGGGGCATAAATTGATGTAATAATTATGGTTTATTTTGTTTTATTTTTGAAAGAATATTACACTAATTATTATGTTTTATGGTAATTGATATATTAGGAATGATGGAGGATACGTATGAAGAAAAAGGAAGGAAAATGAGCCTAATTTGGAAGTTTTGAAGATTTTCAAAATCATTGATTTATTCCTAATATTTAATGATAAATTTTAGAAATTTAACTTTCAAAAACTTTTATAATTTAGAAAAATTTTCTTGTGTTTCATTGTGTAAAGTAGAAGAGAGGGCAGCAGCCCCTCCATGTCCCGCAACACATCTTTTTAGTTTAGGTTTTGTCTTTTTTTGGTTGCTTCAAGTTCCCACACCCTGCAGCTACATTATTCATTCTCTCGGCTACTGCTCATTCTTGGCAAGGGACGGCTACTCATTGTTTTTCCATTGTTCTAATATTTTTTAGCAATAAAAATTTTGTTTTGTGAGTTCCTTTCAATTATATTTTCATTCTAATTTTATTTTATAGTCGAAGGGTTATTGAAACCTTGATGGTTGAAAATTATGAGATCTAAATGAGTTTATTGGTTTGATATTTTGTAAATATTTATTTAATCTTCATACCCTAATGTTCATGATTATTTTAGATTTGTTGACTAGAGACCTATATTTAATAACTCTAGAATAGTCTACAATTATTTAAAAATGATAAGATTTGTTTGTTTTTAATAATGTGGTGATTGATATAGTTTTATGGTCTTGCAAATGTTTTAACTTATGTCAAGAGATTAAATAATTTAATTTAAATAAATCCATGCTGGAATTTGTTAATTAGAATTGGGTCTCTCTAGATCTTAAGACTATCAAAACACTAAATCCAGCGAGGGTCTATTGGGTTGTCTTTCGATTAGGGAAGTAACTAATGGTAATATTTTGATTACCGAAAAAGTAAGGAGAGATTGATCATTTCGTGGTACTTAATAGCTATAACTAATTTATTTGTATGATATTGAGTAATTTTTGTATCGATGATTAATCAAACACATCAAGGTGAAAATAATTCATTTGGCTAGAAAAATTGATTTTCCATTAGTTATTATTATTATTATTATTATTATTATTATTATTATTAATTTCAAGTTCTTTATTTTTGATTAATTAGTTTGGTTAATTTTCCAAACCCCTCATTTTTTTTTATTTTTTTTTAAAAAGTAAATCCACCATTCCCTGTGGAGATAATTCTATTCACTCTATATTAGTATTTAGTGAAGTAGGTTAATTTAATTTTAGTTGTTTGACGACACACCAATCTCCCAAGTGCGTGGCTCAGGAGGCTGGAGCTGGGCATTCCTTTGCCTTTCCCAAGGCCTTGTATGTGTGGAAAGCAAAAAAGGAAGGTTCCAGAAAGGACTTCTCCTCTCCCTCTTATTTTTGTTAGGTCTTATAATGGTAGGAAGGGCCTTCGGAAGAGAGGCACTATAGCAGTCAACACTGGTAACCATTGTTACTTCTATCTAGATATTATGGAGGCAAAGAGGGTGGCCAAGTAAAGGGACTACCATCACGTTGAACTGGAACTAAATGGTTTATCGATAAAGTAAGGCGATGATGCCCTGATATCCTTTAGGCTCGGGGTGCGAATCTTCCTTCTGAGATATGTTTTATTTATGTTTTTGGTTTTATCTGACTGACATGTTTTTGTGCAGACTACTGTTTTAGCCAAGTTCTAGAGGTTATAGAAAGAATAATTAATCATACATTTGGAACACTGCTGAACCAAATGGGTGAAGAGATCTCCTAGTTGTATGGTGTTCTGGTACAAAGGGAGAATGAAATGGAAGAGGAGAAAGCAGTCAATGCTGCTTTAAACAACAAAAATGAGGGGTCTAAGCACTTAAGGGCTAACCTGGGTTAGCACTCTAGTAGTGCAAGGCGGCTTTGGTAAAGTGTGAGAAACCAGAGGTAGCGACAAAGGTGTACTAAGCGAGGCTATAATTTACGGAAAAGCTGGAGCAAATGTAAGAATAGTCGCTTCTTGCCACAAAGCAAAAGATCATTGAGCTTGGGGAGACCATTACAAAAGCGATTGACATTTACAAGCATTCCCAGTGTAAGCTGTTTGAAAGGCCACAGTGTGCCAAAGAGGTCATTCATCAGGTGGGGGTGGTGGAGGTGGTGACTACAAGTGTTTATGGTGTCGGCCTTGAAATATTGAGATCGAACTTCATTGATACTCATTCGAGTGATACTTCTCGGGATGTACTCAACGAGGGTGTTGACGTTGCTGCTCTTTAAGCCGACTTTGAGTCTTTACGATAGAGAACACTTCCTCCTTTTCCCCCTTCATCATAGTACTCAAGCCTTGCTCTTTTCGTTTTCCTTGTTTTCATGTAGCTCATCTTGGTTAGCGTAAGTCTTACTTATCCCATTGTATATTTGACTTTTGAATGAATAAATGAACATTCTCAAGCGGCCTTGCCTTCTGGAATGTTCTTGTTTAGATAGTATTCATGTTGTCTTTGTAGATCGTGTTGAAGCTTAGAAATGTAGACTTTGAGCTATTTCTCATTGCACCATGGGGGAGCATTAGGGTCTCATTATGATACCCAAGAATGATAGAGCAGGAACCAAACTTAGTTTATATAGTGGGATCTATGTGCCAAGAAGTGATAGTGATGCCTTGTTACAACCTGTGTAAGGCATTGAATTGGGAGTAGAAGTGTGGAACCCCTTCAGGGTGCATAGCAAAGAGAATATGAGAGAGGGTTTGGAGCCCTTTAGTACATGGAGTCAAGAGAGTGGGTCACGTCTACTTGGTTGGGAGTTACATCCTATATTGAAGACATGTTTGGAGGTGTAGAACTGAGAGAGTGGGCTATGTCTATTCGGTTAGGAGTAATATCCAGTATTATCGACACGTTTGGTGGCGCAAAGTCGAGAGAGTGGACTGTCTCTACCTGATCGGGAGTTATATCCCGTATTGACAACACATTTGGAGGCATAAAGCCAAAAGAATGGCTCGGTTTACCCAATCGGGAGTTACATCCTATATTGATGACACGTTTGGAGGTATAAAACTAAGAGAGTGGACTGTATCTACCCAATCTGGAGTTACATCTTGTATTGATGACACGTTTGGAGGCGTTCGGTACCTGCGAATTGCTTTAACTGTATGCAATTGTTATGGCTAAACTATCACGAAAAGGTAATGGGGAATGTAAAATGAAGATATTATTATAACAATGATTGCAAAATCTCAAATCAAAGTATCTAATCAGCGACATAGAGTCACAAACAAAGCTATGGTAATAAATAAGCAGAGATTACAAGACTAGGGTATTCGTGACTCTAGATTACAGGGGAGCATCCTGATTGCAAGAGGTGTTCTGAATTTAATTTTCATGTGTCTAGTGTTTGGTAGCATCTCCAAAGTGCTCAGGTGAGGTCGACCCAAGATGGTGTTGTAAGTCAATGGGAACTTGACCATGTTGAATGTTGTCATGGCAATTATATGATTTGGTGGCATTTCTACAGTTACCAGGAAAGAGATGGTGCCTTCAAGGCATAATCACTGGCCCAAGAGTCCTTTCAAAGGCCTACTTAAAGTCGGAGTTGTGTTTGATTGAGGCCCATTTGTTGGAAGGCATCCCAGTAAAGAAGACAGCAACTCGCTCCTTGATCAATCATCGTGTACTAGCCTATTTTGGCAATAATAACCAAAGGATCATGATAATTTGGATCAACCCCTAGCAAGTCATCATCATCAAAACCTATCATGGGTCTTTTCCTCTTCTGCCTATTCTTGATGCGAGCAGTGAGAACTTATTTGGTGGGGGATGCCTCAATCATTTAGAAGATTGGGGTAACTATCCATTCCGTCCAACATCGCTACGTGTCCATCTGGTTTGTTGGGCTCCGAGTTAGAGGAATTTCACCAAAAAGTGGTAAGTGTTGAAAAGGAGTATTACCCTGTTTGCTTGGTTGTGGGCAGCTCTAGGGGGTAGTGGCTCGTTGGCTCGTCTTACTACGTATGGACTCCGAGGGGGGTTATTTTCTCATTCCATGTTGATGAACCTCTAGAGTCTACTGTCTAGAGTCAAGACTTTAAGCTTGTAGTTCAGCTTTCTACATTTGTCCATGAGGTGACTGTAGTGTCTGTGAAAGTGACAACACCATGTCTTGTCTTTCTTTGAATCATCCCCTGTGAGACATGGGGCCATCTAATGTAAGGTTTGTTCCCAATCTACATTAGTTTCTAACTGGGTGAGTTGTTTAAGGGGGTATAATTGGTGAACCTACGAGGAGGAGGAGGTCTCTATTGGCTTCTCTTGGGTGAGGGTTTCAAGGAGAGTGACTACGATCATTTCTCCCGTATTGTTTCAATGTTTGTTAAATGCCTCAACTTCTTCTGCTGCAACGTACTTCTCTACTCGAGCATAAAACTCTTGAATGGTGGACAAAGGATTCTTTGTTATAGAAGTCTTTATCCCTAAGGGTCGTAATCCAGTCAACAATACTACCAATGCAATGAAGTGGTCTACACCAATACCTTCATCATCTTGGTCTTAAACTTATCAAGGAAATATCTTAAGGGCTCGTCGTCCCTTTGCCACAATGACAGGAGGGAGATAGATTTTCTTTTCACTCCTTTTTTGATCATGAAGTGAGTTTCGAACTACTGCCAAAGTTGGGAAATGCTCAAAATACTGAATGGAGGGAGCGAATTGAACTATGTCAGCACATTGCCCTTCAGGGTTGTGGAGAAATGTTTACCTATAGCTACGTCTAACATGTCCTTGGAGATCATAACTCTCACAAAATGGGTTGTGTGGTCTTGAGGATCGGTAGTACCATCTTTCCTCTCCATAGGAGGGAGGAGTATATCTCGTGACATCAGCTCGGTAGAGACTTTGGGATCAAAAGTAGAGAGAAGACATATCGAGTGACATCGCCTTTTCCTGCACAAGTACGTTTGAGTTTGTTAGCCAGGAGTTCTTCGACTTGCTACTTCAGATCATCTGGCACATGTCGGGAGGTCACTAAAGGCTCTTGGTGCCCTCGAGGTTGGAGTCTATGTAAGCATGTGTGCCTTGATCATTGAGAGGAGGATGAAACCTCTTGTTTAAAGGCATGACTGAGTTCTTTTAATTGTTTGCTCATGTCTTGCATCTTTGATTTGAGCCTTTCTATTTGAGAGTAGTTAACTTTGTTGGGAGAGCCTGGAACAACAGGCAAAACTGGTTGGTTCTGAAGTAGGGTTGTAGGGTTGGTTCTGAAGTTGGGTGGTAGGTGGATGAGGCTCTCCTTAAGGGAGTGTTTCTATCTGAAGCTGGAGCCGGGTGGCAGAAATATGTGGTTGACTTTTGAGAGTTATTGCTGGAAGGTCCATGGGGTTGGAAGTCTATCCTCTCTCCATAGATATGGCCTTTGAGGTGTTTCTGTTCTTTCTTTTTGGTGGCATGATGATTGAAATGGCAATAAAACATGGCATGAGGTATGCTGGCTAAAAAGTCAATTTGCTCTCATAGATGGCATTAATCTATTGGAGGTGAGTTTTGCTCCACAAATACTATTCTGTTGACCTGAGTGAGGAGCCGACATTGAGGAATTTTCTAGGCCTTCATGAATAATAGAACCTGCAAATATAGCCAAAGGATACTCCGTTAGGGGAGGTTTTGACAGTTAAATCAAAAAGAGCGATGATAAAAAAAAATGAAAAACAGACTGAGAAGTGTCGTAGGATAGCCATGTATTGTCTCTGTATGATAAGTGTGAAGTTAACGAACGTAACTGGCTGGTTGCCTATATTGAATATATATAGCATGTATGCATACCAAGTCCCATATGCATTTAAAGGTGTAGAGTCCTAGTTTTCTTATAAAGAGATTACTAAAAATCTTTCAACATTACAGGAACTGTATTCAAAGATTTTTAAGAAAATTAAAATTCTGTTGATTAAGAGAAGTTCGATTTACTACGGAGATTTCCTTCCTTATCAGAAGTGATTACTAAGATCCGTTCCTTATTGAGAAAGATTTTCTCAAAGATTAGAAGAGATTCGTATTAGATTAAGGAAGGTTTTAATTTGTTAGAGATTTCTTTTCTTATTAGATGATCATGTGTTGAACTTATCACGTAATGGAAATTACTTTCATATTGGCAAAGAGTATCTAACAAAAAGTAGGAACAACTAAGAGGTTCGGAGACCAAAAATTAGGATGACCGAGAGGTCAAGGGGTAACTAGCCTCTCGAGAGAGTGAGACCAAGAGGGACGAAAAATATAAGGTAGAACGCTCATCCGAGTGAGCACTCAATTGAGAGGCCGGATTGTTCATAGGTTTCATGGTGTAGTGGGCTCGGTAGCTCTCGGGTTTTGTGGTGATAGGCCGTTAGGCCATTTACTATCAACTCCTATAAAGGACTCAATATTAGAAATATATATATATATATATATATATATATATATATATATATTGTTTTTATATGTTGAAATGTCATCCGAATCCAATTGAAACATTTATATGCAAAACACGTACACACATATATATACTCCTCATTTCATTTATAAGTATTTGAAAAAGGAAGTATTTTACATTTTCAAAAAGCTTTCAAATAATACATATGACAAATAAAATTTTTTTAAAAAAAATTGCATAAATCTCAGTAAAAAAAGAAACAGAGAGTAAAACTAAATTATAACATAATTAAATTAACTCATGGTGAAGCGCAAGTTAGACATTAATATCAAAATCCAAATTGTTATTCCTGATCCAGAATATAAATCAGAATTAATCTTCTTTTTAACTTAAAATTAAGATTTTTGTTGAAAATTTATATTGATTGTTGGGTCACCAGCTATGATAAAGGATTTTTTTATTTTTTTTTATTTTTGAGATTAATGCCTAATGGAATTGTAATTGTTGAATTACTATTTAATTATTATTATTTTTCTATTAAATAATAAAAATGATTGTATAAAGAATTTATGGCACCATAAAGGTTCATAATTTGTGAAAGCTGCGGGTGCGGCAGTACAAGTGTAGTGTTGAGAAGTAGAAAAGAAGGCGAAAATGGGGGAACCACTGCAGGGACGAATCCACCAAAAGCATAAACAAGACAGATCTGAGTGGCGAAATTGGATGAATTAAGCCAAGGTGTTAGATGTTGAGGCAATGGAGAAGATGAATCAAGCACTAGAGAAGGTGAAGATGATGGTGGGAAGGGAAGTCGAAGTGGAAGAAGAGCAATTGGCTACTTCCGATGATGCTTTCTCTTTCATGGATGACTTCAATCGTAACTGCACCTTGTCCACCAAACAGGTAGCCTAGGGTTTTCAACTATCTTTCTTCAATTTTCTGCATTTTGAAATGTTAAACCAAACCCGATTTGATCTCATCTTCTCTGCTTCTGAAGACGAAAATGGAACCTCAAAACACTCCTTCAGTCCAAACCCATGTCTCTATTTTTAAGCCAAGCCAAAATGGGGTTTCTAAATAGGGTTTCAGAAGGAAACAATATCCTATGATTATTTGCGAGATTAATTGGATCATCAGGTTGGAATTATATATATATTTTTAAATGATAAAAAAGAAATGGGTTTTGTAGCTCACACAGATTGGCGCATCTAGGATGCTGTTAAGGCAAACAAAAGGGGCCAGATGAGGAGCCAAAGGCTTCACTTGTACTGTGAGCTGATGATAGATAAGGTTGGATGCTATAGATCTTAGTCTATAGCTACTGTGAGTTTACCACCATAACATGTATTTTATACGTGTTATAGACGACCAAAAAAGAAAAAATGAGTGACTCTTATTTATGAAAATCTTTACCTTCTCATTTGTATGAGCTCTTTCAATGGTGCCCTATGTCTTTTGATAATGTTACAAGATGATAAATATATATTTGCTATTTTATCATGTTTGATTTGATCTTTTGGGACATGTTTGGAAAATTAGGGATATATTCGAGTCGAGTTGATTCCGAGTACCCTATGTTTAAATTCGAAGTCGAATTTTTTAATGATACGTGAACTTGAACTTGAATTCGACGAATAGAAACAATATAACTCGAAATCGACTCATTTATAGTTTAATAAGTTCGAGATCGACTCGAAAATTCAAAAATTTGATTTTATTAATTTATATAATTTTATTAATATATTCCACTTAATTTAATTTTTTATATTATAATAATATGTGGATATATATATATAATATATTACTATATGTTATTGAGATATTTAAAGAGTTTTTAAATCTAAAATTCTATTACTCGAACTCGATTCGAGTTCGAATAAAATCGAGTCGAGTCAAACCTTTGATTGAGCGACTCGTGAGTTACTCGAAATCGACTCGATTCGCATAACAGCCCAAAGGAAAATACTTTATATGTCATTAAATGACATGTGGGCCAAAGAAAGACTTCGATTACATCCTTCATATATGACCAATTATGTTTCCTTTTTCAGGAGTTATAATTGTGAATACATGATAAAATGTTAAGATTAACTATGACCTTTTGTTGAAAAAATCAGGTTTATCGGGTTTTGATGATTAAAATTCAAGTGATAAATAATCTGGAAATTTGTTTTAAATTAAGCATAAAAGGTCTATCGCTTGCTTGTATGGGTGACTACACATGCAATGATTGTGTAAGCAATGCATGGTCTACCGCGCGCCTGCACCGGCGATTGCACAAGCAATGCGCGGTCTACCACATGCCTGTGTGGCTTATTGTGTACTGGTGTGGGACACCACGCAGGCATGTGTGGTGTAACGTAAGCGCACAAGTAGTGCCCCCATGGCCTACTGTAATCTCAAGTGGTCTACCGCCACACTATCAACTGAGTCAAACCAACCTGATGTGTATTAATTATTTCACTCTCTTTCAAGAGGGAAATGTATACGTGTACATCAATTCTTTTTAATTTAAACTTAAAAAATTATTTTATTGATAAATAGTTGAAATACATTTAAATTTGAATTCATCATTTGTCTCCTATCTTCTACACTAATACTCTTTGTAGCAAAAAGCATTTTGAACTTTTTGTAGAGCAAGGATGTGCTTATCCAAAAGTTGCTTTAATAGATTTGCAATGGACAATTTCATTTATTGAAAACAACTGTGAAGAACTGATAACGGCAAAACATTTATTGAGCAACAACACCAAGAGTCTGCACTACTCTAAAGAAGGTGAAGAGCATTTATGAATAACATTTCAAACTCACCTACTGCTCCACGACTTTCTGAAGAGAAATATAAATGGTGAAGTAGCAAAGAGCAAAAAAAGTAGGCAACAATTTCAAGTGAACAAGAACATCAAGTGCAAAGTAATCTGTCATAAGCTAATAGATAGTCACATCTGAAGATTAAGGCCTCTCAGGTTGTATCATTTAATTCTTTCTGTACAAATTCTCTAAAGACTGGTGAGATATTCACAGTATGGGGTTTAGAGAGAGAAAATAGCCTAAATAAGGTTGAAAGGTTAGTGTATGAGCATAAACACTGTAACAATCTAACTTGAACCACAATCAATTTTATATCCTTGTGGTATTAGCAAAAATCCAAGAAGGAGTCCTGGAAGTGGATGTATACCGGATTTGATGGAACCACTATAAAAATTCTGTATCTTCATCTTTATTTTTCTTTGTAATTTTTCTGCTCTGCTCTGTTTTAACCATCACTGACCAAATTTTTATTTAAATCTACAATTAGTGCCAAAATTCTTCAAATAACCTATTCACCCCCTCTAGGTTTCCTTTACCTTTGAGAGATTAGGTATAATAATGGAGTAACAAAATGAGTCTGGGGGACAATGAGATACAAAGATATTCCGTACTATTTCTTTTGAGTTGTAGCCACTATACTATCTCTAACAGATGCATAGTTTGGGCTCTCAAGTGTAGGTGTGCTCGTAGGTTGCGCGACCCATTTCTTGTATGAAAATGATGATTTTGTGGAGTTGCATGATAGGTAAGCTTAGATGGGTTCATCCCATCATGTATGAGTGAAGGATGTTAGAAGCTTGTGATGTTGAGGTCAATATTTGTAGGCATCCATGATGGGTCAACCCAAATGACCCGCTTTCCACCCACTACCCCCAAAAATGAAGCTTTCACAATAATTCTTAAGCGCATGCTTTTGGGTGTGTGCAGCTGAGAAGAGAAGAGACACATGTGAAGTAGAAAACAGTGGAGAAAAAAAGAGAGATTTCAAGTCTTGTAAGTCTATTTTCTTCCATCATGAAAGCATTCTTTTTGTTCTTCTCCGAAAGCTTTTTTTGAGAAAATCGTTAGAGGACTTGAGTTATAGATAGAGTGTAGTTTTCATTTTTGTGATTCTGCACCAAACCAAAGGAGCACGAGATTCAATCCTATGATTCAAATTCAGTTGCATATTGGGCATCAGACAAGAGTCAACTATTTTATTATAAACTTCTTATCTGATGTTGTATGCTATGTTGCTACGTCTTCTCCTTTCACTAGTATCAATGCATAGAGTGATTAAATCCATACTTAAAACTGCTCTTTGTCAGAATTTGTGAAATCTTGAGAAAGCTCTCATGGTAGTTTCTTCCATAGTTGTTCTTGCATTACCAAATTTTTCATACATATTTCTTGAATGATGGTGAATCTATTTGCAAATTTTCATTGCAAGATTCAACCCGAACATTGAGAAATTCGATTTTGAATCCATTGCTATTTTTGTCAAATTTTTGCAACCTGAGTGAATTCTTTTGTGACGAATTATTAGCATGTTGACATTCTATTCCAAAAGAGATTTCCAACGGTATATTGTATACCTATAATGGATTCCTAATTTAGGAGAAATTAAACCCAAAATAGGCACCCTGAGCACCCTATTTTAGTTCATTTTTACATGTTTATTATGAAATTCGAGTGTTTGTATACATTAATTTTGAATGTAGCATGTGAGAGTCACGTGCTAAATGAATAATTAAAAAGAAAGGAAAACAGAAATCATGCTGAGGGTGCTCAGACTTGAACATTGATTTGGAATGGGAATTTAAGTGACCATAGCCACTAGACCACAACAGTTTGATATGTTCAAAAATTATCAAGAGTCAATTATGTGGATGGTTTCCAAAATTTATAGCATATTATTATTCATACTTTTATATAAAATTAAAATTAATTAGATAAAAATTTTAGAAATGTGCTCTTTTGTGAATTGTTTATTGGTATAAATATTAATGCATATATTTTATTGCATGTTTTTTTTGAATGCTTGAAATATGAGATATATGCATGTTTATGCTATATATGCTATATTTACGTGATGTTTATCTCAGTGGGAGAATGAGAAGGTTGAGCTAAGACTTCCAATCCTAAAATTTAGTACATATATATTGAAATAACTTTATTTAGATATTTTAGTTTTCAAGAGGGGATCGGGAGTTATACGAACTTTCAATTTTATACTATCTATGTCTAATAAATATTATTTCAATGATATATTGCGATTAATGTATTTCAGTGCTTATAAATGTTTTTGTGCTAATATCTATATCTCTTATAAAGAAAGGTTGTTGCAACAAAAAAACATCATCAAGTTTAGTATATTCTTGAAAAACAAAAATGTTTGGAAACTCTTTATCATACTATGAAAAAAATAAAGTTTGGTGATACTACTCAACAACAGAAATATCTTGAGGCTTATAAGACCTAGAAAAAGAAAATAGCTATACGCACATTATGTTGTTGAGCTGTGTGTAAAATAATCTGTTGGTTGAATTTGAGATATACCAAGCTGCTTATGAAATGTGAAATGCTTTGAAGGCAAAGTTTGGGTTGACTTCGTCAACCAAACTTAGACAGTTTATAATCAAGTTTAACACTTAAATGAAAAAATAATATCACTCGATGAAATAGCATTTGAGAGAAATATCAAACATGATTAATGAATTAAAGTCTACTGGACATATATTAACTGATGAACAATAAATACAAATTGTTATTAGATCGCTTTCTCAGAGTTGGAAACCTATGAAAATGAATATAACTCACAATCATAACATTAAAATATTTGAGAATATTAGGAGTCATATTGAGTTGAAAGATAAACATATGGAGGCAGCTAGATCATTTGGACATGCTTATGCTGTTAACTCAAATAGTGTTTTTGACTCAAAACATGAAAGGAACAAGAGGTATTTCAAGAAATGCAATTTCAAGTTTTAAGAAGCCCAAATTTATCATCCCAAGAGAAGTAAGTACAGTGAAAAGAAAAAAGATAAAAGCAATTAGGCATATTATAATTGTGGCAAATTGGGCCACCATGCTGGTGAATGTTTTGAGCCTCAAAGGTATTGCTTGAACCTTTTTCATATAATGGTTGTTTTTTTAACACTATTGTGCTCGCTGAATCAAATCCTTTAACATTGAAATTATCACCATTCAGTTTCTCACCCTTATTCAATTCAGTCACGATATTCTTTATTGCAACAGTCATTTCCTTTCTCTATAAGAAATATAGACATTAATACAAAAATATTTATTAGTACTGAAATACATTAATTACAATATATCACTGAAATAATATTTACTAAATATAGATAACATAAGATTGAAAGTTTGTATAGTTCTCAATCATCTTTTGAAGACTAAAATATCTAAGTAAACTTATTTCAATATATGTGCGTTAAATTCTAAAGTTGGGGGTTTTAACTCAACCATCTCATTCTCCTACTAGGATAAACATCACACAAATATGGTATAAACATGTATATATCTCACACTTCAAGCATGTAGAAAAAATATGCAATCAAACATATGCATTAATATTCATGCTGATAAATAATTCATAAAAAAAAAAAAAAACACATTTTCTTGAATTTTCACTTAATTAATTTTAATTTTAGCCAAAAGCATGAATAATAATATACCATAAATTTCAAAAACCATCTATATAATCGATTCATGATAATTTCTAAACACACCAGACTATTGTGGTTCAGTGGCTATAGTTACTTAAATTTCTATTCCAAACTAATGTTCAAGTCAGAACACCGTCAGTTTTTGGTGATTTATATTTTCCCTCCTTTTTTTAATTATTCATTTGGCACGTGACTCTCACATGCCACATTTAAAATTAACTTATACACACTTGAATTTCAGAAGAAATATGCAGAAATGAATTAGAATAGGATATTCAAGGTGCCTACTTTGGGTTTTATTTTCTCCCAAATCAGGAATCCATTTTTGGCACACAATATACCATTGGAAACTCTTTTAGAGTAGAATGTAACGTGCAAAGAATTCATCATAAAAGAATTCACAAAGGTAGCAAAAATTTGACAAAAATAGCCACTCATAATGGCTTCAAAATCGAATTTCTCAATATTCGGGCTAAATCTTTGTCATGAAAATTTGCAAGCAGGTTCACTATCATGCCAGGAGTATGCATGCAAAATTTGGTTATGTAGGAACAACCATGGAAGAAACTGCCATGAGAGCTCTCTCAAAGTTTCACAAATTTTGGAAAAGAACGGTTTAATTATGGATTCAATAACTCTATACTCCAATACAAGTGAAGGAAGAAGACACAACAACATAGCATACAGCATCAGACAAGAATTCAAAATAAAATAGTTACCTCTTGTTCGATACCCAATACGCAGTGGAATTCGAATCGTAGGATTGATTCATATGCTCCTCTGGTTCGGTGTGGAATTGTAAAACATAAATCACACTCTATCTATAACCCAAGTCCTTTGACAATTTTCTCATGAAGAGCTTTCAGAGAACTACACAAGAAATGCTTTCGTGATAGACGAATACAGACTCACAAGACTTCAGATCTCTCTCTTTTGCTCCTCTATGTTTCATAATCTCATGTGTCTCTTCTCCTATCAGCCGCACACACCCAAAAACATACGCTTGAGGCTTATTATGAAAGTTTCATTTTGGGGGCAATAGGTAGAAAGTGAGTCATTTGGCTCAACCCATCATGGGTGCCCACAAATATTAACCCCAACATCATAGACTTCCAACAACTCTCACTCACACATGATGGAACGAACCTATCTAAGCTTTGTTAACATGTAACTCCACGAAATCATTGTTTTCATATAAGAAAATGGGTCGTGCGACCTATAAGCGCACCTGCACTCAGGAGCCAAAACTATGCTCCTGCTTGGGAAAACAGAATGACTACAACCTAAAAGAAATATTACAGCATCCTTATGTCTCATTGTGCCCCAAACTCATTTTATTATACAATCAAAGTATATATCCTATGTTTTAAAGGTCATACTTGATCTTATCATTTCTCATGCATTTATAATTACGTCTCAACTCCCAAAAAGGGAAACATAATTGGTCGACTAATGAATACATATGAAGGGTGTAATCAAAATAGTTTTTCTTTCGCCCACATGTAACTCAATGAAAAATAAGTTGCTTACCCAGCATGTCCCAGAAAATCTAACTAAACATGATCATAAGAAACATGTCAAAGTAGCAAACATCTATTTATCACCTTATAATATTGTCAAAACTCATACAAATGAGGAGTCATAGATTTTCATAAATAAAACTCACTCACTTTTTTGTTGTAATCCTAAAATATTCACTTGTTTATGACATCTGAGAACTGTGCATTGATATTTGAGAAACCCTCATGTTTTGGGTAATACGCAGTTGACACCAAGTGAAGAGAGGGAAGAATAGTGGTGGTGTTGTCACTATTCATGCCTATGTGGTGTGGGGGAAGGGAATTGAATTAATTACTAGTCGACGGTTGTCTTGGATGGTGAAATTTCAATTGATGGTGGTGAAAGGTCATAGCGGCGGAGTTAGGTTTGGCCTAGTTTGGGTCGAAAAAGCCGTTTTAGCCCGATTTAGAATAAGTTAATTCATAAAATATAGTTAGGCTGGATTTGTGTTTGTTTTAATAGACAATTAGTACTATTAATTAGGCCAAAATTATGAAGCATTTTTAATATTAAAATTAGGTTTTATTAATAAATTAAAGGGACTGTTATTTGAATTAATGGATCAATTTTGATATTAAAAATTAGGCCCTCACATGCCCTTTTTTTGGTTTGACATTAGGCTTTGTAGCAACTCAATTTGTAAAACATATTAAGTTAAATACAATATAGGCTATTCAAACAAATTATAAAATTGGATCCTAAAATAGGTCTAATTTTCAAGTTTAAAGCCATTAAGTCAAAATTAGACATAAATCTAATTAAGACCCATAGTTCACTATGATTGGCTTACCTACCATGAATGGTGTTGTTGAAAGAGAAAACATGACTTTTCAAGATATGGTAAGAAATATGATTTCTCATTCTACCTTACCTGAGTCACTCTGGGGAGAAACAGTGGAGAGAAACAATTAACACTGTAACATATATTCTTAACATAGTTCTCACTAAACCAACTACCAAAATCCCCTACGAGGTCTAGATTGAGAAACATCCTAATCTAAAACATTTTTACATTTAGGGTTGTAGTGAGACTAGGCCCTTTCAGCATAATGAAAAGAAATTTGATTCCAAAATGGTGAGTTACTATTTTATAAGGTACTCAAAAAAATCTAAAATTATAAATTTTATGATTCCACAAATAAGGTTATATTTGAGTCAGGAAATACCAAATTCTTTGAGAATGTTGAGTTTGTAGGGAAAATACAATCAGTAACATTGTCTTTAAAGAGAAATATATAGATATTCTCCGGGTATCTTAGGCTCTATTTAGGATTTCTTGATAGTGTCCAAAAAAACAACAGATTATGACAATATTGGAGAACCCCCAATCAAGAAATTATTTTACAAGAACAATCTAAAAAACAACACTACAAAAAAAAGCATCAATTTGTGACAAAATTTGCAACAAATTTATAAGAAAAATTCGTTCCAAAACAAATTTGTGACGAATTTTACAAAAAAAAAATTTCGTTGCTAATAAGTAGTCGCAAAATTTTGGGACGAAAAATTAATTATTCGTCACAAATTTTGCGATGAAAAAATATTTTTTGCAATTTTTGCAATGAATAAGTTATTCGTCGCAAATTACCAACGAAAAATAATTCGTCGCAAATTTGCCATGAAATTTGTTTTGTCGCAGATTTGCCACGAATCTAATTTCATCGCAAATTTGTGACGAATAGTTTTTTCATCAGAAATTTTGCAAAGAAATACAATTCGTGGCAAATTAGGAACGAAAAAAATTTGTCGCAGAATTTATCGCAAATTTGCGATGAATGTTTTTTCGTTGCAAAATTCGTCGCTAAACAAAATTTACAGATCACTCCAATTCAATTTTAGCAACGAAATTTGCGACGAGCATAGTTTTTAGGGACAAATTTTGTGACGAATATGTATTTTTGTGACAAATATAAATTTTATTAGCATATTTGGACCATTTTTTCCTATATAACCAGTTTTCATACCTGCTCATCCAACCTCATCAACAACTAATTATCCAAATCGTTTTTAATATCAAATTTTAGCCATCTATACTCATCAATATAACTAACTATTCAATAAGATCAATAAGTTAAAAATTCAACAAGAAATCATAGTAGTAATATCAAAGATAAAAGCAACATCAAGTCTAAATGTTAAAATATTAATAACCATACATAACTAAGAAAATCAATGTAACGAGTATCAAAATGTAATAATCAAATAACAGTACACAATCCCAGGCACGACCTCTACCACCACCATCATCATCATCATCATCATCGAAGAAATCATCACCTTCATCACCATCGCGAGCATTATCAGGAGGAGAAATAGAAGGGGGAATCTGATTTGGAGCGGAGACTAACTGAAAATGCTACATGATTAACATTTGCTGCATACGGAACTCGTTCATTTCTTGCGTGTGCTTTGCTTGAAGTTCATTGAATTCCAGGTCTCTTTGCAGTAGTAAGTCCTTCAAATGGCTCACCTCTTGATTCAATTGATTTATTTCTGCCCTGACTATTGGTGGGGTGGAAGAAGATGAACCAGCAATTTTGTAAGTTTTGCTCAAAGAACCTAGCCCAACTACTCTACCCCCTTTTGGTCCACCAGTCACCTCAAGCCATGTATTCATGTTATCAATAGATTGCTCAGATCCGCTAGCATCATCACTAGCATTGAACATCTGCATGATAGCTCATCATATCTCTCTTGTATTGTCATGAGAAAAATTAAAATAAATTTATAATAACAATATAATACAAGCACATATAAACTTGATTAGATATATATATGAAGGAAAATAAAAAAAAAAAATTAGTAACATAAATCATGAGACTATATAGGATCTAAATTATGAACATTTATGTTAACATTGAATTAGCTGAAAGTTATAAAAAAAAAAAGAGAATCTCTATCAAGTAATTCGTTAGAAATCAAAGAATCAAGTCAACAATAAAAATAAACTTGGGAGAGACTAACTTACTAAATTCATCTTCCTACATTGTTATGATATGTTCAATATAATATGTTCAAATCAATATTGAAAATATTCATTAAATAATTAGAAGTTTTGAAATTACAAACCTTAATTGCTCTAACTCTCTCACCGCTCCAAGTTTTATCTTTTTTTCTGAAATGTACACGTGAAAGGACTATGAATAAAGGCTCGGTTCCCCGTTTCCTTGGCCTAAAATAAAAAAAACTGTTAGAAATAATGAAATAGTTTAAATTAGATTAAAAAATTAGTGTTTGCATAAAATTACCAATCTATTTCTATGTTCACCGATATTGATCGAGCCTCCCATATACATCGCAGACGATTCTCCTGAATTATAAGCTCATTTTTTTTATTCTGCTCACTCCTTCGTTTACTCTCCTCCGATTCCCAAAAATTCACAATCATACCCCAATTTTGCTTGGTGATGCAGTTTGGCTTTTTTCTGTGTCTCTTCGCATGATTTAGAACGTGTCGGATATGATCGCCACATTTTTTCTTGAAAATCCTTCTTACTTCCAACTCTTTGGTCTCGTCCCAAGTGAATACTCGTTGTAATGGAAAAAAAACCAATTGATTATAAAGCTATTAACTTAATTTCATATATAAACTGATAAGGATAACTTACCTTGAACTCGCTCCACCATAGCTATTTTATTTCTTCCGGAGTGCTTGTGTAAGTCATCGAAACCCCTCCCCAATGGTTATTCACTATTCTATTAAGCTCGTGAATGACATGTACAGAATTTGTAAATCTATAATAAAGTTTCAAATAAACAATGTTAAATAAACAAGATAGTTAAAAGAATAATTTGTTTTATATGTAAAATAAATAATACATCTGAAATTTTAACATGTAGTACTTACGAATCTTCGTAAGGGGCTATCAACTCTCGATTGTCTTCCCTCTCTGCATATGAGTGTTCTACTGAAGGGACTGATGAAGGTACATTACTAGTCATTTGTTAAGAATACGAAGGGCATACAACAGAAGGGGGAGGCGAAGGTACATTGCCGGCAAGGGAATGAGATTGCGAAGGTGCTGAAGCGGACTGCAATAGTAAAGAGCATGATCTTCCGTCAGAATTTCGTCTATGACTGTCATGTCGAAACTGTCAACCATAATATATTATTAACGAAAATAAAAAAATAAAAATTACATATTCATCCGATGCATAATGAGGATGAGGATATTGATGATAATGATGTTAAAGAGTCTAATTTTGAGACACATGATGAGGATAAGGTTGACAATGAGGATTTTGATTTTTGATGACGGGTAAGTTTTGTTCTCTTAATATAATAAAAATCAAAAATCAAAATTGCATATCTCAATGGAGGAGGTGTTCTTTCAATTCTATTCTTAGTGAATTCTTCTTTATTCCTTTTGAATTTATGAGTTAATGGTAAAAATTGTCTATGACAATCAAAATAACTCTCTTTCTTTCCATGTTTCAATCTGAATGACTTTGATCTCTCCATACATATTGGATATTCTAAAATCCCAGTGGTACTCTATCCCGATAACATACCATAAGTCGGAAAGTCATTTATCGTCCAAAGAAGATCATCCTTCATTACAAACATCTGATTAATATGAACATCAAATATAGGAACACCTTCATCCCATAGTTGTTTCAACTCCGCAATCAATGGTTGCATATAAACATCTATTAACTTCTTCGAATTTTGCGGGCCAGGCACGACCAATGTTAAAAACATATACGGTGTCTTCATGCACATACCGGTGGAAGATTACACGGAGTTAAGATAACTAGCCAACAAGAATAAGTTCTTCCTGATTTGCCAAATAGAGCAAACCCATCATCACAGAGACCTAACCTAATATTTCGAGTCTCCCTCGCAAACTCAGGATATGTTCTATCAAAATATTTCCACGCCTCTACATCTAAAGGATGACACATTAACCTCTCTTCTGTTTCATGATTTGCATGTCAGGTCATATGTTCAGCAGTGGTCTCACCAATATAGCATACAAGCATTAAAACAATATAGCATACAAGCATCTTTGCAAACATCAATTCTTTCCACCGGAAGACCTAATTCTTTCACCAGCTTTTTCATACTGTGGAAATCATTGCGCATAATGTGATCACGTGGCAATACTTCTCCAATAACTTGAACAAAATCATCAAAACAATCTTCAGACACATTATGCTCTGCCTTGACATTCAACAGTGTTGCGGTTAGAGATAGCTTAGTGTGGCTGTCACAACTAGTCCACAAAGGTTCATATGCAACTCTTAACACTTCCTAAAATTAGAGAGATGATTCATTATTCACATTTTCATTAACACCTGGTACTTCTACCTCCTCCAATAGTGATACATAACTAGTATACCCCTATTCAAATGTTTAAGCAAAGCTAGAACTTGCAGCGCTTGGTTTGGGAACAAAATTCGGAACAAAATTCAGACTCGCTATATCAATTACCATCCTCTGATACGGATACAATTGATCATAATAACTCTGATCCCCACTAACTGAGAATTGTCTATTTCGTCTATACTCCTCATCAGAGATAAACGGTTCACCATGACATGTCCAATTATAGTAATTCGGGGTCAAACCAAATCTACAAAGATTTCCCTAACTTTATCACACTACAAAAATTTACCATTACAACACCTTCTACACGGACACCTTAGCTTATTCTCATCTATAAAATCAACGTGACTACAAGCAAAATCTAAAAATTGTTCAACCCAAAAATAAACTTATCAATTAAACCTCGATAATTAGATAAGTTCTTTTTATACATCCAACTTCTTTCGTTCTGCATTTTCCCTATCTCCAAATTTAAAATTTTTAAAATATTAATAAAACTACTAAATTATTAATAATAATAACATCATTAATCTCAACTAAGTTGATATAACAATAAATAATAACGTTAATTCTAAAATAATTTAACGTTAATTTCACAGTATAAATTAAATATTATAAAAGTAACGTTAATTTCACAAAACTCAACATCATCAATAATACTAACCTTAATTTCACAAAAATTTAATATAATAATAAATAATATTATAAACTTAATTAATATCAAACAAATTAACTAAATTATTATAATAACATTAAATATTATCATATAATCAAATAAAGTATAAATTATTGAACATTTAACAACATTGATTATTTAACTAATCGAAATAAGATTTACTATAAATTGCTGATGATTGTTAACATAATATTTCACCTAATCAATTATCAACACTTTCGATTCCAATTTTATATAAAAAAATAAAATTAACAAATCCAGTAACATCATTAAATCAACCACTAAATACAATAAAAATAAACTAATATAGAAATAAAAACAATACAAACATACAAATTAACATAATTGCATTTTCCAATCATTATAGTATAAATTAAAACATTCCTCACCACCAGATAATAATTCATCGATGGGTTCAGATATCAACAGCAGCAACAGCTTTCAATCCAAATATTCAAGAATCGCAAACCCATGGGCCACGCGTAAAGGGGTAGCGGCCAGTGGCCCCTTCGCGAGGCGGGGCCGCACAGGGGCTGCAGCTGGCCCTCGAAGGGCAGATCCGGTGGCCAGCCATCGGATTTGCCATCTACAGCCCAGATCCGGTGGCTTGCTTCCTGTGGCCGAGAGAGAGAGAGAGAGAGAGAGAGAGATTACTTATCACCATTGCAGATCCGACATCTCTTCCACCATCCCTTCGCAGAACCACCTTCGCGACTATTCGAAAATGAACAAAAGGAGAGAGAAAGAGAGAGAGTGAGTGAGAATAAAGAAAGAAATTGGTTAAGTGTTGGAATATATTGAAATTAGGGACAAAAATTTTTTGTCCCTAAATTCGTTGCAAATCAGGGACGAAAGATGATTTTTGTCATTAAATCAGGGACGAAAAAAAAATTTCATCCCTGATTCAGCGATGAAAAAACTTTTCGTCCCTGAATCAGCAACGAAAAAATTTTTCCTCCCTAGTTTAGCGACTAAAAAATTTTTCATCCCTAAATCAAAGACGAAAACTAATTTTCGTCGCTGATTCAGGAACGAAAATTTTTTTCGTCGCAGATTCAGGGACGAAATTTAGTTTTCGTCCCCGAATTAGTGACGAAAGTATTTTTTCGTCATTAAAATCTGTAACAAAAGAATGCTTTCGTCGCTAAATTTGCGATGAATATATATTTTCGTCGTAATTTGTAATAAATTTAGCAACAAATAATTTTTTCCTTTACAATTTGTAACGAATTTAACAACGATACTTATGGTTTGTGACAAAAAACTCATTGAATGTACTAAAATAGAAACTAAATAGACAAACTATTAACAATATTTACATACTATGATATAATTATAAAAAAACATTCATTATATTGATTATTAATTAACAAGTATTTCTACTTTAACTCTTAATTTAGTGAATCAAATATTTAAACAAATTTATAAGATTTTGGTTAAAATGAATGTATATTTTTATCATTATATGAAACATTTGAATAAACAGAAAATGAATGTACCAATTTAAAAGATTACACTATATTATCATTCTTTTATATAAACAGAAAATGAATGAACTATTTTTTATTAAAAGTTATTAGTTTTGTGAACATCTTAAAATTCTCTATGCTATCAGTGCATATCACCGTTTATAAATCGTTTTTTAATTTTAAAAAATGTTACTAATACAAATAATTAAAAAAGTGAGCGAAAAATGAATTTTAGCGATAAATTTTGCTACAAATGTTATATTTGTCACTAATTGGCAACAAATTTAGCGACAAATAATCGAATTTTTTGTGACGAATATAAATATTTGTCGCTAAATTTGTGACGAATTTCGAAATTCGTCGCAAATTTAGGGACATTCATTTTCATCCCAAATTTTGGGACGAATTGGGAAATTCGTCGTAAAATTTTGGGACTATTAATCGAATTCGTCTCAAATTTAGGGACAAATTTCTATTTCATCCCAAAAATTTGGGACGAATGTTTTAATCATCCCAAATTTAGGGACGAATGATTAAATTCGTCACAAATTTAGGGATGAATAATTTATTCGTTGCAAATTTAGGGATGAATTTTTAATTCGTTGCAAATTTTGGGAGAAATTATAAATTTGTTGCAAATTTAGCAGCAAATGTTTTTTTTTTCGTCGCAAATTCACAACGAATTTCGCGTCAAAAATTTTTCGTCAAAAATTAGCAACGACTTTTGTAACGAAAATTTTTTTTTGTTGCTAAATTTGTGACGAAAATTTTTTTGTTGCTAAAATCGTGGCTAATTTGCGACGATACCGTTTTTTGTCACTAATTTTGTTGCAGATTTGCAATGAATGTTTTTCGTTGCTAAAATTCGTCACTGAATTCTTGTTTTTTTGTAGTGCAAATTCAACCACCTCAAAGCCTATGCCATTAAGGAGATGCATTAAGGAAAGAAGAAATGAAATTTCATATGACTGTTATATTGTTTCAATTAAAATAGAGTAAATTACACTTTCCCCCTGTGTTTTGACTAAAAACCACATACTGACCCTAAGGTGAAAAAATATCTACTTATTCCCCCGTGGTTTTAAAAAGTGTGGTATGTGATAGAAATTGTTGGATTTCATGAAGAGTGAGAAGCACATGTGAAAAATACTGAATTGACCCACAAAATTAAATTTTTTTTTCCAAAATTACCCCATTCTTCTCACATTCTCTCTCCTCTCCTCTCATTTGTCCCTAACTACAGCCATGGCCGCCATCAAAATTAAGCTCCAATCTTTTCTTTCTTTTTCTCTCCTTTATTGCCAGCAACAGCAAGCCCCCTCTGCTTCTCTCTCTCTCTCTCTCTCTCTCCCCTGCCCCTTTCTCTCTCTCTTTCTCTCTCCCTCCCTCCCTCCCTCCCTCCCTCCTCTTCATCAAAGTAGAATACCCTAACTAAAAGCCCAAAGCAAAATGTTATGGCTTCTTAGATAATCTAAAACTATAGAGTAAATAAACATGCTTTACATACTAAATAAGATGGGGTGGGTGGGGTTTTTGGAGCGAGTCCTTTTCGCGATCAACGGATTTGAAAGGAGGATAAGAGGCTGTCTAGGTTAAGAAATAAGGAGGAGTTGGTGGGGCTTCAAGAGCAACTTATTCGGTGGCTTTGGCACTCTCATCGAAAAAAGCCCAATTCTATCTCTCCCATCAATCGAGTGTCTCTTCGTCTCTCTCTTTCCACTACTCTCAATATGTCTTTCCATCACTCAATCTTATCGAAAAAGCCCAGATCTATCTCCCGTTATTCAATCTCATTGGAAAAAACTCAAATCTATCTCCATCTCTCTTCTCTCCCTCTCTTTCTATCCATTTTCCTTTGCCTTTGCTTTCGCTACTCACCTTCGCAGTCGTAGTTGAAATACCCAACTTGGGATTTTTCTTGGGGGATTTAAATAAAATCAACAATACTTGATTAAATTATAAATATACAATTCTCTCTCTCTCTCTCTCTCATTTTGGGTTTGTTCCTATTCTTAGGTGAGAAATATCCTATTCTTTTCTAGGTTTGTTCCTTGTGTACCTACCTAATCTGACAATTTGTAGGCTGTGATATATATATATATATATTCCTTCAATTGTTTCCGTGTTTTTTAGGGTTTGGTCAAATCCTAATTTTCTTCATCTTCCTTTATCTGGGTAAGCTTCCTCTAGATTTCTTCCTCTAGCTGTGCGTGATGAATGGGGGTAGAGGGAGAGGGAGAGGTTTTTTTTTTTTTTTGGTACCGGAGGTTGAAGATGAACAAGAAGAGAGAGAGTGAGGGCTATAATAGATATTTTATATATTTTCATTATATCTCTGTTAATTTTATAAAATTCCATCCACTTGCCATTTTTTTGAACACTATAGGGGGATAAGTGGATATTTTTATACCATAAGGTAATATGTAAATTTCAGTCAAATCACAGGAAAAAAGTGTAATTTATCCATTAAAATATATCAAAATATATACTTATTATAATTATTTGAATTTAAAATTATATGCTGAATTGGATCTATTTCCAATTTTGACTTGATTGGCTTAAACTTGAAAATTGAATCTATTTTAAGATCTAATTTTATAATCTGTTTGGGTCTACTAAATTCAATGGTCCATATTACATTTGCTTAATGAATTCTATAAAATGGATTGCTCAAAGACCTAATATCATACCAAAAAATTGGGCCCGTGAGGGCCTAATTTTTAATATCAAAATTGGTCCATTAATTTAAATAAAAATCCAATTAATTTATTAAGAAAACCTAATTTTAACATTAAATGTGATTCATAATTTTGGCCCAATTAATAGGCTCAATTATCCATTAAACCAAATGTAAATCCAGCCTAATTATATTTTATTAATTAACTTATCCTAAATCAATCCAAATCGACCTTACCGACCCAAATTAATCCATTAAAAAAATTAAATATTAATTATTTAATTTTAATTTATTTTATTTTTTTGAAACAATTGTTCGTCTCTTTTCAAAGACGAAGCCCTAACTCTGCTGCCGCTACCACCTCTCGTTGTAATCGATTAAAACTTCATCGTCAGATGTAGCCATCGACTGATAAAGGTCGAGCATGTTGTCTCTTGCCATCTGAAGTGGTATGACCAATCACGAATAGAGACCATCATCAACCGGTGATGGTCAAAGCTATTACCATCCTTGCCAGCCACGATAGTCTCTCATAGAGAGCCCATTGCCACCATTCTCACCGAAGGTGGCATTGCCACTGTCGGCCAGTGATGGTCTCTCATAGAGAGCCCATTGCCGCTATTCTCACTTAAGGCAGCATTGTTTTCCTCTTCACAAAGAGTGATAGAGGTTTCGTAGAAATCCATGTTTCTCTCACTTTTTAGTGATATCTAAAACCCTCTTTTTTTTTTTTTTTTTTTGAAATCTGAAGGTAAGGATAAAAGTCTTGTGTTCTAAATTTTGGAAAGAGACAAAAAGTCTCTTTTCTTTCGATATATATATATATATATATATATATATATATATATATATATATATATATATATATATATTATTTTCGCATTTCAATGCCTTTATGTCCAAACCCAAAAAAATTAAATTTCTTAAAAAAATCAGAAACCAAAAGACCAACAAAATCCTAATTTACTTAATTATTTAAACTGTCATCAACTGGACGTATTTTGAATCATTCGTAGATTCTTCTAGTATATACCAATTAGTTTTCTGAGCATTCAAATCTTATATTAACGGGTTCCAACACTGTGAGCCTGTGATTATTATTGATGACACTTTTCAATATGATAGATATAGAGAGAAGGTTCTTATCGCTGTGGGGTTCGTGTGGCAAATCACATTATTCCATTGGCTTTTGCTATAATAGTTGAAAAGAGTTTAGTGAACTGGTTATGATTTCTGAATAATTTGAGAGTACGCATTATCAACAATTGTCATGGGATTTGCATTATATCTGATAGGACATATGAAATTCTTCGATCTATTGAGAGGGATCTCAATTTTCAATCACCACTTGTTTACCATTGAATTTGTTTGCGACACCTAAAAGCAAATTTAAGCAAGCAGTTTTAATATGCGCCATTGATGGAACTAATGCATAAGGCTGTCATAATCCACCAAATTAGAAAATTTGGTAGAGTTATAAATAAGATTAAAGAATTGTGTGAGCTTGTGCATCGATGGTTGATGGATATTCCACTTTTAAAGTGGACCATGTGTTATGGTGGTGGATGAAGATGGGATGAAATGATAATTAATAGTTAGAGTCTTTTAATGGGACTCTTAAAGAGGTTAGGAAGTTGCTGATAATTGCATGTGTCCAGACAATATTATATCATATGGTGGCTTATTTTAATAAATATCAGAATGAAACAAAAAATTATCTAATGGATGATAAGACATGGCCGACTATCGTAATGGATAGATTGCTTAAAAACAAATACAGTTTTGAATACCATTGCATGACTATTTTTAATAGGACAACAAGGGAGCATGAGGTTACCACTAGAATTCACGAGGGTAAAGGTGAGAACAAACACAAATTCGTTTTGAATGAATATTCCTATACTTGTAGTAAGTATGCAATATTTAAACTCTCTTGCTCCTATATGCGGAATGTTTGTGAGAACATGGGGCATAATTTTATCAAACTTGTTGACAATTTTCACACTTCACACAGATAGTGCTTATTTATGTTGGCCGATTTTATCCATTAGGACACAAGGACTACTGGTCGCCAAGTCTATTTTGGTTAGATGCCAATGAGATGGACATACAAGGATCTTAGTTTGTTTTGATTAGTCTATTTCAGAGAGGCCACCATTACATTACAAGACGTCAAAATCATGTGAGAATTACCCATGGATGGAGAATCAGTCACCAGCACTTATATTTAGCATAATATAGCTGAGTGGCAGGAAGTTTGTCCCGACCTTATGAGTCTCATTCCCCAACTAGATGACTTTGATGGTGACTAGCTGAAAATTTGGGACATTATGACTGTTTTAGAATTGCAACCTCTAGACCTTATATATGAGTGGTGAGTGATCTTGTTTCATGCGTGAGAGCGGGCAACCTGTTGTGAGATAAGTCTAGGTTTATGGTGAACCTAATTTATTTAGAGCTGCTACAAGATATAGAAATAGATGGTCGGTTTAGTTGGCGTAATGCAGTTTTGACTGCATTGTATAGATCTTTGTGCTAGAGTCCTTTGCTTGAGTAAAACAGACTATAAGACCACTGCTATTGCTACAGATATCAAATCTTATTTCAAAACTTGTTTTCTTTTTATACTTATATTTCATTAACTTCATTATTTTTTCATCTGTGATCAGTTTTGAGTGTGGGAGAGGTTGCTTTTGTTCACACAGATAAGGCATCGACGTTAAGTAGACCCAACTTGCTAAGCGAGTCAAGAGGATCAATATGTTCTATAAAGTTACATAGGGAAAATTTACTTACTACATGCATGAATATCATACCGCAATACATTGTCCTATTGAGTTCATTACTATATGTTAAATTGACGTTTCATCTTTTCATTTTTAGTTTGTCTCAATGTCATACTCGGAGTTGGATTTAGATGCGTTATCATCTTATTGTTGATAGGATCGGGACATTTGATGTGTATCTATTCACTCATTTGCTTTGAACTTGTTAAGTACCATAGAGATTGCTCACACAGTTTGGTATCCAATAGGGTACATCGATCGATGCCAACATTGGATTGAATTTACATTGCATCGATTGGTATGGGAGAGTGGAATGGGATTGGGTGATCACTCATGCAGCCCACATATGGAGATGGGAGGATCGTTGAGAGTACATTGTTGATGGAGATCCATTCTACTGTCATGTGACGATGACTCCGAACTACATACCATGGTATCACATCATAATGCGTATATACGTGGGCAATCCGGCTCATCATTATTTAACCGATTTTTGCTTTAAGGTATCGCAATTAGAGGTTTTTGTAATTTGAAATAATTTAACTATTTTTATCGCATCCTTTTTTTAAATGATTATCTGTTTAAAATTGTATCCATTGTAGTGTCAATCACTCGGATATGTCTATCTATTACTAGTGATATGCTAGTTTTGGATGCATTCGATACTAGAGTTACCCAACTCCGAGACTTAGCATCTCATGTAGTCGGAGTTTTTTGTGATGATCGGTTTTTGACTTCTATACAGGTGGACTATACAGGTCATCCGTCCACATTTGGATAGATAGTTGAGGATAATACAATACAGTGCTCATTGGCTTTACATATCTGATACTAGGTTGTACTACACCTCCCTTCAACTTTACTATCGATGACCCTTCACCCATTGTGCCTCGACATAGAGATGTGCATCACTACCGTCGTAATAGATTATCTCAGTATATGGAGTCCAAGGCAGTGATACTCGCTTTTGATGAGACTATTTATAGGCCCAATTCTGGACCCAACAGACGTCAAGCATGTATAAATGTTGGACCCCCCTTGCGGAATTTAGAGTTGATATCACTAGTATATATATATATATTTTTTTTATAACTCAATAGAGTGTTTGAGAGAGAGTGTGTGTATTCATTTGTTTACCAAGTTTGTTTATTCGGTTTTAATTAATTCAATTTCTTGGATATTAAAAAAAAATTATTTGAGTTTTTGCTTCCCAAAAATTGAAATAATTCACTCAAAAAATTAAAACCATTTGCTATACCATTTGCTCTCTATAGCAGTGATTAAAACCAACTTAGGAATCGTTATTCGGTGGATATAATAACAGAATACTAAATTTTTTTAATTAAAATTTTAAATTTAAATTTTAGAATTAAAAGACAAAAATTGTGAAAGCTAACCCCATAACGCATCCCACAATGCTTTGATCAGATTAATCGAAACAATTCAGATACCAACCGATAAAAATCAAAAAAAAAAATCAACTACTAAAAGCAACCTTGCAATATTTGTAATATCTTCTAAAATATTTTTCGCTATACTAATTATCACTTAAGAATCTCCCTAAATCCACAAGGAGCTGCGTTTTCGTTTGATGCCTCCGATCCATCTTTAAGAGCAAGAGCTTCAGCTTCTAATATTGAGCAATCTATGATTACGTGCGATAGCGACGAACAGATAGCCTTGTGAATCTGTTATAATTTTATCTCCCTCGCTGCTTTACCTGTTCCGTCTCTCTTGCTCCATATCAAATGGAGCTTCCATACATTATTTGTTGGACTAGACCGTCCAACGTATACTAGCAAATTTTTCTTGGTAATACTAGAATAATTCAAAATCCCTTTTGTTGGAGGTATTTTTGACCCCACAGATAACTGTCTTTTTCGACTCGAATGAGAAGCTTGCGCCGATATGTTCGTCTGGTCTCCTCGGATGGAAAACCTGCAAAAACCCCACCGGGACTGGTCCGGCGGGGGGACTCCGACGCTCAAGTCAAGAAGGGTAATCACAAAAGGAAAACTGAATACAGTCGAGAGAAATATGGCCCTGTGGCTTCTGTCATGTGATATATCAGTCGAGCAGATGTCGGAACCCCCATGCGTGCGTGTAGCATGCATGCGTATTACACAGTAAGTATTATGTATGTCGCATATGTGAAGCCATGTGATGCAATATAAAAACATATGTATAGAGTCATACCTCTGATCATGTGTAGAATCGGTATAAAATTCATACCTCTAATGGAATATATTTGGGTATGAAACCCCCCTATGAACGATATATAGAACTGACTATCGAGTCATCTAGAATTGAGCATGGAGCCCTACCTTCGTTGATGTATGGAATTGGGTATAGAATCCTACCTTTACTGATGTATGAAATTGGGTATAGAACCCTATCTTGAACGACATATAGAATTATCTCCCTCTGGTGTATAAAAACTGAGTCCCCTCTGAGGATTGCATATACTCTGTATTTATAGCCTTCCCAGGGGTGTAGAAAACTCTAGTTTCCTTTTACTTTCAGTCTTTTAAGATGATATGGATTGTAATTAGAGTATTCTGAAAGATTTAGAATTTCTCAAGAGATATGGAAAGATTTGACATTGACGGTGATTGCCTTCCTTATCAGATAACCATGCATGATTTTGGAGACCTATTAAATAGGGTACCATCATTTGCCCCCACTCCTAATTATATTTTGAAGAAATGGTATTAGGAGTAGAATATATTGTAAGAGGTTTTCTAAAAGATCGAAAGGTCAAGAGATCAGCAGGCCAGTAGACAGAGAGATCAAATGGTCGAGAGATCGAGTCATCGAGAGACCGAGTCATCAGGTGGTCGAGAGATTGACAGATCGACAGGTTGAGTGATCGTGAGATCCAAAGGTCAAGCGATCGAGCAGAATACCGAACCGACAGGTCTAACAATCGAGAGAATACCAGACCGACTGGTTAAACGATCAAGAAAATACCAGATCGATAGGCCAAATGATCGAGAAAATACCAGACCGTCAGGTCGAAAGATCGAGAGAATACCAAACTGACAAATCGAACGATCGAGAGTATCCCAGACCTATAGGTCGAACGATCGAGAGAATACCAGATCGACAGGTCGAACGATCTAGAGAATACCGGACCGACGGGTCGAACGATTGAGATAATACCAGACCTATGGGTCGAACGATCAAGAGAATATCAGAATGACAGGTCGAACGCTCGAGAGGATACCAGACCGACAGGTCGAACGATCTAGAGAATACCAGACCGATAGGTCAAACAGTAGATCAGGGCGTCATAGGCCCGTTCGGGGAGTTCCATCCCTTATTGACGACGCGTACGAATGATAGGTGCTGGGCGACTGAGACTCTGAGCAATAGGAAATCTTTAGATTGTTGGGCCGCGTCCACCCGTTCGGAGAGTTACATCCCTTATTGACGACGCGTACGAATGATAGGTACTGGGCGACTGAGACCCTTCGAGCAATAGGAAATCTTTAGATTGTTGGGCTACGTCCACCCGTTCGGGGAATTACATCCCTTATTGACGACGCGTACGAATGATAGGTGCTGGGCGATTGAGACCCTTCGAGCAATAGGAAACTTTAGATTGTTGGGCTGCGTCCACTCGTTCGGGTAGTTACATCCCTTATTAACAACGCGTATGAATGATAAGTGCTGGGTGAATGAGGCCCTCTGAGCAATAGAAAATCTTTAGATTGTTGGGTCGCGTCTACCTGTTCGGGGAGTTATATCCTTTATTGACGATGCGTACGAATGATAGGAATTGACCGATTGAGACCCTCCGAACGAGAGGAGTTGGGCGACTGAGACCCTCCAAACGAGAAGAGTTGGGCGACTGAGGCCCTTCGAATGACAGGAGCTGGGTGACTGAGGCCCTCCGAACGAGAGGAGCTGGGCGACTGAGGCCCTCCGAACGAGAGGAGTTGAA
This sequence comes from Dillenia turbinata, assembly GCA_037126225.1. Lineage (NCBI taxonomy): Eukaryota > Viridiplantae > Streptophyta > Magnoliopsida > Dilleniales > Dilleniaceae > Dillenia > Dillenia turbinata. The sequence goes on along the minus strand of JBAMMX010000018.1, from coordinate 12,932,424 downwards.
GGATAGGAGCTGGACGACTAAGACCCTCCGAACGATATGATCTGGGTGATGAAGACCCTCTGAACGATAAGAACTGGGCGACTCAGGCCCTCCGAACGATAGGAAACTTTAGATAAATGGGCCGATATGCCGAACGATAAAGAGACCGATAGGTCGAAAAATCAAATAATTTGGGAATCAGGAAACTGACAAGAGATTGAGAGGCCGACAGTCCGAACGATGGAAAAACTGACAGGTTGAATAATCGAGAAGTCAAGGGATTGTGAGGTCGATTGACCAACAAGTAGAACAATGGAGAGACCAACAAGTCGAAAGATTCGAATGATAAGGAGAACAAAAGGCCAACAGGTCGTTAGAGACCAATGGGTCGAATAATTGAGAGACCAACGGGTCGAGTGATTCGAATGATTAAGCGGTCTAGGGACCAATGGGTCATTAAAGATCAATGAATCGAATGATTGAGAGACCAACAGGTCGAACGATTAGGGTGATTAGGAGGTCTAAGGACCAATGGGTCGTTAGAGACTATCAAGTTGAGAGATTGTATGTATGTCATATATATATATATATATATATATATATATATATATATATATATCAATAACATCAAAACACCAACATAGTACATATAAGAAATGTCAAATTATATGTAAACCCAATGATTCCTTATGTCTTACAAAGGAATCTCTCATAATGGGTTTGGTGAAAGAATCAGCCACCATGTTATATGTAGAAATATACTTAATTGTCACTTCACCCTTCTAGATAACGTTTCTCACAAAGCGATATCTAGTATCAATGTGTTTAGTCCTACTGTGATACTTAGGGTCTCGGGTATAGACAATGACGGTTTGATTATCATAATAAATTATCACTGACCTCTCACTATCTGTAACAACCTTTAAGTCATCCAGAAATCTCTGAAACCAAATATTCTCTTGAACTGCTACTGAGTGTGTCACAAACTCAGTCTCCATCATAGATAGTGATACACAGCTTTGCTGATCGACATTTGAATATCCAACGAGACGCAAATCACTTCCTCTGTAATACAATGAGAGATTCACAATTCTCTTGAGATATCTCAGAATCATTTTCGCTATTCTCCAGTGATCCCTTCCAGGATTCGATTGATATCTACTCACCAAACTGACTACAAAATAAATGTCTGATCGTGTATATAATATTGCGTACATTAGACTACCCACTGCACTAATATAAGGGATTTTACTCATCTCTCTTATCTCTTTTTGAGTTTTAGGACACATGCCAAGACTCAGGGTCTCACCTTTAGCGATAGGAGTATCTATAGCGTTAGAATTGCTCATCTCGAAACACTCGAGAACCTTCTTGATATAGGGCTCTTGTGAAAAAAACCAATACCCATCTTGAATAATCCCTCTAGCCTAATTTTGAGAATAAACTGGCTCACCCATGTTCTTCATATCAAAACTTGACGATAACCTTGTTTTGATGGTCATCAAATACTCTATGTTGTTCCCAACCAACAGAATGTCATCCACATAGAAAGACATGATCACAAAAGAGTCAGAAGAATGTATCAAATAGACACAATGATCCTCCTTGATCATCACAAAAATGTAAGATATCACATTCTCATGAAATTTAAAGTACCACTGCTTGGATGATTACTTGAGGTCATATGTTGACTTCTGAAGTCGACAGATTTTACCTTCCTAACCTATAGGAATAAAGCTAGATAGCTGTTCTATATAAATCTTCTCGTCCAAACTTCTGTTCAGGAAGACAGACTTAGCGTTTATCTGGTGTAACTCTAAATCCATGTCCACGATAATTGTTAAAAGTAAACAGATCGAGATAACCACGACCTTCAGTCTGAGTGTAACCCTTGGCTACCAGACGAACCTTATACCTCTCCACCGATCCATCGGCCTTTCTCTTGATCTTGAGAACCCACTTGTTTCCAATGGCCTTTCTACCCTCAGACAAATCAACTAGGTCTCCGACCCCATTGATTCTATTGGTTCAATCTCTTCATCAATGGTGTTCAACTAATGGTCTTTCGCATAACTCTTGAGAGCCTCCTGGACCGTTTTGGGTTCCTCATCATCCTTAGGAGTAACAATGAGGGACTCACCCTCAATCGGAAAATAACGTTTAGGTACGTATTCACGACGGTTTCTACGAGGAGAGGAAATCTCTTCACCTCCAGATGGATTACTCCCACTAGGATCAAGATCTGTAACGGGTTCTTGGGTCTCGCCATTGGGCTTAGCTAAGCTACTAGGCTCATTCAACTCATTAAAGATAAAGTCTCAATCGATTTCACCTCTCTTAAGGAAATCATTCTCAAGAAACGTGATATCACGAGATTCAATCTCAGTAACATTGTTATCTGTATGTTCAACTAAAATCACATGCCTCCTAGAGTGTTCTGAATATTTTACAAAGATAAATTTCTTTTCTCAAGGGTCTAACTTGTCGTGTGGATGCGAGAAATTGTGAATATACACGGCACAATCCCATGGCCTCAAGTGGCAAGGTCAGGCTGTCTCCCTATTCAAAAGTCATATGGGGTACTGATTACAGACTTTGATGGTACACGGTTAAGGACGTAGACTATAGTCAATAAAGCATCTCCCTAATGGGAGATGGGCAAATTGGCTTGTGCCATCATAGACCTCACTATCTCCAACAGAGTTTTATTCCTCCTCTCGACTACTCCATTCTACTGAGAAGTAAGAGGACTAGTCAGCTGTCTCGTAATACCCTTATCGAGATTTGGGAGATGGACAAATTGTTTGAATTGTTCAAACAAGTACTCGCGCCCCCGAACGGTTCTGAGAGATTTCACTCTAATTCCTAACTAATTCTCAATCTTGTTAATAAAACTCCTAAAACGTTCCAATGCATCAGACTTGTATGAGATCAGATAGAGGTAATCGAAACACGTCTAAATGTCAATGAACGTAATAAAGTACACAGCTTCATTTTGGGTTCTCACATTCATAGGACCACAGATATTTAAGTGGACCAACTACAATGGAATCCTAGCTTTCATTATCTTGTCAAATGATTTTCTTGTAGCTTTGTCAGCCAAACAAAACTCATATACAGGCAACTCGACACTAGTTAGCGGGGCCAACAGACCACTCGTTGCTAACTATTTCATCCTACCTTGTCCTATGTGTCCAAGTCTACTATGTCATACATTCACATCTTCATTAACGCAATCAAATGTATAGGCAATAAAAGAAGAACAAGAAATACCATTAAATAAAATAGTAGCCAGTGCATATAGTCTATCATGTATAAAACCAGAACAAATCAAAGAACTATCATAGTAAATGAAAACCGAATAGTTTCTAAAAGATAACGCATATCCTAAGCAGCCTAAGTAAAGTACAAAAATCAGGTTTTATCAAATACCTAGAGCATAAAGGACGTCATGCAATTATAGAGTCTGGCCACTTCGCAACTCCAGCTTTCAAGTGTCAATTCCTCTAACGACAACCAATGCTCCGTTCCTTATGTAAATCCTCCTAGCTTGAGAACTCATTTGGTGGAACTTCATGAATGCGCTCCTATCTTGAACTACATTGTCGGTGGCTATTGACTCTACAATCCTCAAAGAAGAGGAATCAATGAATATCACTGTAGAGCAGATGAAGCTCAGACCATCTAAAGAAAAATGACATATCTTCCACTCATTACACTTATGAGCAAAATGACAAAATTTGCCATATACGTAGCACTTCACCTTAGCATTATCTAGCTCCTTCTTCCTGCATACTCTGCTGTCAGATTTCTCCGATGGCTTCTTCTTGCCTAGATCTCGGGTCTTCTTCTCATACTTTTTTCATTTGCATTTGGTGTCTTGGGAGCCCTTGCTCAACTCTACTGCATAAGCATGACCCGAATGCGACCTACTCGCCACCAAGTGCTCCTCCTCAAGCTCACAGTGTCTGCTCACATCAACGAAAGTTTGAATACTGTCATTGTGCATGAGATAGGTGTTCACGGTCTCCCATGAATCAGGTAAAGATTGAATCACACCCAGTATCTGAAACTCATCTGAAATGAGCTTGTCCGCATTCCTTAACACAACAATCATACTCGACGTTTGCATCAAATATTATCTCATCATATGATTAGCCCTTTTCTTATAAGTAATAAACTTATAAATCAGCATGGAGCTGAAAGATCATCATAATGCTCTTTTAATGTGAGCCAAACCGACATAATCATAGGATACAACACATAAGCTGAGATCATATCATCGTGCATGCGACCAATCAGGATTGTCCTAGTGTGGCCATCATTCTTTTTCCATGCACGATAAACCTTTTGATCCCGCATGGCTTAAGGTGTGGTATTCTCTCCGCGGTCCACCATCTCGTGCCTCAAAATTTTATAAAAATCCTACTCTTCGAGGACAAACTGAATCTTTTAGTGCCAAATGTCATAATTGTCACCATTCGACTTATCCCCTTTGCAAAGATCAAGAATGATAGTTTTCAAAACAGTCATAGAGACATTAATGACTTATTGATACTTATTCTCATAATTTTGTGCACCCTACGAATTAAAAAGTCCTAAATTATTCGAGTATAGACTTCAAAACGAGCGTATGAGTCAACGAAAACTATACACCATAATCTGGGATTACATCTTACCATCCGGACTTGATTTTGACATACAAAAATTCACAAAAAGTCATAATTAATGGCATGGGATCCTCTAGAAGGTAAAAAAATTTCATCTAGGATGACCTAATGCGCTGCTCGGTGTGATACCAATGTTAGATTTATTCTCTACATGCGCATGTGGAAACGTGTAAAATAAATAAGTTAAAATTTTCGGATAAATATCTTAATGTGTAGGTCTCCAAAATTCGTGAACCGTGAACTCTATTGTACGGATCGCTCGGTTGGGATGATGATCACATTATCGAATCACCACCACAATACCACAACGCCTCAACCCTAAATCCAATAATCATAGTGACGGGAGAAATTTTCTTACTCGAAAATTTCTCAATTATTCAATTAATTTCTCACTCTACATAAATGTATATGTCTCATTCACGTAAATCTCTCTTAAATTGTTTCTCTTAATATATCTTTTTCTCAACCAAAGTACTCTAAGAATGGTTTTTTCAAAAAAAAAAAAAAAACACACACACACAGTAACACGCGTTGGATGTTTTTTAAGAGAGGGGGAGATCATGGGAATTATGGAGATAATGGAGTTAACCAACCATTTTCTCTTATTTAAAATTTAAAATAAATTTAAATTTTTAACATGTGGTAAAATGCCCTCATGGTATCGAAGGTCATGGCGGCTTGCTTAAACACTGAATGTTAAGCAGATACATTGTGGAAAGGAAGAGTACTGACTTTTGTAGGGAATCATGTCTGATTTTGAAATACGGAAGCTCATAAATGGGTTGTTATTTGACCAAGTGTCACCCTATTATATCTAAGATTTATAAGAAACTATGGTTAATTTGTTAATTACCGACCGTTTTGACTTCTGGGCGGAAGCTTTTCACATTTTTACTCCTACCCCCTTGATAGAAAGTTTGGAGACATATACCGAAATAACACCAAAAAAAAAATAAAACAATCCATATATGAAAAAAATTCTAAATCTAACACTCATATGTCAGGTTTTGAAAACTCAATATGAATAGTTCCAACGAATAGTGCTGTGTCGATTTTTCAAAACTCGACATGAATAGTATCATATCAAGTCTTGAAAACTCGACATAAACAATGCCATAAAACTCCCGAATTATGAATAGTGTCATATCGAGTTTTGAAAACTCGACATGGCACTACTCATCTCGAATCTTAAAGACCGGACATGTCACTGTTCATTGGCGCTGTTCATGTTGAGTTTTCAAAACCTGATATATGGGTGCTAAATTTAAAATTCTTTTCCAACGTGTTGTTTAAATTTTTTTTTTTTGGGTATCATTTGCGCACATTGCTGAATAGTTTGGTCTTTTTGTTGGTGAGTTTGTCATAATTATAACATTCGACAAGAGATTGATTTTTTTTTTGTTACATCGCGATTTGAATATGGGATCATCGAATTTAGAGAGATGGATTATGACCACTAGACTGTTCTATTGGGGACACGAGATTGATTTTTCATCGACTATCTTATTAAGTTTAGGAGTAATGTCCATTGCAGAACTTGCTTTCTGGTCATAGAGGTTTATGTTTTGGAGTGAGCTCTCATCATCTTTTTAGTGGCAGTCCCTAAAGTTAGGGAATGAATTTTCTTCGGTCAGGATAATTAGGAGCCACAGGTAGGGGTGGCAATCGGGTTTTTTGAGTAGGGCTTTACAAAGTTGAGCTCAGCTCTTTTAAAATTTTATGGGTTCGAACCCGAACCCAACTCAAGAAAGCTCAAAAATCAAGATTCAAGTTTGGCCCAAAAAATTAAAAGGCCCTTAGGTGAGAGAGAGAGAGAATACTTTTAATATCTTGAAGGGGAAAGTCCAGTAACAACAGCTCTTTCTCCCGACTCCGTGATTCGGGGTTCGATTCCTATTTAAACAAAAAAAAAAACAGAGAGAACACTTTCAACTTCTGCCACCCTTTTTCTGGCGTCGTTAGATACCGTCGACACCACAACGGTAGCAATTAGTAACAGGAGTGTCTTCTCCGCCGACACCATCTATTCATCCAAAATGTCTGTTCATCTTCTCCTTCGAACATCTACCGATTCATGTCAATTGGTAAAACCTAATAAAATAAAATTAGAGAGAGAGAGAGAGAGAATATGCATACCTAGAGAATAGATCTAAGAATTGAGTTCGGCAAGAAGGGAAGCAAAGGAATCATGGTCTTTAGTGACTGAATCAGCACTAATTTGGGTGGCACAAATTAGGGCTACAAAGATCAACAACAGCAGAAGCCTCAACAATGCCATAGGAGAGGGAGAATCCACTTGAATTTGGTGAGAGTTGTTGAGGAGAGGGTGTGTGTTTGTGTGTTGGGGGAGAGAGAGAGAGCAAGAGAGAGCGCATGTTGGTTTAGGATCATGGGTTTGTGTGCCTATCGGTGTCTCTCAATTAAATGAATCCTTCGTCAGCATATTTAATTGTAAATGGGTCAACTTTATAACGGGTTGAATCTATTAATATCCAGTCTCGATCTATCCTAAGAGCTGAGCTCGGCTTTGCAAAATGAGCCAAGCATGGGTCGACCCGACCCAATTGCCAATCTTAGCCACAAGGTTGGAAGTTGAAGCTATCTTTGTGCTCAGTGTTGTTGAAGGAAGCCCTTCGCAATTTGTGAAAACAAAGGGGTGATTTTGAAATTGAAGCCACCGGCTTTCAATTTTTAATATTAAAGAACCAAGAAGAAATTATAAAGGCAGTTAATTTTTGGTTGCCCATTAATCACAAAAAAATTAGAAATATTTTGTCAAATCATGCTAATTCCTAATTTTGATGTTAAAATTGAATTTAATCTCCAATTCAAACTTAAGACTTTTTTTTGTATACTTGACTATCGATATCTGAAAACCCAACTAAAAATCCAAATAATTCAATTTAAACAACTGTAGAACCTAATTTAGAGTTAATTCTTCATATAACTATTTTCACATTTCTAAAATTCGAATTCGAAATTTTGATTAGAAGTCTCAATGAGAGAAAATTTTCGACCTCATTAATTTAATTTCAAATTTCTATTCTCTCACTGAACTGAGCATTCAAATTTTGATGCTAAAAAAATATTATAATATGAATATTAATAAAAAAGAAAATTTTGTTATAAAGCAATGAGAGGTATTACCCACGCGGGGGATAGCTTAGGAATTCATTCATTATAATTAGGCTACAACAAACAAGACACTATAATCTCATCATAACAAGGTTGGCTTTGAGAAGATGGCCCATTTTAGTTCCTTTCTTTTAGAGCATTTTTTTTTTTTAATTCCTTCAATTTTTCGTGCAAACTAAAATTCATTCTGGATTTTGCCAAAGACCAAAGGGTCTTCTTTTGCTTAAATAACTTTGATATCAAGACCCAGAATTCAAATTCCAAAACACTATGCAGAAAGTGCACATTTGTGGACCCAATATGTTGGATCACATCACCGCTCTGGCTAGCATGACAAACACTATGATAAAAAATGCAATTTTCTCTCTCCCTTTCCAGGTGAGCTAAGGCAATAACTTGGAATCAAAGCCCCCATGTGCAACCGGAAAAAGGTAATGGGGATCACCGTTCAACATGCATCAATACATAAATCGGAATCATATGCCAATCTCTCTGTTTGTAAGCTTCCTCCTATGTATCAAATGTACGTATGCATATGCCTATGTTATCACAACCATTACAAATATTGCTAACTGGTTTCCACTTTCCACTAAAAAAAATAAATAAAAAATAAATAAAAATAAATAAATAAATATGCAAAAACAAGGTCTTTCAAAAATGTATTGAACGATTGATAGATGGGTATTTGTTGCCAATCCTCTTCTTTGCTTCTTAATGTTATCTCCTTTGAGTGACAAAAATCAATCACCTCGGATTTGATATAACATGAGCACAACATTCAGATATGGACATGTTACCCAAACACGAATTCAACCCACCCGATTGCTGATACTTTGAGAAAGTGCAAAAAGCTGTTTGTTCCACTTCTCTATAGCAGAATACTTCTTCATCCCTTTCGACCTGCCCAGTAAACATCTCAAAGTGCAAACACATATCAAAACGAATAGCTTCAATAAAATAATAAGAAAGCACAAGACAAAGCGTCAAAAATTAAGGTTGACCTGTCGCCACGCTCCAACAGCCTGTTCACTTGATCAATATGCCCTTGAATCCGGTTATCCAATATTAATGACACCAACAGTTGCTCAACATCTTCCTCAGCTACATTAAGCTCCTGCATTGCCAAATTGACATTGTTAAGATAAGAATCCCATTTACTTACATGTCTATAACACCCCCCAACCAACAACAAATAATGATAATAGTAATAATAAATAAAAAATAATAAATAAAAAAGTAAAAGCTAGCACAAACAACAAAAACAAAAAGGTAAAAACCCTACTAATGTTAGGACCATAAAATGAGTCAATTCAAGTTCAGTTGATTGATACAAAGTTGAGGATCCAAAATTGAACCATTTATTAGAAGGTATAACAGACAATCCCAATGTCTACAAACACATACAAATTACAAATTCCTACCAGTACTTTGTCCTCGTCTAGTATTTCTGATTTTCTATATTTTGACACCATTATATTAACTAAAGAAAGCATCTTTTCATATGTAATATGTATACACATGCATATACATATACACTTAAAAGGACATTACAAATGACAATTTTGTACCTTAGATATGAATGGAATCCTGATTCTTGTGTATGGTTTGATGAGCTTGAGCAAAACTTGTGTTCTGATATTCTTCAAGAGATCCTCAATGTAGTTTCTAATGAATGGATCATCCATAATTGTTCTTCTGTTACTCTAAGAACCGCATTTTCCAAAAGGATGGTTATGTGACATTACAGCACAATGAAAAGCATAAAGATATAATAATCAGAAAAAACGATAACAACATGAACACAAAAAGAACATACCTTAAGGATCTTCTCAAACTCCAATATTTCATTCCTTTGATAAGCTGCTATCAGATTTGTCATTGCCAAAATCTCAGGGTCATTTTTATATCTGAAAAAGGATACATGCAAAATGAGCGCAAAAAAAAAAAAGAAAAAAGAATCAAAAGAGACAGATTAAGCCTTCGATCAGACAACATACGGCTTTGCCTCCTGCCCATCAAACGGATTAACTTCAGACTCCATCAACATGTTGGCAAGAACCAGATATCTGTCATATAAGGCAGAAAGGAGGAGAGAATATTTCAGAATGCGAGGCATAATGAGGATGACCACCAACAAATAAGAAGCAAAAGCCATCTGATCTAGCCATCTTAGCATCCCAATAGGGGGCAGGGGGTAATGAAGAACCCAGTAAGACATTAGCATAAAAGGAAGGACACCTCTCAGAGGTAAATCAGATATTTCCTCATGCATATTCTCATGCCGAGTGAAGATTTAGAGAAAAAAGGACACATGCATACTCTCTCTCTCTCCATCTTTTTTTGGGGGCGTGGGGAGGAATTGGTTGTCTAATACATACTTCAGACATTGGATGCGCCGCTGATTCCCAGCTTCATCATAATTCTTGAAAGCTTCAAAGAAATCAGTTGCAGCTTCAGGCCATTGTCGTTCCGCCATGTGCATCTTTCCACCACACTCGTGAATGATCCCCATTATCCTTGGATGAGGAATTGCTGATTTGATTGTAAGAGCCTTTTGGTATAGTTGCTACAGCAAAAGTAAGTGAATTGTTAGAAAATAAATTTGTAACTACCTAATCAACTGTTAAATATATGTATCCAGTAAATTCAACCTAATAAAATAGTTTATTGATGACAAATAGCTAGACTAATGAATTGAAACACTAGAGCACCTGCAAATAATCACCAGCTGAAAGGAATAACGCCATTACCAGGCTATAGATTTTACACAGATTTAGCATTAGTAATGTTATTTAGTCTCAAAGATCCATCAAACTTATTTTATATTGGATATACTATATCCATACTTCTAACTTTCTAATTCATAGTTCTTAAGTCATTGTTCATTACCTCATAATATAAGAACAAAGTCTTCAATGGCAAGAAACAGAAGAGAACAATGAAATCATGAAAGAAACCAAAAAGAAAATAGAGAGTTCATATTCCAAAATACGATCAAGACTTTCTAGGGAGATTGCTTTTGAAATATGCGAGGGAGGAATTAAAATATGATGAATTTGAAACATGAAAGAAACAAATATGATGATAGAGAGTTGTATTCCAAAGTGTAATTAAGGACATTCTATGGAGATTGCTTTTGAAATATGCAAGGGAGGAATTAAAAAATTATTTCATTGCCAAAATCATAATGGCTACTTTCAACTAGTCCCCGAAGCTCATATTGTCTAGTCAATTACCCCAATTTTTTTTTTTTTTTGAAAAAAAGAAGTCAATCAATTCCATAGATGAGAGTTACAATTTCATCCACTTCAAAGGTCACATACAAGGCATTGCCTCGTGTTTCTCTTTCTCCTCTCTCCAGCGAAAAAGAACATATTGTAGAGACAAAAAAATAAGAAAGAGAAAAGGGAAAATTCATTTAGAAATTAAATATGGGAAATTCTGAATTGAAAGAGTTAAATTTGGTGAAAAAAATTTTCAAAGAAGACAAAAATCAAAACTCAAAAGAGTTATTAGAAAAATATTAGTTACTTCGGAAAATTTCATAAACTTTTCAAAGAGAGAGAAGAAAGAGGGAAAAAACAGAGCCCACATTGTCAATTTGGAGGCCAGATTCAGAGTCTTCACGAAAAATTAAGGGAGACAAGATACAGAAATTTAATGTTGTCTTAAGGGGCACTCTGAAACCTATTTCAAAAGTTTTGGGAGGTAATTCACTATAGAAGAAGTCCAGGGGGCCTAGAGAGTAGGCATAAAGTTCATACAGTTACTTGTGATTTGGGCCTTTCATAAAATGAGAGACCATAGACAAAGCCTAGATCACTTGCACCTTTTATTACACCAATGCCTGATCCATGGCTTGAACAAGATAGCACTTACGGAAAGTAGTTGAACATACAGATCTTTCTGCAGCTTCTTTTGGAAGGCAGCTACAGCTAAGTGCTAAATGAAAACTATTGATGTATCATAAATATAGAATGACGAGGAGTTAGCCACATTGGCTATGTAAGCTACCAATCAATTATGTAGGTGAGAACTCCCCGTTCTTTCTTTTCTTTTGTTTCCTTTCTAGTTTTAGTTTAGTGGCAGTGGATCAAAACAATTATGCAAGATTGCTAGGTCAAACACACAATGAGCACATTCCAAACTTAAGTCCAAGAGCAGGTAGTTATGTCCTCTAGAAATTCCTATTTTCTACTACTTCGTTTCCTTTCCTTTATATCCTCAGTAGAACAGATGAACAAATTCCATGTGCTCAGGATTTGCGATTGTTAGGAGTGGAAGGGGCATCATTAATAGCCCCATGCATAGCTGATTGACAAAATGATTCTATCAATGCCTGCTTTCCACTTTCTGAGTCCACCTACCTATTGTATTCCATGACAAAATGCCATGCAGTAAGTAATTAATCCATATCAATGTTTCTGATTCATCAATCATTTTCAGTCTAGACAATGCTAACATAGATCAATTGACAGATTGAAGAAAAATCAATTCATCGTCTATGACAGCTGCCATCTCGTGATTATGAATAAGCAGATTCATTTACCAAGTACTGACTAAACCAATCAATAATAATCCAGATTAAAATAATTAATGATAAAACAATAGAATAAAAAACTGTCATATGACTTCATTCAAAAATGAAATTTTCTTTGTACATAGATCTCATCTTAGTTAATTGCTTTAGATACATTAGTAACTTCAGCTACATGACAAAATATTTCATCATGTTTATATCAGGATAATAAAGGGGAAAAAAAAATTATAAGACCAACAGGAATAGTAGTAGGGAACTCTAGACTCTCTCTTTTCCCCTAAACAGATGACTGCAGATTTCTAGTCTAGGACAGACTTGTGTGATGCTAACCTTTCCTTCCATTTCTTACGACCAAAATAATTACAATTGGTCAATCAAAATTGGTGGACTATGGAGCACCTCGATGTAGCTCACATTGCAAGCACCAAGGATGTTATAGGTGGTAATGTCCACCATAAATAATACAAGAGCTACCTTTCCTCATCAAACTCACCAGACAAGGCACAAAAAGGACGAAACCATCGTGTGCTACAAAAAGAAACTATTTGGCTTGGCTTTAATCAACCATATAATATTCATACCTTGAGCTTTTTGTTGTTCTTTGTTTCAGTGTACATCTGAATCTCAATTGCATACACCTCCAAAAGTTGTGTTCCTTTCTTTTGATCATCTGTCCCATCATCTTTTCGACAAGATTTGTGAAGCTCTTTCAAGATCTGGATCGGAAAGAGTTATTATACTAATTCCTAATGTCAAGAACAAAAATTCAAGGTTTAAATCTACCAATCAAATACCTTATTCATTCGTCCATATTCACCCATGTCAAACCAAATCTTGCACAGCTTAAGATTTGTCTTGAACCACAATCTCTGTGTGATGCAAAGAAGAGTAAATGTGCTGGTAGTAACAAGCAACATACAGAAAAGTGAATTGAAGATAAAACTCTTAACCTCATTTTTTGCTTCCTCAAGGGCTTTAAGGGTGGTCTGATAGAACTCTTGTAGAAGCCCAAAGTTCTGGCTAGCTGACCCAGAAACAAAATCCATGATGTTGTTTATACACTTTTCACTATAGTTACGTGTCACCGCCGATTTGATGTACGTCAACATAACTCTATAGGCCTCCATCATCTCTTTGTACTTCCCTAAACGATAGTAAAGCTTAACTGTTTGTTTCAAAGCTTTGAACCCCCTGATGAATCACAGGTCTCAATCATGATCCAGAAATAGAAAAGGCAGTGTCAACCAAGGTAACTCTTGAGATATTAGCTAAGTCCATTAGTAAAATATAAATAAGAGAAAATTCTTGCACTCATACAAAATGTCAATCTGTCATAGAAGTAGATGCATATAGTACATGCAAAAGATCACATAAAATAATAGGAGAAGACAATATTTTAATGACCGAGGGAGGGGACAGCATGAAATACAACATGTCAACCATCAAAAAAAGACCTCTCCTTGATCTGCTTGTCAGCATGCCAAGCATGCCTAATATTTCTAAGACACAAAATATCACAGAAATCAGGTGTCCATACTCCCAAGAAAACAACAACAATCTAGTCCTTCTATCCCAAAATTTAGAATCAACCGCGTGAGAGACAAATATGAAAAAAATATATATATATTGATTTAATTTGTGCGGATTCTCCTACGCCACTCATTTTTCTCTAAATATCTTATATTTAAATTCTCGATTTTCCTAATAGGTGCGTCCTTGGATTTCCGTCGCACATGCCCAAACCACCTTAGACGGTACTCTCGCATTTTATCTATAACTGAACTAACTCCCAACTTATTATGTATCTCATCGTTTTTAATTCTATTTTTTTTTTTAGTTTTGTCACATATCCAACTAAACATTTTCATTTTAGTTACAGCCATATTTTGCTATTGTTGTTGTTTAATAGCCCAACATTTAGTGTCATACAATAACGCAAGTCTTACTGCGGTTTTGTAGAATTTCCTCTTTAGATGTAATGATATCGTGTGATCGCAGAGAACTCTGGATATCTTTCTCCATTTCATCCAATCCGTTTGAATTCTATTGTTCACATCCTCATCTATATTACCATCATTCTGAATGATGAAATCAAGATATCTAAATCGTTCACTCTCTCTTTCCTCTAATCTAATCATTTCCTCATTATCCTGATAGTTGCCACTAAATCTATATCTCATACACTCAGTTTTGGACTTACTCAATCTAAATCCTCTAAATTCCAATATGACTATCCATAACTCTAATTTAATACTAATACCCTCTCTAATTTTATCGACCAATACAATACATCTGTAAAAACCATACACCATGATATTTAATCTTGAATATTTTTTGTGATTTTATCTATTACTATTGTAAATGATATGGGACTTAATGCTGAACATTGATGGAGCTCAATGTTAATAGGAAAGCTATCGCTCAGACCCCACAAATTCTTACGTTGGTCACAACTTTTTCATACATATCCCAATAAAATTAATGTATTTTAAAGAAATCAATTTTTTCATCAGCGCCCAGCACAACACGTCTCTAAGGATCCTATCATACACTTTTTCTAAATCTATAAATACCATATGTAGATCTCTCTTATATACTCTAAATGTCCACATCAACTGTCTTAACAAGTGAATTGCTTCAGTGGCAGACCATCTTAACATGAATCCAAATTGGTTTCGAGACACACTTATCTCCGGTCTCAATCTATGTTCTATCACTTTCTCTCAAAAATTTATCATCGTATGGCTCATGAGTTTAATTTCTTTGTAGTTGAAATAATCTTGTATATCCTCTTTTATTCTTATACAGTGGGACAAGTGTGCTCTCTCCATATTTGGGATATTTTCTTTGTTTGTCAAATTTTGTTAAAAAGATCCTTTAACATCACTATGCCTAATTCACCCAAACATTTCCACACCTAAATAGATATATCATCAGGTCTTATGGTTTTGTTATTTTTCATTCTCTTTAGAGCCTCCTTTACTTCATGAGGACGAATTTTACATTTAAAATCTCTTACAAATCTTTACATTCACACTCCCAAGAAAAGAAATAAATAATGACACCTATTGCTCAATATATGTATGAAACCGCAAATACAAAAGAACCAGCCAAGTATTACATTGAGCAGAGGGAAGTTGCCTCAGTATACTCAGAAACTCAAATAAAGCACAGCTATGAGCCTGGATTTAAACAGGAACACTGTAATGCAACATAGTTAAAACTTCCTCATCAGTCACAACAAACTAAGTTCAGTAGATTTTTATTAGATTACCAATATATACTACTGCATGCACTACAAGAGTGAAAAATTCTCTCTTAAAACATGAATTTTGCATTTCAAAATCAGGATATGCCGTTAAGAGCATCAGCACAAAACGAAACAAGCTGATTGGAACAGATAGTGCAAATAATCAGATAACAGAAACCACCACATCTAAAGAATTGCTGACTAAGTAGGGAACTTGATGACCTTGTAAGCAGAACTAACAATATTCCTACAATATATGTAAGTCTAAAATACTAAAGTACCATCGTAGAGTATATTCCAAGGCAAGAGATGTTTAGTATCCAGTTTCACAGTATCTTAAAGGAACATACTTTTGACTGAGACATCCAAAAATAGCAAAAGATATAAAGATATTAATTTAATTAAAATAATTCGTACCATCATAAGAGTAAATATTCTAGTAAAAGGCGTGTACCACTCAGCTTTTTCAGGCTCCATTTTAACCACCTCTGCAAAACCAGCAAGTGCAGCTTCTGGATCAGTTTCAACAAGTCCTGCGAATAATAAAGATATTACATAAGATCCAAAAATTAATTTGAACAGTAGAAAGAAATAAAAACGCCACAAACTTGTAAATTTATGAAAAATAACAAGAAGCCAATGACTTTCTAAAATAAAAGATCCCATAAGAACCTTTCTGCAGCACTCTGTGCACAAACAAATTAAAAAAAAAAAAAAAAAAAAAAAAAAAAAAAAAAGAATCACGTGAAGACAAGAAAAACTACATAAATAAAATTGGTAATACAGTTTCTATTTAGCAGCATGTAGGGCAATTATTTCCACCAAAAAAAAAAAAGTTCACATGAAGACAAGAAAAACTACATAAATAAAATTGGTTATACAAGTTTCTTTTTAGCTGCATGTAGGGGCAATTATTTCATGTGCATCCACCTCTGGAGGAAACGTCAACTTCCTCTTCCTTTCATTTATTATTTTTGACAGAATATATATTGATCCTTGGCCTTATTGTAATTTTAGATAACCAGTCAAGCTATACAGAGCAGGTCCAACAGCAGATGCAAGATATTGTCAAAACATAATTTTATATCTTAAAGTAGTCAAGCAACCACCTTGATGCTTCTCTTGTCTCTTAATGTGAAATAACCAACTGTTTAAAAAAGTTAAGGTTATTTAGTAATGTTTGTTTTCTTTATCAAATTAATAAATCTCTTAACGCTAAAGCAAAGGTCCACACCAATTCGAATAAACTATAAAATATTCAAAAAAAGTACCAAAATAGATGCAAACAAAGATACAAGAAAGACGTGGGGAGCGAAATTTAAATTATTAAAACATCACAAAATTCTTAAACAGGACACCCCCTCCTCGTGGGGGGGTGGTAGGAGGGGGCAAAAAGGGGAAGAGAGAGAGAGAGAGAGAGAGAGAGAGAACAGAAACTAAATGATCAAAACATCAAAAAATATATGCGGGAAACTAGCTATAGGGGCAGGTTTGGGTGGCTTCCAGATAGGCCACACTCACCCTATTTACCAAGTGTATATTTTGCCTTAATTTCAACTATCCTTCTCTAGTTTGCTTTACTTGCAACTTTTCTTCTCCCATAGTCAATGCAGCTTTTTGCTTTTCTTCTTGGATACACAACATATTAATTTTCACACTCAAAAACTCAGATTTTGATCTTTCCTCCCCCTCTCCCTCTGTCTCACACACACAGAGGCAGCCATCATTAACTGGTGGTAAGTTTCTCCATGTTCATCACCTCTATCTTGCTTTCCGCAACACTTCTCTTCATTTTTCTCATTGAATCCCTCTCTCTCTCTCTCTCTCTCTCTCTCAAAGAGAGTTTAGTTTATAGTCAGGGCCCCATCTCTGCTCCAGACTCCTACAGCGGCAGGATTGGAAAGGGAAAAAAAAAAAAAATCCTTGACCCAAGTTCAGGACAGGAACAGGATGGAGCTTTTCCCGGTGGGGCAGGAAAGGAAGTGCCAAGAGCACCCCAACCCAAACCTGTTACACTTGTCCCTCCTCTCATCAACCATAGTAATGCCTAAAATTTCCCCAAGCTATTGAGAGAAAGTAACATGGAATGCAAAGATATAGGGCGAATTTGGGAAAGTTGAGATTAGAGTTGAAATTAGGTAAAATTTTTCAATAAAAAAATATTGATATGATGATGATTTTAATCCTTTATACAGATAAATATCTATTCACAGAACTCTATGATTTCTATTAAGAATTTTTCCTATTAGATAAAAAGTAAGAAGAGACAAGTTGAGACAAATTGGAACGATCGCAGTTTTCCAAAGGAACAAAAAAGGAAAATTGTGCCTTCCATCTTAAAGTAACTAAATAATACTAGCAATGATTGCTCACTTGATCACTAACCTTCAACATCACCCTTATCTCACCGGTGACAACCAATCCAAGGTATAGAAAAAGTCAAAATGTGATCATTAGCTTTTAAATTTGCATGGAAAAATGCTTAAAATTTTTTTGAACATAAAAGATAACATAATACCTTTAGACAAAAATGTACATGAGAGGTTAAATCATCATCCCAAAAAACTAAGAATTAATCAAATCAAGACATCTGTCCATTCCTCATGAAGCCCCTAAACAATTAACACATCAAGGATCTAGCCAGTAAAGTCCAAAGAAAAGCTAAGCTAAGAAAATTATACTATCCCCAAATTGACTCAAATATATATCGTAATTCTCCTACTGATGTCCACGAGACAAAAATGGGGATGGCTTGGATTCAGGAAAAGATGAGTAAAATAGAAGTTCCAGGAAAATGCTCCAGAAATATGAAGACTTCAACTCCTGCTAGATAATAAGAAGGATGAAAGGAAGGATCAAAATCCAGTAAAGAGCGAAAACAAGACAAGGCATGAGGATCACCTGAATTCTGGATAAGATGACAAAATAGGAATAACAGGAAAGTACTCCAGAAATACAAAGACTCCAAGTCCACCTATCAGGTTTACAAGAAGGATGAAAAGAATGGCCAAAATCCAGCAAAAAGGAAAACCAAGACGAGCTTCCCTATAATTAAATTACATTTGAAATAAAAATAGCACGAGAATCATCCTTCTGCATGAACACCAGAGCATTATGCAATGAAGATAAATACTAGCCTAAATGATAACCACTGTGCACTCTAGCTCCAGCTGCATGCATACCTCTTGTCAAATTCTCTCCCTAAATAACAGGGTTTCTTTCATGCATGAAACTTAACTGCTTGTAAATGCCATTCTTAAGAATATAAAACTTAGTCCGGCACTGGAATGCACAGCATTCAAATTTTAAGCAGTGATATGATGATTCAACTTAATTTTCTTAAACACAATCTCTTGAAAGTGTTGAGATAGCCTTTTCCTTGTATGAAAGGTAATAAGAAACTTAACCTCCTGATGCTATTACAGATACAGAAGATGGACGAAGAAGTGTTAGTGGGAAACTTTAGGGTAAATATCTGCATTGATATGGTACTCAATGTCACAAGCAAGGAGCAGAGTAGCAGTGGATGATGTGTCTAAAAGAATCAACTGTTTAAATGTGTTCAGATTTCAGAGAACGAAAACTGACAAAGTTAAGTCCAACACATATTGCAAATGAACCACATGAAAAGAGTAAATTTTGGCCAAAGATGATTAAAATTAAGCAAATTGAGAGCACCCAGCTGGTTCAAGATTTTCCTTCTACCTATCTAGTGCTTTGTAGTGCAAGAATTAGACCAAAATTTAAGCTCAAGAAAAATGATAGGATATGGTCATTACAAAAAACCTTTATCTTCGCATGCATAAGTATGTGTTTGAAATAATGGGTACAGCGATAATGCTCTCAACTTTGTTTCATAACAATTGGGAAGCTGAGAGGATAGTAAGGAGGGTGAAATGTCTATAGACACAATATAGATGCAGCACACGAAGATCAGTTGACGAGTTTTGTAATGTTTCCAACAGTTGAAGTGAATGACAATGCATCTAGAATTCAGCATACTCGGCAAAAGAGCGGAGTAGGACAGCAATTCACAGGCAGTCAAAAGATAGTAAAAATAACTAACGCACTCATTAAAGAATAGCTTTGTTGCTATACCTTCCTATTTGAAGAGGCACAACTAAAAGAATGCCAAATGTCCATCATGAGAATTGTCAATTTAACCTTAGTGAACACTACCCATTTGTCACAACCTGGCCTTATGCTGTCTTCATAAAATGTGACAACCCACCACACTCATGACAACTTGTGTTTAAACAATTGTGACCTCATGCTTTATTTGGACATCTCCGGGAGAGGTGTTGTCCCCTCATTAATTCTCCAGCGCTCCATGATGTCATTTCACCTAGCTGGACATGTGACATCTAACCTATTTCTCACCTGGTAGCTTGTTGACGCATAAGCTTTTCAAATGTATATAAAAGCCCAAATGTGCTCTTTCTCTGTTACACGCTTTCTTTCCCTAAAACTCTCCCTGACTAGTTTCATTAAGTTCTTCTATCGCAAAAAAAAGGGAAAAAAAAAAAAAAAAAAAAAAAAAAAAGGTTGTCCTCACAATGTTTTAAGCAACAACGAAAGTTGAAGTGGTGTAGTCATAGCGAAAGAATCAAGGTGCTTGCATGGGAAACTTGAAATTTGGGTTGATTAATGTTATCAAGAGGTAAAGGTATTATTTCATTATTCATATTGATTTACATTACATCCTTAAATAACAAGCTTGTTTATTTAGGTGATTACGTAGTTCTGAGGGTGTTAGCATTTACTAAGTGCTAATAATGCTTGATTCTCATAAACTGGTTGCATGACTAGAGGTTGTGAAGGTAGTTAAGAATCAGGAGATATTCGATACTTTGTTTGAAAGGTTTTTAAAAAAAAATTAAAAATTTTAAGGCTTTGATGCGCTTATGAGATTCATGTGCTAATACGTGATAGACCTAAATATCGCATTTATGAGCTTGTACTTGTCATGACACTCCTTTGGGTGAACTAAGATAAGTGTTTTGCGCAGGTTCCACATGTTTTTCTATTGTTGTGAGCAAGATGAGGGTATATTCCACATATGGTGAGGTTTTCCCATTGCATTGGTGTCTGTATAAGTAATCCACTGTTGATATGAGTTGTATAATGATTACTTACAAGGCTATGCCTAACCCTCCTCCCTTCCCTCCTTCCAGGTGCTCGCACAAGGAGCACATTCTTTCAAGGTGTGAGAATAAAGTATAAAAATTAAAATTTTTGTAGATGTAACTTGTGGTAGCAGACAGAGTAAGTCACAGCTGTTAATGATCAAAGTTATATTGAGTTTCAAAATTGTGTCTCTTTATGCTAACGGGACCCTTCCATACCCTTGCAGTAAATAGGTGGGTCATTACACATTTACCGCTGGGTTGTTGTTGCTGTGTTATCAATCCAAGCATATAGCACTTCCAAAATGTACTGGACAATTGAACTCAAATGCTGATTGCTATCCACAACTTCATTTTCAATTGCTTTTCTTTCCTTCTTTTTTTCCTTTATTCCTAACATTGTATAAAATTGCTTCGACCATATAGAACCCGTAGCCTTCTGCTTTGGGTTTTGGACAAAGGCGGATCATTTGGGGGAAAAGAAGGAGATTTATTAATTTATATAATACACACGGGTTTAGGAAAACATGGCAATGATGAAATATTAGAAGAAACTTGTATACGGCGAAAGGAGTGATGTAATACAAGAGCACAGAAAATTTTTATGCCCTTCGTAGAATAAAAATAATATATTTGAGGAACATTCAAACAGGAAATACATGAAAATCACCACACAAACAATTCCTCTTTTATGAAGTCGATTTGAACATTACCCAATTGTCACTGACACTAAGTCTTGCTGAAGGTTGTAAGAAATTGAAAGCTTTTTGACGGCGATGTTCATGCACCGATAATCACATAAAAAAACATATAAAAAAACTTTAACGGAAATAACAAAGAGAGAGTACCTTTAGAATTGTAGTATTGGTTTTCAATGTCGACATCTTGCTCCTCCGGCTCTTCCTCTGAGTACTCAAACCCATAATCCTCCATGTCTGCATCTAACCATTACAATCCGCAATTTCAAATTTTCATTGATTAAAATCACGACAAAGACCCCAAAAATCAAATGTAATAGATAGAAAAAGGCATGAGATCGAAAAGAAGGAGAAGGAATAGGAATCTCACCGGAACCCATGATTGAGAGAGAGAGAGAGAGAGAGAGAGAATTTGCAGAGATCAAAAGAGCTATGGAAATTAATATGTGCTTAGGGTTTTGGGAGTGGGAGAGAGAAAAGGGAGAAACGCACGAAATTATCCAAAAAAATAAAAGAATTTCTTAAAAATATCTCGGGAAGAAAAAAAATTCAATTTCTAATCTAAATTGTTCGAATTTTAAAAACTCGACTAACATCATTTATAGATTGATCAAATTTTTAAAACTCGATCAATACTATTAATGTTGTTTACATATTGATCGAATTTTTAAAACTGGATCAACACTCTTTACGTAGAGGTTGATCGAGTTTTAAACACTCTACCAATAGTATATAAATAGTGTTGGTTGATTTTTAAAAATTTGATCAATCTATAAATAATATTGGTCGAGTTTTTAAAAATCGATCAATTTAGATCATCTTTGGAATATGTTTTTGTAGGGAGACTGTTTTAAGAAATTTTTTTATTATTTTGGGACAATTTTGAACTTGACTAAGAGAAAAGGAATGAATTGATCGGAGAAAATACTTCATTGTAGTAGAGGGAGATGGGTCAAATTAGATCGAGTCGAGTCAATTCGGAAGTTCTTGCCCTTTGACCTGCTCTCTTCACTGGTAAGAATACTTTTAACTCATAAAATCACTAACAATTTAATAGTAAAATACATATCAAATTCTTAAATTATCAATCTACGATTAAATTCTTAAATTTCAAAATACTACAATTAAATATTCAAATCATTAATGGTACTAATATAATTATTAAGTACTGATTTGATATAATATAATATATAAGTTAAATTTTTACATTTGACATAGCATGGCATATTTGAGTGAATTGTTGACGCGGCATGTGTCACACGTACATATCCTCGTAACACTAAGTGATAACATGAAATATATTATTATATGATATCGATGATATGTATCTATTTGTTATGAATTTGATATTATTGTGCCTTTTCCTTACCATGTAAGTGATGGGCATGTAAGTGGTTTATTTTGATCAAGGTATGATCTATTTTTATCTAACTTGTCCCATTATAATATTTTACAAATTAACTGTTTTCTCCCTATCCACATCTTGCAAGGCACAATAGGATAAGGCGTATGGGTAGGGTTTATGAGCCTTGAGCTTGGTAGAGTATGAGTGGACATATAGTAAATTTTTGCCATGCATGTGGACCCTGACGTGACCCGGTGTTGGCCACTTCCGTCGAGCTCGAATGAGTTGTAATCCTTTTGCTTTGTAATTTGATTTTGGAATCTTTGAGATACACACATGATTCTGAGAGCATGTACACCATGTGCCATTTTCAAGTCAGTTACGTTATAATCTTTCTTTGTTCTTGATGCACATTTTGTACTTTTCACATTTCTAAAGAACATTTTAGAATCGTATTGATAAACATGATTCTCGTCGAAATGACATTCTCATTCATTGAGTTTTCATTGTACCTACGAGTAGTAAGGTTCACACTCTCATTTAAACACCAACCTGTAACCAAAAAGAATAATTAGATTTTATTTTATCCGGTTACTTTAATAACTTATTTTCAAATAACATGTAGGAACTTGGAATTTCCAAAAATATTTTATAATCTTTAGAAATTTATAACCTATTCAAAATATATTTAGGAAAATGCATCATTTCATTTTTGTATTCAATGGCCTTAATTCAGATTTTTACTACCATTTTTGTCTTCTTTTTTACTTTTTGTTTAACCCCTCAAAACGATTAATTAATCTTGGTGTGGTTCTTTAGATTTACAACCTTATTTACAAACTAGAAGTCATAACAACTAATAAATGCTTTTATAGACACAATTATAGAATTCATCCCACAAATAAGTACACTATAAAAAAAGGAAGCACTTTTGCGACGCCAAGTGAGGAACTAGCAAGCGTTGCAAAAGGTGTCACAGTTATGGTGCAAAAAATTGCAACGACATGGGCACATTGCAATAGTTAAGGCTAATTGGCATGAAACTCTGACGTTGACATTAGCACTACTAATTCTGTCGCATGTTTCCCTGTGGGCATTGCAAAAAATTTTGTGCTGTACTTGTAGTTATTGTGATATCCCATTCTTTCATGTTGACATGTTGGTGAACAATATGTCCTTGCAAAGTTTGAACAAAAATAAAGCGATATATCTATTGTCATCGCAATATCTCATTTTTTTTTTTATGTTGAAATGATAAAACATACGATTTGCAAAGGCACGTCATTGCAAAAATTTTGACACTTCCCGCAACACACTTGTTGTCGCATACAATTTGAGACAACACGTTTCATGGAAATATCCTATGCTAAAATCATAGTACATAGAATTTGGGAACCCACCTTCCATCGCAAAGTTTGTCACAAAAAATATTGCGACATACTTGTAGTGGTTGCAATATCTCGTTTTCCAATTTTGAAATGATAGGGCATACAATTTGTGTCTTTGCAAAAATTTTGCGACACTATTTATTGTCACAAAATTTATCACAAAAATATTCTCACACCAATTTATCACAAAATTTATCATAAAATAAATATTGCCATATGGTCATGGCAAAAGACAAAACTCAAAATTTTATCCAATAAAAAGATCCACTTCCTGTCTTTAGTCTCGTACCCCTTACTAATCATTCTCTCTCAATTCTTAGACTTCACATTCTGTATTAGTCACTCTCTACTTTGATTGAAATTTATTAGAATATATTTCTTCCTCTATTAATCATTCCTTCCGTATTGATGGGGCTCATAAACATTGTATTAATTTGGATACAATTAGTTTTCTTTTTCTAGCTGTGTTTTTAATAGTATGTATATATTTGATAGGAATTTAATATATTTGATATATTAATTTCATAATTTGAAATATATTTTGGTATTTCAATATAATTTTTTATATGGTTTAAATTATTAAAAGTTTTCATAATTAATTCATGAAAAATAATTTAAAAAAGTCAATATTTTTAATAAAATAATATTTTCTACAAGTTAATACCACAATTTTTTTTTTTAAAATATTGCAATACAATATTTGTGACAACACGGAATAAATTATTATGATATATATATATATATTATTATTATTATTATTATTTGCAGCACAATTTACCATCACACCACATAGCAAATATGTGATGCAGGAATTCCATCACTAAGTTCATTGCAAAATGCAGGATGAATTTTGCGATGACTTGTTTATTGTCGCAAAGCACTCCAATGCGATTCGCAGCAAGACATGCATCACAAAAAATAGGGATGCTGATTGGCATCGCCATTTTTGCAACCAATTTGCAATGACCTAGTTTACGTCGTAAAATTTTTGCAATGCTGTCCATCGCATAACAATGGTGATGGCTTCATTTGCAACACTTTTCTTTTTGTTGCACAAAACATTTTACAACATGATTTTCTTCATTTTGTGTCACAATCTCACGACGTGATGGCATTTTTTTTGTCGCAATTAAAAATAAAACCATATGTTTAAAATATTAGAACATCACACATCTTATTCTAAGCCATCACAGAATAAATTAAAGTTTTGGCATAAGAGTAACAATATTAAACTTTCACAATAAGTTTGAGTGGTCAAATATCCATTCACCCACTTCCAAATAAGGTGTGTCCGCTCAAATTGCAATCTGAGCAAATAACTCATGGATTGTTTTATCATTCACACCGGCCTGGAGGGAGTGAATTGGTAAGAGGCGTAGGAAAGAGTGCCATAGGTCCAGCTTTGGTGAATGAGTTTTGCCGTTGCATTTTCTCCTGCAGCGCCCATTGCTACATGCAATGGGTAGAAGTGGTCAGGGCATGGATGGGCCATTTTCGCATATGGGGCGTTCTCTTCATAGTGATTTACGTCTTCATACCTTTACATATATATACATACCAACTAAAAAATGTCAAAAAACGGGGTTTGTGACATAAATAATTGCAAAGGAAATGAATAATTTATATTAAGATACGAAATATTATATAACGGGGTTGAGAAGCATTTGCTGAAATTACTTACCTTCCATCAAGCAGAGCATCTTTGAGCCAAGAATCAAACCCTAAGGCCCAAGGAGCGACAGCACCATCGCGACCATTGTTCTTTCTAGGAATGTTGTGAGGAACGTTGCTCAAGTTGTGAGTCACACTACCAGAGCCAAGAATAAGAACACCTTCATCTGGGAGAGGGGCCAGAGCCTTTCCCATGTTATAGTGATAAGTAGCGTCTTCATTGGATTGGATGGAGAGCTGGCACACAGGGATGTCGGCCTCTGGGTGCATGAGAATGAGAGGCACCCATGCCCCATGATCAAGCCCCCGATTTCTATCTTCTCCAACATTTTTGAACCCTGATTTCATCAGCAACTCCTTCACCCGCTTTGCCAATTCCGGCGCTCCCGGTGCTGGGTACTCGAGCTATTATTCCATATTTTAACAAACACAAAATTTATATATTAATGTACTGGCTAAAAAAATAATTTTATTTAGTATATTTCAATATTTTCATGTAGTATATGGGATATATAGTGGTATATATTAAAAAGAAAAAAGTTCAAAAATATTTTCCTCAAATTGGTGTTTTGAAGAAAGGACATAAATATTTATGACTAATTATGATACAACAAATGCCCTTTTAAATTTTGGAAATTAATTTTCCCTAGTAATGCATTGAGAGAGAGAGAAAGAGAGAGAGAGAGATGGTGTATGTTGAGACCTGGTAGAGGGATTTGGGATAATCATAGGAACCCAAGTCATAGATAGTGTTGTTGTGTTGGACAACATTGACGAGGGGCTCGTCGGTGTCCCAATGGGCCGAAACAACGAGTATGGCTTTGGGCCTTTGAGTCCAAATTTTATGCCGCCACGATTTTAAGAAACGCCTCGCCGGTATTGTGTCGTCTATGGCCAATAACGGCGATCCATGAGATATGAAAAACGTATCCATTAATTAGCCTGCACTTGCAAAGGGGAGAGGGGGGGGGGGAGAGAGAGAGAGAGAGAGAAGCAATCGAGTTTGGATAACAAAATGCTTTGGGCCCGATGCAACTCCTTTATATACCCAAAGCATTTCACCTCTCTCTCCTCTCTCTCTCTCTCTCCAGGGCGTCACCAGTTTCCTTTGTACTTTTAATTTATTATAATCTCTATGGAAATTTTAGATTGTCATATAAAAAAGGGGGAAAAAAAAATGATGGCAAGAGTGAAATAGGAATCCAGCCTCTTATGGTCAGCCAAACAGATCACATTCATGATCCATCATCATCAAATGAGGCCAACCATCCCCATTAACCAAACATGATATTTGGATTCACTGAATTTATAACTTTTTAGGGTTACAAGTACAGCTCATGTTAATTGAACCCAACAACACCTAATTGTATATATTACTTTTACTATGTATTCTAAAAATATGTATATGTAATTTATTTTATAAAAAATAGTATAATAATAAATCATTTTATTTAATTACTAGTATCATTTAAACCTATTGTAAGATATTTGTGTAACGTCAATTAATTCAAAGGCTGTATATCAGATTAATGAATAAAATTATTATAATAAATTTATTGTAATATGTCTATAAAATTTAAATTCCTAAATATATTACAAAAACTCAACACAATATTTAACTAAATAGCTCTGTATAGAATTAATTAATAAATATATTACAATAAAGTTATGAGTAATGGAAAAAAAAAACATTTATATGGGTTCGTAACAAGTTTATATAAAAAAAGATAAATTAAATTAAAAGAGAATTTGGATTAATGAATTATTCAAACTCATTAAACTTAATAACGACGGGGGATTGTATTAAATATTAATGAATTAATTTAATGGATAATTATGTTTTTTTTTTTTTGAAATGCTTAGATTAAAGTATAATTTATAAGCAATTGTGACAGATTATTTAGTAATTTAATTTAGCCAGGTTGGTCCGATTCGGATTTACCATAACTCGGGTTGATTTTCGATCCGGCTACAACATGATGGCTGGGCCAATTTCTGGACCGAAACCGGCCCATGCCCACCTCTAGTGGCACTACCAGAGGCAAGATTATGAACGCCTTCATCTCGGGGAGGTGCCCGAGTCTTGCCCTTGGATTGGACGGAGAGCAGGCACACGGGGAGGTCGGCCTCTGGTGCATGGGCATGAGAGGCCCCATACCCCATGATCAAGCCCCCGATATCATTGGCAGCTCCTTCACTCTCTTTGCCAATTCTGGTGCGGGGCATTGCAGTTAGAATTCCATATTTTAAAATCACAAAAATTTTATATTTTTGCACCGGCTAAAAATAAAATAATTTTATTCGGTATATTTCGATATTCTGGTATAGTATATAGGATATGTTGTGGTATACATTAAAAAGGAAAAAATATATATATAGATTCAAAAAGCATTGTCCTAGAATTGGATTTTTGGAAAAAGTCACAAAAGCTATTTACAATATTATAAAAATTATTTAAAATATTTATTTTCTAAAAATTATAATCTTTATCCTTTTTATTGCATGCCCCTTGGGGCTATATTGTACTCTGTGTGATATAAATTTATGATTTCGTGATGGGCAACATGACTTGAATTCGACGCAAGATACAGGCACATTTTAATAATCGCCTATTTAGATTTAATAAACCATCCACCGAAAATAACTAGTAATTGATATTTAAAATTTAATAAAATATCATAAAAATGTTTTATAATAAGTAAGGCATCTCTTTTCATCTTGTGACAAATGGGAATGGGGAGAATTAATTTCTAAAAGAAATTATACCCCGAATATTTTCAAAATGCGATACATCTCATGAGAAAGAGAGCAAAACTCATGAAGTATAGGAGGGAATGATGTCCCTAATTTTTCAGGAATATCAGTACAACTATCACATACTTTGTGAACAAAAAGTACACGATGCACTAAAGTATGCCAAATTAGAACTTGGCACTCTCAGATAATGTGGAACCCAGAATGCGAGAAAGCTACATCATAGGAGAGAGTTGACACAAGCTTCGCTGAGTCGATATCAAGGATAACTGAGAAGAACTTTCTATAATTTAGGAGAAGAAGTCCCAATCCGACATCACAAAACTTGTGGTAAAAGGATGTGATACCCCGATATTAACCGTAAATCCACAGACTTATTGTCACGACCCAATTCCACCTCCTCTCTGAAACTTCATTGGTGACCTTCTCTGAGTCTTACCAGGACTTAGTCACTTACATAGGTAACATAAGACATGCTAAAGTAATATATCTTTTTTATTTTTTTCCATCGCTATAAATTACAAAAGTTTTCTATACATGATAACATAACGGAACTTCCACTAAAGATGCTATCCACAACAAGAATATCTCTACATGATCAGCTAATTCTCCTTGGATTGTGTTCTTGCAGAATTTGGAAATAAATTTTTAATGTGAGCTTGACTGCCTAGTTTCCGTGTGTCCATGTGTGAAAAAGTTTTCTCCGTAAAGTTTTACAAAAAAACTTTCAATTTAAATGAAATAAATATTAAATAACAATATACACAAAACAGTAATAACAATAACACATTTCACAAATATAGTACTGGTCGTCAGTAACAACCCGATTCCACCTTATACCTCCTCATAAGTATGGTCTCCTTATCCCTCCAAACAGGAGGTCCATTTCTAGAAAGACCTATTAGTCTCTACCTCATTAAGTAGACAAACCTCCTATTCACATAATGAGCTGCTACCAATATGTATTTCGACATTTTGACAAAGCCCTTATTTGCTTGACCAATCTCCAACATACCGACTTATATAATAATCACAAACACATGCATTGATTGGATATGAAGTAGTAGTAAATCATGATAGTTATGCATAAAAAGATATATAAATATAATGAATACTCACCTCAAAGAGTTGTCTTAATTAGAAATTCAATCAAGTGACTCGTTTTCTTAATACAACACCTCTCTCTTTTTTCTTTTCTTTTTCTCTCTTTTTCTTTTCGTTCCCCTCTTTCTCCTCTCTCTCCTCTCTCTCTTAGTCGAATTGTTGTGGGAAGGGAGGGGGGAGGGGTATTTATAGGTATAGGTGGAGTTGATGATTTAGCACTTGGGCTCCTAAAGTGATGACACGTGGCAAGAGAATTGATATGTGTATGGGCACATGTCACACGGTGGCATGTAGGTTCAAGGCGGCGGTAAGGCTGTTGAACTTGAGGTCAGGTGCAATGTACTTTCATTCAAAGTTACATAATATTCAGGCACCCAGCACTTGGCACTTATTTTCGTGTAATGTCATCTAAATAAATATCTTTACGTTATTTTAATATCCATTTACTTAAAAATTATGCATAAATAAGAAAATATCCTCATTTGAATTCAATAAAAATGGTTTTAAGACCTAATTCTTTAAAGATAAAAAGTCAACTCTTCTTTCTATGAAGAAAATTCGCAACGTCTAATTTTGATAGATTTTATTTAAAGGGTTAACAACTTAGAAAAATTCTAAAAAAAATTGGTTTTAATCTAAGTGATATGGGTATTTAGTTACCAGCGAGATAGTCAAATCTAGAGTTTCAACATTCTAAATACCCAATTTCGTATTTCTTTCACTTGTTGCATTATCATTTCACTATTAATAATGCTACTAGATTGGGGTATGTGATACCCATAAACTATACTCATTTTAGAGGAGATCCTGACACTCGCCAAACTAGAAATAAGATCAGAGGACTCATTAGTGTTCAACTTATAAAATCTTGAATGAGAGGGAACCCATTTTATCTAGTAGCCTGAGTGAGGAGGGGGTTGAGACCCACCGACAAACACCAGCCACCCATCCTGGGAGTAACTCGAGGCAATGATAGCAATACTTTCTGGGTGAGAAAATGATATCTTCAAAAGCACTCTTACAGTGAGTTTTCCAAATGTTCCAAAGTGTATACACAAAACAGATAAACCATGGAAGGTCCTTGTGGAAAGCATTACACTAGCAGTTATGAACCAAACAATTATTCATCGGTAGCCTACCCAACATCGTCTAAGATAGGGATGGCAATATCCGATCCGAACCGGTGGATATCCGAAAAATCCGATCAGTCGGATCGGGTTTTTTTTTTTAAAAAAAAATCAGTTTCGGATCGGATTAGAGTCGGATTTTAGAATAAAAATAATCGGATCGGTTCGGATTCGGATTTAAATTATAAATTACCCGATTCGATCTAATCCGATTATAATTTATAATAAAATAAATTTTTATTATAATATTATATTATTAAATTAAAAAAAAAAATTAGGGTTAACTGCATCCCACCGCACCCATTCTTATCACTTTCTTTTTCCCACGTACCGTATAACAACACCTTCTTCTTTCCTTCGCTTGCTTCACTATCACTTCACACTCGCCCTTCATCTCATCACCGCCTATCGCCATTGCCTACGCCATCCCCCTCCGTTTGCCATCACCGATGTCGATCCAAGACCGTGTTGATGCCATCCCCTTCGTTCGCCATCGCCAACACCAGAACCAGAAGACTGTGGCGACCTTCATCACCTTCATCAACCGTGCCGACCTCCATTACCTTCATCGATCGTGGCCGACGCCAAATCTAAAAGATTTTGTTTCTCACTCTTCACCATCACCAACAATAGTTACGACGACTTTAGAAGTTTAGATTCTTTGGTTATTGAACGATTTCTTTTTTCCTTTTATTAACCCTAATTGATCATCCATTTTTTTTCCTTTTATTTTTTTATTTTTCCTTTTTATTTTCTCCTTTTTGGTGATAACTTCAATTTTTTTCCCCAAATGATCATCCAATTTTTTTTCTTTTTATTTTGCTCAAATTTTCAAGATTTTTAGCAGATCTGGAAAATTATCTAAATGAACTAAAGATTCATTTTTCAAAACTTGGGAAGATTTTAGTCCGATCCGAAAATTGTCTAATTACTGCCAACTTTTTTTTTTTTTTAATTGGTTAGAAAATTAATGCGCTATTAATCACCCAAAAAGTAGAAAGAAAAAGATTACCAAATTTGAATTTGTTTCCAAAAGATTTCATGTGTCATAACTGGTGGGTTGGAATCCAAAGCCCAAAGCCCAAAATTATGAGCAATCCCATAAATTTCAATTGTGTGTTAATTGTTTCCATAGGATTTTAAAGGGGCGCGCCGATGAATCACTTTGCCTTATGAGCAATCCCGTAAATTGCCCAAAGCCCCGCATTAATCGCATTGCTTGTCCAGAAATTGCCCCGCATCACCGCTGCATCGCATTGCTTGTCCAGGAAATTAATGATAATTGCAATCATCGTGTTAATTGTTCATTACATTGCTTGTCCAGAAATTTCATATTTTTATATTGGTTTTTATTTTTAATATAGTGTTACAATTACATTTAAATATTTTTATTAAAATTAACTAAACCTCCCCGAGCAAATTTAGTTTGATGTGAATGTCATAAAAAAGATGATATTGTTCATTACATTGTTTAAATTATGTTATGGACTAATCTCATTTTATTTACTTTATGTTATGCAGTCTGCACTGAACTATGGATTCAATTCCTTCATCTTCATATGATTTAATAGCTTCAAATCCCAACGAAGATGCTCCATTTACAATCCCAACAGCTGTTGATGGGACAGTATCTCGATCGCAACTTCCATCGAAATTTCCACCTCTAATTATGAGGGCAAACATAAAAGTTCGTTGTTTGGAATCATTTCTTAAAAGAGCAGATTAATGGGGAAATGAAAGACAACATGTAACTATTGTAAGAGTAAAAGGCAAAATACTGATATAAGACAAAAAATTTTGATGATGAATAAAAGAGAAAATATTGGTGGTAGTGCAAGTATGAGCAATTGTGTTTTTGATGAAGTTATGTCGAGGAGAGAGCTTGCAAAAATGATTGTGATGCATAAGTATCCATTGTCAATGGTTGATCACATCTGGTTTAAGAAGTTTGTTAACAGTTTGCAACCAATGTTTAGCATTCCTACTCGCAATACTATTAAAAAGGATATCATGAGTATTTACAAGGAGGAAAAGATGAGAACAAAAAAAGAACTTTTTCAAAATGATAGTAGGATTGCAGTTACTACTGACATGTGGACAGCATATCATCAAAAAAGGGGATACATGGCAGTGACTACACATTACATTGATCTATCATGGAATTTGCGAAGCAAATTATTAAGGTATTGAAATCTAACCTTTTTAAATATCTTTAGAAATAAATTTAGTTTTATTTATTAACTTCTTGTAATTTTATTCTTATAGGTATTGTTATGTTCCACATCCTCATGATCGAGATGTCATATGCCAACAATTGATGAAAACATTTCTCGATTGGCACATTGATAGGAAAATATCAACGGTAACAATGGCAATTGCTCCTCCAATGATTTTGCCATAGAGTTGTTATTCAAAGAATGCATTGTGGAACACTCATGCTAAATGGTATGTTTTTTCATATGCATTTTTATGCACATATATTGAATTTAATTGTGCAAGATGGATTGTCTATGATTAGTGATTCAATTTCTAAAATTCGGGATAGTGTTCAATTTTGGTCTGCAACACCGAAAAGATGGCAAAAGTTTGAAGAAATTGCTGTTTTTGAAAATATGTCTGTTACGAAAAAATTATCTCTTGATGTGAAAACACGTTGGAATTCAACTTATTTGATGCTTGAGATTGCTTTATCATATAAAGCTATTTTTATGAGTTTGATGCAACATGAACCAAAATATAAGTGTTTGCCAAGTGATGAAGAGTGGGATATTGCTAGGATGGTTTGTGAGAAGTTAAAGAAATTTTATACTGTGACAGAGATATTTTTTGGTACTAGTTATGTGACTGCAAATATTTGCTTCCCAAAAATTTGTGATATTAAGTTGTCATTGATGCAATGAGCAAGTGGGGTTGAGAATGAGATCATTACTATAATGGCAAAGACAATGTTGCAAAAATTTGACAAATATTGTAGTAAAACTCATGCTATTTTGGCCGTGGCTATTGTATTAGATCCAAGGTACAAAACTTTGATGTTTAAGTACTATTTTTAGAAATTTTATGGGAATAAGGCAAATGAAGAAATTGAAAATATTTTGCATGTATGTCATGAGTTGTTTGTTGAATATGAAAGAAAATACATGGTGATGGTGAATCATGAATCTTATTCATCTAGCATTGCAAGCACATTAGTTTTTGATAGATGAATTGGAAGATTTTGATGCATATGCTGAGAAAGAAATGGAAATTGATTTAAGAAAAAGTCAAAAATCAGAATTGGATGATTTTTTTTGAAGAGCGAGTGATTCCAAGAAAATCAAATTTTGATATATTGTAGTGGTGGAAACAAAATGGTGGAAAGTATCCTATATTGCATAGAATGACAAAAGATATTTATGCTATTCGTATTACCACAAAGGGCTTCCGGCTCTACGTTTAGCAGGTGGTTGAGTGATATCTCCTCATCGAAATAGACTTCATTACACAACTGTAGAAGCTTTGTAATGCAGTCAAAATTGGTTATTGACTCAATATCTAGGTATGTTTCTAAACTAAATATTTAAATGTTCTCGATTAATTAATATTTGATTTATTATATTTTAATATTTGTTTCAACTTTTTTTTTTTTAAAGAAAACGAGTCGAAAGCTCATCTTGAAGCCATACAACCATTGTCATTGTTGAATTAAGATCGAGAAGAAGATGGTGATGACGACTGTGAAATGGCTGAAGAGTTTCCTATTGCTGATTTGGTTACTTGAAATTTGTAACGTTGTTTTAGAAAAACTAATGTGTTTTGCTTTTCCTGAGTATTAAAAACATGTAATTTATTTTTATATTTTGTGTTGTGAGTTGTTTCTCACTTATATAAACATGAAATTTGTTACTTTGATTAATATTTGGATGATTTGTATGTTTTCTTTATGATTCTTGTGCTTGTATGTTTTTGTTTTGATTAATTTATTTGTTATTCCTTTGCTTACATGGTATAGATTTTGAAACAATTTTAAATAGATTAAGGTTTTTTTTTTTAATATAGTTTTATTTGTTATTATGTTTTCCATTCTCGGGTCGGGTATGAATCGGATTGGATTTTTAAAAGACATGTAATATATTGGTTCGGATCGGGTTTTTAGAAAAAACCATAGGGTCGGATATGGTTTTCTATATTTTAACCCGAATCGGTTTAGGGTCGGATATGGATGTTGGAGTAAGAATTTAGGGTCGGATATGGTATTCATATGATCCGATCCATAACTGATCCGTTGCCATCCCTAGTCCAAGAGAGGGAGGATATATGAATAATCCATTCCCAAACCTATTTAATTAAGGCACAATTTCGGAATAAATGAGTGCATGTTTCCAAAAACTCCCACAAAGTGGGCAATAAGAATACAAGCTTAAGATATAATACACTTAGAGACTGTTTGGGATTATTTAAACTGCTTATAAGCATTTACTACTTATAAGCTTTTTTTAACTTATAAGTCCATTTTAGTTTTTTTCAAAAAAATAAGTTGTTATCCGCTTAAATAAATGTTATTTAAAATTAATTAACCTGCTTGGTAAAATGAGTACTTATGAATTATATAAAAAAAGGGAAAAAAGCCATAGTGGATATAAGATATGGTATGATTGTAATTTTTGTTAAATACAAAAGGGTAAAAATATATTTTTATTGGTCAAATAGCTTATTTTAGTTGTATTTAAAAACAACAAAATGAAAAAACTAATAGGAAGAGTTTATTTTTTTTAGCTTATAAGCATTTTTAGACTTATAAGTATTTTTATAAATTTTAGTTATTAAACGGTTATAATTTTAATTTTGATTTAAAAGATAGTTTGACCAATTTATAAGTAATTTCAAACACCCTCTTAGTCAAGTGAGTAATGCAAGATTAGCTTTAATGAGGGGTATACCTGTTTGTGGATCAAATGATGCAACCACCCACCTTGACTGCATTAGTGATGTATATGTAGGATTGAAACTGCAAGGCCATGTTAATACCTTCTTTTGCACTTTTAAATTTCTATCATCCTTATAAATATTTTATTAGTGGAAATTGTGTTGTTTTTATTAAAATCCAACAAATATTGATTATTTTATAATGTAAAACGTATAGAAATATCCCCTAAACTTAGATTAGAATACAAGGCACCCCTAAACTTTTAAAAAAATATAAAATACTCCTGTCAACTATGAAAATATGGAAAGTTAACCATTTTGTCTATGATCATTTACTTTTAGTATTAAAGTAACAAAAAATTAAAAATATAATTTTTTATATAAAAATATTGGATACATATTTTTTCAGTGAATTAAAATAATAAAAACATTTATATTTCTCTTTCTCTCTCCCTTGTCCCTTCCACAACCAAACAATCTCTCTTCAACTTTTGCCATGATCTCTCCTTTTGTCTCTACATGTCTCTCAAACTTTACATCTTTCCTGTTAAGTTTAGAGTTTCGAACTCACCACCTATGACAATGAAGGAAAATTGAGGCCAAAAAGGAGAAAGAGAGATACAATGAATATACCTAATTAAATTTTTAGGTTTAATTAATTGAATCGAACTGCCCCTGATTTATATGATTAGGTTTACTTAATCTGAATTTGTACTTTCACTATATATTTTAATAATATATATAAATACATAATTTAATTTTTTAAATTATTATAATAGTATACATCATTTCATTTAATCATTGCTATTACTGAAACATATTGCAAAAACTATGTATAAGATCAATTCATTCAAAAGTCATAATAAACAACATATATAACATGGTTTTAATTATGAAAATGTTATTTTATTTTTAAAAGATTTATAATTTAGGTCTAACCTATAAATTTAATTTGAACCTTAGGTAAATTGTTCCATAGGTTCAAGTTGATGTTCAAATTAAAAGGCAAAATTTTACAATAACAAATCTAAATACCCCTACTTAAAGGTAGTTCAAAGATTATTTGGATAAACTTTTGCCCATTTTCTCAAATTTGGCATGCAAAATTGAAATACAATCTTGAAGGGGATGAATAGGTTGTATGCTACTTTTTCAATGGTTTGGAGATTTCTCAGATTATTGAAAATAAAGTGATGAATGAAAGAAAAACAGAGCACACCTAATTTTTATACTGGTTCCACCAAATCTAGTATACGTGCACTCTTATACTCCACCTGGATATTCACTATTTGTAATCCAAATAGTATAACAAACTTGCTTTTAGATACAAAACAAACTTTTATAATGTTCTCTCACAAGGCTATTTCTCTCTTTAAACCTCAAACCAAGAAAATTCTCCTTGGTTTTTGAACTTTTAGTACAAGAGGAGAAAAAATGTTATCATAAGTGAAGTTATAACTTTAGATACAACAAATTTGAAACTCATAAGGAGAATTTACATAATGAACAGAAATGTAGTATATCGTGTGAAGCTCGTAGTATTATAAATGTCCGTAATGTTCAACACTTCATTATTTTTCCTAACTTCCTTGCCTTCTTCTTCTTCAATGCTTGTATTTATAAGGTGATAAAATTCAGTATTTATAGTAGATGGAGACTTGAAATTTGAACGTTGATCCGCATTGAATGTCTTCACCAAACGATCGCTTTTGAATTAATGCTCACGCTTTGTTCGTAAATAGCCGTTGAAGTCCTTGTGTTGACATTACTATTTCCTTTTGTCGACATGGTTGGCAAAAAAAAAATCATTTATATGTTCAATAGATTCAACTTGCTATTCGATATACTAAGCTGAGAGATTTCTATCACTCATGTCAACATCTTAATGCCCCTATGTTGACATCACATAGCTTGTTGAATATATTAAGTCAGGTGTTGGACATATTTCTTTCTAAATTTTAAGACGTGTGTAGATATCTTACTTTGCTTTTGTCGACATAATTCTTTAGGTGTTCTTTGTCCATTGTGTCGACATCCTGAACTCTAGTGTCAACATCTAGTCTTTATGTTCTATGTTAGGTTAAAATATGTGTCGACATCATATTATCTTTGTGTTGGCATCTAGTTTTCTTATGCATTTTGTGTTTGTTCTAAATCATGTGTCGACATCATAATTCGTTTGTGTCAACATTTGGTCTTTTGTATGTTCTGTAAGTGTTAACATTGTAAAGTCTCGTGTCGAAATCTAGTCTTCTATATGTTCTATGTTCACACGTCAACATCCTGATTTGTTTGCATTGACATTCAAGGAGTGTTGAATGTTTTAAGTCATTTGTCGGACACTACTAATCTTAATTTCTAAGGAACGTATCGACATGCTAATAATTAGTTGACATCTGGTAGTGAATAGTGTTCTAAACTATGTGTCGACATATGTAAGCGGTGGTGTATAACTAGCCATGTGTCAACAAGATGGTGTCGACATGTCTATGTGATATATGACTAGCCATGTGTTGACACGTTATAAGATAATGTTGACATATTCACCCAATGTTTCAGAACATGCTTATGTAACTCTATAACTAGTTTGAACTTCACTATAAAGAAACTCGATTTTAGTGATAGAATTTAGTGACAAAAAATATTCGTTGCTATTTAGCGACAAAAATCAAGTCGCCGCTAATTAGCAATAAAGTTTAAGACGAAAAAATTTTCGTGGCAAAATTAGCAATAAACTAGATTAGCCATGAATTAATTTTGTCACTAAATTCATGGCTAATTAACCACTTAATGAATTTTTGTAACTAAATTCTTGGTTAATTAGCAACCGAAAGTAAATTTGTGACTAAATTTTGCCATGAATTATGTTGTTCATCGCTAAATTTAGCAATGAAACTATATCCGTCGTTAATTAGCGACGAATTACCTTTTTATCGCTAAATTTAGCGACGGATTACTTTTTCGACGCTAATTTAGCGATGGATTTCTTGTTCATCACTAAATTTAGTGACGGATATCCGAATTCGTTGCTAAAGTTGTTGGTAATTAGCCGCAAAAAAAAAATATTTGTCGCTAAATTTGTCGCTAATTTTTACTTAGATATTCGTAGCTAATTTCATGACTAAATTTTTTTTGTACTCTATTATGAAATATTTTTAATCGTGTCTCTTTTCTTGACATTTTCTATATAAGAAAATTTAGTTGAATACATAGTAAATGTTATAATTCTCACTGAATTGATAAATTTTGACAATAAATAATTTAGGAGTACAATAATAAAATTTTTGACAATCAAATACTAATATATACAATAGTAGAATTTTACTTATATAAGCATATATTTTATATTTGTACTAAATGCAAGAGTACAACGGGTATCAAACAATTCTTTTAAAGATTAGATAAAGAAAACTGTATTTATTGAAAATATTATCAATCATAATCTTTAAAAAAATTACAATTTTGGTTATAAATTTTTAAAAACTACTTTTACATTGTTTATTTTATCCCAAATAGTTTATTTATTATTAAATTCATTGAAAATGGTAAAAAAAAAAATTTCGTTGCAAATTTTATTGCAATTTAGCCACAAAATACAAATTCATCGCTAATTTAGCTTATAAAAATAATTATCAATTGTTAATTTAGCGAAGAAATTTGAAATCCGTTGTTAAATTTAGCTACGATTACTTTTCCGTCATTAAATTTAACGCATTTAATTATTGTTCGTTGCTAAATTTAGCGACGGACTTCCGAATTTGTGGCTAATGTCGTTGCAAATTAGCAACAAAAAGTATTCGTCGCTAATTAAGGAATTGATTTTTATTTAATATAATTTTATATTTTTATTAAGTATAATTTTGTGTTTTTATTAAATATAATTTTGAAATTTTATAAATATAATTTTGTGTTTTTATTAAATATAATTTTGTATTTTTATTGAATATAACTTTATGTTTTTATTAAATACAAATTTGTATTTTTATTAAATATAATTTTGTGTTTATATAAAATATATTTTTTATCTTATATTTTTATTAAATTAGGGTATTTATTTTTTTTAAATATAATTTTGTATTTTTATTAAATATAATTTTATATTTGTATTAAATATAATTTTTTAATTTTATTAAATATAATTTTGTGTTTTTATCAAATATAATTTTGTAATTTTTATTAAATATAATTTTGTGTTTTATTAAATATAATTTTGTATTTTGTATTTTTATTAAATAAGGGTATTGATTTTTATTAAATATAATTTTGTAATTTTATTAAGTATAATTTTGTATTTTTATTAAATATAATTTTATATTTTGTATTTTTATTAAATTAGTGAATTATATTTTTAATAGAAAGAGTTAGAAAGAAAATAAAGAAATAAAAAAAAAAAGTGCATCGATAACTTAATGTAACATAGTGGTTGAGAGTACTCTAAACATCCTCTTGAACCTAGGTTTGAATCTAGGTAAGAGTTCATTTTTTGTAAAAATAAATCAGCAAGGGGGGGTATAGAAGGGTTCATGTACTGCGCGGACGGGGCACGGGCACGGGCACGGGCGGGTATGGTACGTGCATGAGTAGGCAAACAGCGGGGGCCGGAGCGGTGGAGCGCACTGCGGTGCAGGTGGGGGTGGATGAAAGGATTTTAAAAATAAAATACCAAATTTAGCAATGGATTAGCACATGTTCTCGCAAAAAATAATTCAACAAGGGGCGTGGACATGGGTAGGTTCGTGTATGAAGGGCGTGGTATGGGCATGGTGGGCAAGTAGCGGGGCTGGGTGGTGGGTGCGTCAAAGCGGGTAGGCGGGTGAGCGGAAGAGTTTTAAAAAATAAAATGCTAAAATTTGGCGATGGATTTTGAAAATCGTTAAATTTAGCCATGTATTTTAAATCGACTAAATTGGAGTCACTGGATTTGGAATCCGCTGAAATTTAGTCACGGATTTGAAATCCGTTGATAATCCGGCCACTGATTTGGATATCCGTCGCTAAAGTCGTTGCTAATTAAGAATTGATTTTTATTAAATATAATTTTATATTTTTATTAAATATAATTTTGTATTTTTATTAAATATAATTTTGTAATTTTAATAAATATAATTTTGTGTTTTTATTAAATATAATTTTATGTTTTTATTAAATATAATTTTGTATTTTTATTAAATATAATTTTGTATTTCTATTAAATATAAATTTTTATTTTATATTTTTATTAAATTAGTGTATTTATTTTTATTAAATATAATTTTATGTTTTTATTAAATATAATTTTGTGTTTTTATTAAATATAATTTTGTACTTTTATTAAATATAATTTTATTTTTTTATTAAATATATTTTTTATTTTTCTATTTTTATTAAATTAGGGTATTGATTTTTATTAAATATAATTTTATAATTTTATTAAGTATAATTTTGTGTTATTGTTAAATATAATTTTATATTTTGTATTTTTATTAAATTAGTAAATTGTATTTTTAATGATCAAAAGTTAGAAACAAAATAAAGAAGTAAAAAAAAAAAAGATACATCATCAGATAAATTAATGTGACATAGTGGTTGAGCGCACTCAAAACATAATTTTGAACTCGATTCGAACCTGAGTAAGAGCACATTTTCTGTAAAAATTAAATCAACAAGGAGCGTGTGCATGGGTGGGTTCGTGTGCGGGCGGACGGGGGCATGGGCAAGGGCGGACGGGGCGAGTATGGGTGAGAAAGCAGCCGGGGCCGGGGTTGGTGCGTGCGCCGGCGGAAGGGGCGGGCGGGGTATGGGCGGGTTCGGTGCGTGCGTATGGGGCACGGACAAGGGCATCGTGGTGCGAGCATGGGCGGTGGCGGGGGCCAAGGCGGTGGTTGCGTGCTCGGCAGCAGGAGGGGTGGACGGAAGGGTTTTAAAAATAAAATGCTAAATTTAGTGACCATCGCTAAATTTAGTCACTGGATTAATCATTATCAATTTAGCCACAGATTTGAAATTCGTCTCTAAAGTTAGCTACGGATTTGAAATCTGTCACAAATTTAACTACGGATTTTCATATCCGCTAAATTCGTCATTGACATGAATTGATTTTTATTAAATATAGTTTTGCTTTTATTAAATATAATTTTGTGTTTTTATTAAATATAATTTTGTATTTTTATTAAATATAATTTTATGTTTTTATTAAATACAAATTTTTATTTTTATTAAATATAATTTTGTGTTTTTATTAAATATAATTTTGTATATTGTATTTTTATTAAATTAGGGTATTGATTTTTATTAAATATAATTTTGTAATTTTATTAAGTTAAAATTTGTATTTTTATTAAATATAATTTTATATTTTGTATTTTTGCTAAATTGGGCAATTGTATTTTTAATAGTAAAAGTTAGAAAGAAAATAAAGAAATAAAAATAAGGTACATTAGATAAGTTAATGTGGTATAGTGGTTGATAGTACTGAAAAATATCCTCTTGAATCCGCATTCTAACCGTAAAAGCACATTTTCTGTAAAAATAAATCAACAAGGGGCGTGGGCATGGGCTGTTCGTGTGTGGGTGGACGAGGGCATGGGCAAGGGCGGACATGGTGTGGGCATAGGTGCGCAAGGCCGGGGCGGCGGTGGGTGCATACGTCACGGGTAGGGCCTAGCAGTGGGCTGGAAGGATTTTTAAAATAAAATACTAAACTTAGCAATGGATTTTAAAATCCGACACTAAATTTAGCCATGAATTTTTCGACCGGTCGATAAATTTAGCCACTGGATTCCATAATTCATCGCTAAATTTAGTCACTAATTTTCAAATCCACTACCAAATTTAGCCATGGATTTGAAATGTCGCTAAATTTAGCCATGCATTTTGGATATCCCCCGCTAAATTTAGTCACAGTATTTTATCTCCGTCACTAAATTTAGTTACAAATTTTAAATCCGCCGCTAAATTTAGCCATGGATTTCAGAATCTATCACTAAATTTAGTTACTGATTTTCTAATCCGTCGCTAAATTTTTATGACGTGTTATTAGCAACTAAAATTTTTTCACTAAATAAATTAGCACAACTTTTTTAAAATTTCTGTCATAAACTGCTACAATTCGTATTTTTTTGCAGTGCTTATTTACTTAGTAATAATCATTTAAGTAAATTAAAATGTAAAAACTCAAATATATACTTCAAATATTGCATGTAAATAAGGAAATTCCACCATTTGGATTCAATAAAAATTATTTCAAACTCAATTCTTTAAAAATAAAAAGTTAACATTTGAATTGATTTTCGATTTCACATTAAGTAGTTTTATTCGAAGGGTTAATGATTTATAAAAATTCTGAAAAATAGGTTTTAACCTAATTGATATATGAGAAAAGAATATCGCATTTTTTATTATCATTTTCATCATATTTCAAACACCATATTTTCAAATATTTAGTCTTTGGGGAGTTGGTCAAACCTGAGTTTTTAATATTCTAGGTTACTTATTTCCCATCCATCTTATTTGCTTGAATAGCACTATTTTCCAACTATTGATAATGAGTTACTTCTCCTTATTTGGACCTTTTCTTCAATGATCATTTACTTTGTGTCCACTAACTTTACGTATTTTGTCCATACATATTACTACCTTTTTCTTTTAGTGAGTCGACTCGTTCTTTATGATTCAAATTGTAGCTTTCAAATTCTTTCTTAGTCAAACTAATTATGTTTATCTCTAAATTTTTTCCTTAATCAAACTTATTATGTTTTGCTAATTATCAAAATCTATAAATATGTTAACAATAATTCAATAATGTATATTATATATAGAGAGGTAAAAATATTTTCAAATAAAGGGTAAAAAATAACCCTTTGAAGGGATTAAAAATATTATTCCCTTTTAAAATAAATTATCAAATTAAATTGAAATGTTTTCTTTTATAGAGGAAAAAGTGGAATTTGATTTTTTTAGAAAGAGAAAATTTGTGATGATCTACTATTCAAGCATGAAGAATATAGTATGCACAATCTAGAGGGGGTGAATATGTTTTTCTAGACTTCTGGGTTTTTCTAAATTTTAAAGAAATATTGATCAAGAATAGGAAAATTGACTCTTAAGTTATAGTGATTCCACTCTCCCTAGTATACATCCACCTTAGATTTAATCTCAATTTTCAAATCCACTATTTTTTCAAGAATAGTACAACTAACTAACTTACACAGATGTTAGTTGAAATTTACAGTATTTCTTTCAAACACAACCCACTATATTTGTATATGTGCTAGTATACCTCATATGTTTCACCCAAACACTTAATTTTCATACCACAAGAACCTCTTTCTTGATCTTTATAGTGATTTACAAGTGAAACAAATTTACCATAGTGAAGTTTTAACTTCAAATAGATTGTTAAAGTTCAAAGAACATAATACCATAAAAAGAATTTTTTTGCTTAGACGTTATTCTTAGATCTTTGTTGCTCAATTGTTTTAGATGTTTATTTCTTCATTGAAGTGTTGTATTTGTATAGTGAGGATAAAAAAGCCATTGAGTTTCAATAAATGTATCAAACATAGGCATTCAAGGTAGTCGAGGGTCATTTAATCTTCAACAACTTTTTACAGGTACTACTCATTACCCACATCGAGTTGACTCATTCTTCCTTCAGGTCTACTTGTGTTTTGTACTCTATAAAGTCCATACTAGTATAGCTTGGACTCATATGTATCCCAAGTTGACTTGTGATTCATCTACTTAAGTATTTTCACTTTGGTACTCACTTAGTCAACTTGGGCTTCAATCCTCTTATTTTTTCATTTTGTTGCTCATGCAAGTCACCTTGTATATGCTTTAGGTCAACTTATGCAAAAGCCAGTAAAGTTTAGGCTTGAGCAAGTCAACTTATGCAATTGTCAAGTTGATTTGTGTTCAATGACACTTAAACTTTTCCCCTTATGCATATATATAGGTAAACTCTTATTATGCTTAGGTGGACTTATGCTTAGGTGGACTTATGCTTATTGACATTTAAGATTTCCTCTGTTCTGTGTACATGTAGGTCACTTCCATTTTGCCTAGGTCAACTTGTACTTGAAGATATTTAAATAGTTTTACTTAGTGCTCATATAGATCAACTTGTGTTTTAGCTTTTCTTAAATTTTCTTAAGTCAAGCTTATACAAGTTGATCGAGTCTCATGTTAGGTCAACTTAGTATCATAATGAGTCAATTAAAACTTTAGCTTT
Source organism: Dillenia turbinata (assembly GCA_037126225.1). Classification (NCBI taxonomy): domain Eukaryota; kingdom Viridiplantae; phylum Streptophyta; class Magnoliopsida; order Dilleniales; family Dilleniaceae; genus Dillenia; species Dillenia turbinata. The sequence goes on along the minus strand of JBAMMX010000018.1, from coordinate 12,887,521 downwards.
TCATAAATAATTCTAAGTGTTGATATGACAAATTGGCTTGTGATTTCATCAGATTAACCTAAGTTATGCAATTTCACCGATTATTTAATTCTAAGATGTGCAAATGTTGATTTAAAGATAGTATAGGTTGACTTCTAATTTTTGATTGTTAGACTTTCGAATTTTCAACTGCTAGAGTTTTAAAATTTTTGACTCTCAATTTTTTTATTGTTTAGCTTGACTTATATTATTGGCAGGTCGACTTATACTTAAACTTATACTTAATTTTTATTTTCCATTTGTTTTCCTAGTCGACTTATTTTCTTTGTCAGTTGACTTGTCTCACCTTACTATTCTGCATGGAAAGTTAATTGACAATAAACATTCTCATACTTATTTTAATTAGTTCAAAATTAATCTATCATAATTGTAACCTAATTTTGCTCATCATTAAAATATATTTTGTCAACAATCTTCTCATTTTCTATGATAACAAAACATTAAGTGACATTTTGAGAGGTTTTTAAATGTTTTAAGCATATCTCCTTCTTAATCTAACCTTAGTTCATTTTCAAAAGTTCTAGACTTGCTTTAACATAGCTCCCCTTAACCTATGCAATTCTCTCCTCCTTGATCCATTCCCTATGTATTACACACATTTTTCTTCCTCCCCTTTTGTCTTTAGCAAAGAGGGTGACATAGAATTCATAGGAAAACAACAAAAAATCATATAAAAATATAATTTATGAACTCAACAGGCAAACTAGCTGGTATATAAAGGAATTAACAAACCAAGACATGTTTATAAAGATATTAAAACTAAATACATAAACCAATCTACATCCATTACTTGTCTAAAAAATATGAAACAGAAGAAGTGATGTATACAAGCATAAATACATATCCAAATGAAGCAAATACATTCAGTTATATTGGATTTCTAAAGATGGTAGTTCAGTAAGTGGTATCTCTGCCTCTTTTTATGCCAAACAAAGCATCAACTTTGCATTCGCCCTATCCAATTGCTCCTACAACCCGTAAAAATTAACCTTACATTTGATTTTCCTTCCTATGCATGTAACCCCAAAGCATCTCTATCGTGATTGACTATGGGAGTGGCTCACCACCTGTGGTAGTCCTATGTGCTCTATCTTGTTGCCTTTAAAATATGGCTAATGCCTAGGGTTGAGATATGTTAAATTGCCTATGCTTAGGTTAGGTAGGCTCATATGGTGTATGCTTAGTGGGTCTAGCATTAGGTTCTCCAATCTCTTTCTCCTTCCTCCTTATCATTCTTCTTCTTTATACTCCATCCCTTAGAACCCATTTGGCTTTAGTAAGTGAGAAGCTCCAATGCTATACTTTGGTTTCAAATCTACTCCAATTTCTCCACTATAATTTATCTTCTACATGGCTTGGAGATCATTGATTAGAGAAGGATATGAGAGGTTTTTACTTTTTGATTTGGATATGGCCATCATGTGAACTAAGACAAGGAAGTGAGGGTCAGCGTTTTTTCCTTGCATGATACAAGCCATAAGTCAAAGTCCTCTCTAATGATAGTGTGACAGCCTCCTCTTGGTCTTAACACATGAGTCACTATGAGATGCAAATAGTCTTTCATGGTATGTCTAGACTTGTGGCATTACTGTTCACAACTTCCAAATAAAGGTTTTTAAAGACCACTCTAGCATTCTTTAACAGATTAAAATCTATATACTCCTCACATTGATCATAGGGCACCCAGTTCTGACTATTTAATCTACACAATATACAAGGGGTAACTATAATCTCCACACCACCAAGATAGCTGTTGAATACACATTCTAGCAATGGTTGCCTATGTTAATCTCAGTCTCAGATGCATTGCCATGGCGACCTTTGATTTCTACTATGTTATTATAGAATAACGTAACTAATCTATCGTAGCATGTAGTGTTTGGATGAATGAGACCTGTTTTGACATGATTGCCTAATGTAATCTCCATATGAAAACTCTATACTATCAAGAAAGTCCCAATCTAACAACTTAGAATAATTGATGGTTCTATAATAGAAATCTCTTCAAAGGACTTACTCTTCATTAGACTTTGGAAATCTACGTGATAGAACTTGTTGGATTCTTGGTTCTCGACATTCTCACAACAAAGAGGGGCTTTCGAGGAAGGGGAGGTGGAACTTAGAGAGAGAGAGAGGATTCAAGATAGTTAAAATGAGTTTTTAGGTCGACTTAGGGTTAGAGTTAGTTTATATAAGGTCTCGAGTTAAACTATTGCAAGTTGACTTGTAGGGTGTCACAAGTTGACTTATTATATCCTGAACTACCTAATATGTAGTTTTGAGACTACAAGTCCACTTGTAGGGAGAACAAGTCGACTCTTAAGTCCTAACTAGCATCCGAAACTAAAGTTCTAAGAGCAAGTCAAATGATATAAAGGATAGGTTGACTTAAGGTCCGGATATTTCAAATTTTAAGCTAACGCAAGTCAACTTATGAGAGTTATTAGTTGACTTGTTATGTTTTTAATGAAATCTAGAATTTTGAGTTATGAAGACAGGTTGACTTATATAATGGACAAATTGACTTGTTTCTCTCAAAATTCACTATTACTGTGGTTTGTTTGAACACAAGTCGACTTACACATTTTAACAAGTTGACTTGTTATTCTCATACTTTTATATTTCTGCATAGACAAGCAAGGATCAAACAAAATCATCAAACAAACATATCATATTAATTATTCATAGATTATTCTTCATAATTCATCATTCGTAATTCATTTCTTAAGCTATAAAATCTATTTTTGTCTAAGGGTTTTATGAAAATATTTATGATTTGTTTTTTTATTTTAATGTACTCAAGAATGACATTATTTTTCAGCGCATGATCTCTAATGAAGTGATACTTCACTTCTATATGTTTAGTTCTAGAATGATGAACTAACTTCTTTGTTAGGTTAATTGCATTAGTGTTGTCATATTTTATGAGAATACATTCTAAGTCTAATCTATAATCTTTTAATTATTTTATCCATAAGATTTGAGCACAACATTGTAGTAGTAGCATTCCTCCTTAGAGGTAGAAGTGACAATCCTATTTTGCTTTTTAGATGACCACGATACTAATATACCTTAAAAATTAGTAAGTGTCACTTGTGCTTTTCCTTTCTAACTTATAGCAAGCAAAATTTGTCAACCGAGAACCATGTAACAAAAAAGAAGAGTTCCTATTATACCATAATCCTAAATTGCATATCTTTTAAATACCTAAAAATCCCTTTCACAGCTGTTAAATGGGATTCTAGGATTGATTGAAACATAGCACATTAGCATACACTATATAAGATATCAGGTTTTGATGAATTTAAGTATAGCAGTGAACCTATCATACTTCTATAAAGTTTAAAGCACATTGATTTTCTTTCTTCATCTTTGTTAAGCTTTACCTAGATGCTCATTGGAGTTACATTTTTTTTTTTTTTCACTAAGTCTAGATCTCTTAATGAGCTCTTTGGTCAATTTGGACCCACCTATGAAAATTCTCTTTTTTTGTTTGTTTTATTTGCATCCTAAGAAATAATTTAACTCCTCCATAATGTTAATTTCAAACTTAGCATGCATTATCTTAGCAAATTTTTGACAAAGAATTTCATTTATTGTTTCAAATAATATGTTATCTATATAGATTTGAACTACTAGGATTTCTTTGCCTTTTCTTTTCATGAACAAGTTTGTGTCAACTTTAACTCTTTCAAAATCATTATCTATCAAGAAATTGCTAAATATTTCATACCAAACTCTTGGAACTTGATTCATATCATATAAAACTTGGATAATTTAAACACATGATATGGATGTTTGGATCTTTAAAGCTAGGGAATTGCCTCTACATATTCTATTTTATTAATTAGACCATTTAGAAATGCACTCTTTATATCCATTTAGTATAACTTTAAGTTCACAAAATAGGAGAAGGCAAAAAGTAATCTAACTTTTTTTTTTTTTAATTTTACTACAGGGGCATAAGTCTCATCGAAATTTATTCTTTTTTTTTTTAACTATACCATTAAACTACTAATCTTGTCTTATTTTTATTTATGGTCCCATGTTCATCGGGTTTGTTTCATAAACCCGTTTGATTTCTATAACCCAATATTCTTTTAGTTTAAGAATTAAATCTCATATTTTGTTTCTCTCAAACCGATTTATTTCTCTGCATTGTTAATATCCAAGCTATCCTTTAAAGATTTATCTATATTTTTGGACTCTACATGTGAAATGAAGGCTATATACTCACATTGGTTTTGGATTGCTGATTTAGTGTTATGGACCTAAGACAAGTTATGAGAAAAGTTGGGGTAAGACTTTGATGAGCAATAGCAAGGCAAAAGTCCATAGGTACCATTGAGCGAACTACACAAAGCCACTACACATGTAGGCAGACATACACACGACACTTAAGCAATGAGCACCCTTATGCCATCACCCGCCACACACAAGGAGAAAGGTCCAGAGGGAAGCATGACACTTAGGAATCCCAAAAGACACAAGAAAGTACATAGAAGTGGAGTCGGACCAGCTACAAGCCAGAACCCATGCCAACAAGCGCCAAGGTGTCTTACACGAAAATTGGTTCTCTAGAGTCTCAAGCAATTGCAATGTAAAGGAGGATATGACTCAAACAATCAAGATAATTAAGGAAAAGGCTTTAGATAACCAAAAATCACCTGAATTGGAGAAGATATGCTTAAAGGAGTCGGCAGCCCTAGTAGAGCATGAGACAAAACTTATCCAGATCTCGATTCTTTATGAGCCCCATTCAATCCCAAAGCAATTCAAGCTCGACATAAGCAATTGAGAAGAATGGAAAAAAGGCTCATAGAAACCAGAGGATGTGAAGAAAAAGGCTCATGAAAAAGGCTCATTAAAGATTTAACATCGAGCCATATGATCACCACCTGGGTAGATGAGTGCAAAAGTGTTCTCAAACCCAAGAGGGCTCTAAGAATGTGAAAAATACTGCAAAATACACTGGAGCAATGCCTGGCAAGAAGAAGAATCCATCGAGCACTTAAAATATAAAGAAAACCCTAGTTTGCATGAGTATTCGACTAAGGAGATGGGCTTTTGCACTGTGGCGCTAAACCAGAGCTGAATACTAATCATAGAAGAGTTCTAGAGCAATTAGGGAACTCTAGAAACCCTAAAGAAATCATGGTTGAGAAGTATATATTCTATAATTAGGTAAAAGAGTTTTATGTCCACAATGATCTTTTCTCTACTTTATAGTTTATAAATACTTATTTTACCAACATTAATTATTTTTGAATAATGTTTATTCAAATAAATAACAACTTATTTTTAAAAAATCTAAAATGAAGTTTATAAACAAAAAACTACTTATAAGTATTAAGTGCTTATAAGCGCTTTTTTAAACAATCCAAAATGGTCTCTTAGTCTTGGAAATTTAGACATTATACAATACAAATCATAGTGACACTTAAAGATGATATTTGGATTGCCATCCACATGTGAAATAACATGAAAGGAAATTAGTGAAAATTTTATAACTTTTATTTTATTAATATTTTGAGAAAATTACATGTAAAATTCTTAAAAATTGGGCCCAAATTCCAATTAGATCCTTAAGATTTATTTTTCTACTGTTGAATCATTGAAATTCAAAAAAGGCCCAATTGGGTTCTTCCCTTGATGCCATTAATGATGCAGCTGTTTTCTGTTGATGTGGCGAACGAACTTGCTAATTTGCCAAATATGGACATGAGTTTATTGACATGGCATATGCCACGTCAGAAAAACAATTTCTCCTTATTCCATGTCACTTTGCGCCGAAACCTAACACCCTCGATGTGTTTTTAAAATCGATCAATCGACGGCTTGTCCGTCTAACTTGAACTATTTTATAATCTGATTTAATTTTTATTGTTAAACGGGATAAAATTAAACGCTGCCCAAAATCGCTTAAAATTGATCAAAATGGATAAAATCGGTATATCCACCAATTAATATACAAATTATATATAGATTTTATTTTATTTTAAAATATATAATATATAAATTATATATAGATATTATCTTGATGTCATTTGATTTATAAAATGATTCAATCAATTTGATTAATGAACTAATAAATCGATATATTTAACGCTTTGTTTACAGGTAAATAATTTTAAAAACATTACCTCAATAAAATCGCTTAAAATTGATCAAAACTAATATATTTGATTTTTTACTATTGAATGGGATAAAATTAAACGCGCTCAAAATCGCTTAAAATTGATCAAAACGTAATAAAATCGTCTGTCCGACTAATTAATATACAAATTATATATATATTTTATTTTATTTTAAAATATATAATATATAAATTATATATAGATATTATGTTGATGTTATTTAGTTTATAAAATGATTCAATCAGTTTAATTAACGAGCTAATAAATCGATATATTTATCCTTTGTTTACAGGTAAATAATTTTAAAAACATTACCTCGAATAGAGAAGGTATGTGATCCGTCATTTCAAAGAGGGGAGAGAGTTTCAAAGAATTTAATATTCATTGGGGCATTTAATATTCATTGGAGAGAGAGTTTCACGGCTTTAATTTTTTATTTACCCAAAATTCTTCTCGAAAGAGAGAATTTGTGGGAGTGGGGTTTTGGTCCCAGGCATAAGATCTGTGATACCACAGGGTGAGAGAGAAGATTTTTGGAGTGGGGTTTTAATGTTTTTCTATTGATCATCGTATATAGTGACCCAACGGTTGAAGAATCGTTGAAGGTATGCAAATGTAACTTTGGATCTATGGGTTTCATGACATGTTCTCCTTGAAAATGTTTCAACTTTGTTTGGGTTCTCAAATTTTGTAATAAAAAATAACAGCATTCTCATTATTGTGATTAGTAATCCAGGGCTTATTATGCGATTAGGTCTGAAATAATATGAAAATCAATTTAGGTTTTCATTGTAATTAAAAAATAGCTAGGTTCTCCGTATTGTACTTTTAAATAATCGCAAATTTTTGGTCCAATTATTCTAGTAGAATTTAAAATAATATATATTTATATATATATTCATACAAAAAATACAACCAAACAATCGAATCACAGAAGAAGAATATAAAAGTAGGAAGACTCTCATCATTGAATCGTCCGACAGAGAATTTAAAATAATATTAAAATCAACTTTGGGTTCATACCATTAGTTGCAGTTTTTAAAAGTAATAATTAGGATTTATATTGCCATTCTAAAATTTCTGTAGTTATGAATGATTGTTGACGCAAGAGCTTTTGTTCAGCTGTATTTTCTACTATTCTTTGAAAAGCATCCTTAAAACCTGCAATGACCTCTTTACCAACATGATGTTGAGGATCATAAAATCTTAGGTTAAGAGTAAACGTAAGACAATGCACGTATATTCATCTTTTCCCACCTTGCTAGCACAATAGTCTCCTCTATTCTATTATAACAACATGCATGTTTGTCATTTTTCCTACATCCTTGATTTCTCCAATCCATTTTTCATTAATTTCTCTCATTTTTGCTCCTTCCCAACAACAACCTTAAATTAAATAATAAAAGGGCTCAGCAATGTTGATTATGTTCTCAGCCTCTTCCCAAAATTCTTCACTTCCTATAGTTTCAGCAACTAAAGCTCTAATGTTTCTTTATCTCCATGTTTCACCCAGCAAGAGCATCCCTCCAATCTACAAGTCTATTCAATAACATATACTCAGATGCAAACCATGTTTTGGGTACTTTCAACAAATCCAATTTTACTGAGTCCTATAAATTTAACAAAGAATGTCGAACAAACTGAAAAAGTTTCTATTGAAGTTCTCACGAATTTTAACAGAATGTAAAATTCTCACCTTTCATAACAAGGGGAGAGATCAAAAAGGCAAAACCAAAATGAAAACCACACCAACCATTCTCCTAAGTAAAAGTGTCTCCTCATAAATATAGAAGAATGTCAGCAATAAACTTTCTTAATTGAACTCAACTCATTAACATATAAATTGTGATGACACCACTTATTTTCACAGGATAATGTTACACCACCATAGAAGTGTAACTTGTCCATGGATCAGGCAGCGGGCGGGAACTGGTAAGAGGCATAAGAAATAGTACCATTGGTCCAGCTGTTGTGAATGAGTTTTGCCTTTGTATTCTCTCTTCAGGCACCCATTGCTACATGCAACGGGTAGAAATGATCCGGCCATGGATGAGCTAGTTTAGCATGTGGTGCCCTCTCCTCATAGTGATTCACATCTTCATATCTACAAGACGACAACAAATTACATTCCTACAATAAATCTTTCCTTTCTCCCACAAAAAAAGGGAAATTTTACATTATTGAGCTCCATACAAAAACACTAAATGGGAAGGATGGAAAGAAGTAGATCCTGAAGAACATGTAGAACAATCACATGAAAAGAAAAAGGGGGGGAGAACAACAGATGCCTCACATTCCCATTTGCCATTAGTTCCTTAAGATATAATATAGAGACATCTATCTTGTACACAGAAAGACATAACAGAGTATGAAATGACAATTTTGCACAGACGGGACTTCTGAATTGTTTCAGGAGGAGGTCAAGCACAGAAAGGCTTATACATGTGAGGGCATTTCTTTGAAGAATAGCAAGCTAGCCGTCGCTTCTGGATAAGTAGCATACATGGACTTTAATACATTTTAGACAATGATAACTGCCAAAAGTATAAAATGTGAAAAAAAAAAAAAAAAGAACTCATCAAATGATAATAACCAACTGCTGATATTGCAGTAGAATTAACCACAAAAATAATCTGAAAGAATTGTATCCAATCAAAGGGAATTCATAGGATATTATGGAAGACACTCTATTACAAAGATTACCCACAATCAGCACAATCTTTTCTTTTCAATTTCTTAGATGACCTAAAGTCTATAGAAAAAGGAGAATAAAAATTAGCAAAGGGATCTAGTCAAGGTGGGATTAAAATAATGCTCACCAGGAGAAGGTAAAAATAATTCTTCAAAGTAGCATTCACCTTTCTTTTAAGCTTTCCCATCTTCTTGAAAAATAGAATATATAAATACAGATTACGGACAGACCTCAGGACTCAAGCCTCAATATGGAAAGTGACCATCATTTTGGTTTGATTATAGCTAGCTTGATCATTTCAAACCAACATCTTGGATTCTCAAGTAGGCCAAAGTTTGTTAATATTTAGAGACAACTGAGAGGTTTAGGACATAAAACCTAGGCTTCATGCCAAGATGACAAAGGATTCAATAAGTGAAATTGTGCTATATATCTACGCACAAGTAGGAAGCAAATCTTATAAAAGATTTACAACTGGCTTCAGGAAACCAGAAATTTACATTGGCGGGGGAAAGAGAAGTACAACATGCAGGGGTGGACGGGCAAAGGTTAAATTTTTTTCAGGAGCAAACAACAATCTCCAAGATTTTAACAGTATTTAAAGTTACTCCTAAGACTTTTAGCGGCCATCCCACCCCGCCCCTGCCTCTGTTGGTCGACATTCTCATTTAAAGGGACAAATGATGTGAAAGTATATTGTGAATTATTAAGGTAGAAATTACCTTCCCTCAAGGATAGCTTTATTCAGCCAGTCAATAAACTCTGAGGCCCAAGAAGGAGGTTTAGCATGCTCGGACCAAGCATCCTCAGTTGTGAGTTGCACCTCCAGACCCAACAATGAGAACCCTTCCTTTCTGAGTGGGGCTAATGCCTGCCTAAATTATAGTGATAAGTTCCATCACCGCTAACTGAATGGAGAGCTGACAAACAGGAATATTAGCTTCAGGGTACATGAACATTACATGGACCCATGCACCATGGTCAAGACCACGCTTTTATCTTCTTTAACATGTTTGAAACCAGATTCCTTGAGCAACTCTACCACTCTTTCCCCCAATTCTGAGCTCCTGGGGCTGGATATTTAAGCTTGGAAGACACAAGAGTATATAAGAAATATATACTTATTGATATAAATTTAATCTTATCCTCCATAGAGAGAAGAGCTTGAGTGGCAATCCCAACTCAACAAATTATGCTAACTGATTGTGATGAAGACAGGTTCAAAAATTAACATACAAGTATTGTACAAAACATTTTTGCATACAATTATCTAGATCGCACGTTTTATGGAAAACCATATCCTCCCAGTCCCTTGTGCCGCACCCCCAAAAGTATCTAGTCCATGAAAAGAACATTTCTGGATCATTTTGATAGCATGAGAACATCACAGAAGGCTAAACCATATTTTCATACTACACAAAGCTGTAAGGCCATCATTGTCTACTAAAACCATATCAGCTTCATTGAACAGGTCAAAAGAAATGCCAACAATATGATTAATGAATCGGAACTCTTATACATAGAAAATCAGTTTCACAATTTGGCTATTTTTTTATTTTGAACCAATATCATTTTCAAATTATTTAGCAACTTGACATCAGTTTCCAACTTACCAACATCAAGTGGTTCAGATAAACTATAGAAGCTTCATTTGATTAAATCACATGATATTCGTATTTCTTTATCAAAAGGACCTGGAAAACACATCATTGCACTGTTCAAACATGCTATTTCCATTTTTATCAATTATGATTACATGCCTACTTTAGAGATAACAATATGGCACAAAGCTTAACACTATGGGAGTTTTCTCAATTGCTGTAGCAAAAGCCTCCATAAATTATAAATCCCTTTATCGAACCTTGGCTTGGAGGCCTGATCACAGATCAATTGTTTCTCGATATACTTAAAAAGATGTTAGGACATCCCATATTTGGGTTCTCATTATAGAATTTATAAGATACAAATTTAGTTAAGGCCCTAATCAAACAAGATATTACTGCAAAGTTGAAGGTCCGGTAATCAAAAGACATTCGTGTATTTTTTCAATCTAACAAAATATCATACCAAGTTCATCGACGATGGACATATTTGGGTGGAGGTAGTAACTGAGAAGTCTTTGTAATGAATTAATGCAAAACTCTTATTTCTAACAAAGTAAAAAAAAGAAAGGGTTCATCTGGTGTACAAAAGGCCTTCCCCAACTTAGTGCAGCGGTAAGTGAGAGTGGATGTGATATAAACACACTCTTTTTTTTTTTTTTTTTGCATTTTTAAAAGAAACTGTTTTCAGATTGCCCTCTATATCCCTTGTATGCTATTATAGCATATATGGAGTCAATTTACTATACATTTTATTGAATCATGAAATACCAACCAATCTCTGCTATCAAAAATAGAACAAATTATCTTCTTTCATTTTTTACCAATTTCTAAAAAAGTATTTCAAAATATTAAAATATGAAAGACACAACCCAAGAGGAAGTTAAACCTGTCCTCATGGCTTAAGTTTGGCAGAGGGATTAGGTTTTCCTGGGGAGGTAATTTTCTCATTCGGCTTCATGGAATAATAGAGATAGAAAGAAAATCCCTTCCATAAGCTTACAAGTCGAAGCCCAACAATTGTCTAGAATGCAATTAGTGGGAGCACTATTGATGGCAGCACACCCCACTAGAAAGCTTTTTACTCGATTCTTTTATTTAATAGAAGATTAGGTAAATTTAAAACAATATGATAGATATATTATATTATTAATAAATAAATCATAATCACAATAACCTGAACCACTATTAATTAAAAAATTTATATCGTAACTCTTAAATTTCATTTATTTACATTTAACTTTTTTCACATAATCATCAATAAAATTGGCTGCTAAACTGTTGATACAAATAAATAGAGAAATTTATAATCACTACTCATATGTCTATACATTTACTAACCCAATTATCGACAATTTATCATTTGTTAAACTATTCTTACTTCACAACCTATAAAAGAACGTAGCCTTTAAATTTGCAAAAAATAGAGATACAACCTCTATCCCTACTTCCAGTGTAGACCGGTCAACCTGGTGGTTCAATTAGAAACCAACTGGGACTGCTCGGCACTGATCGGACTGAATTTCCTGGCCCGGTTCTAGCTCTTTAATGGAAACCGGAAATTTATTGGGAACCATTGATCCGCAAACGGAACCGGAGTTAGGGCTTCGAACCTCCGGTATCAGAACCGTGAACAGGTCGTTTGTAATGGTTCACTTCTAAATTTTGATTAGTTGAGACGAGAAGCTCAAAAATTCTTTCAAGTTGTAAGAATTGAAGAACTAAATGATTATCATTATTATTTCGTTTTGGAAAACTATAAATCAACTCAATCTCAAATTTCACTGTTCAACATGATCTTTTCTTGGGTATCGAATAATTTACTAAAATAAAAAATCTAAAAATAGAAATATTGAAAAAAAATCAAGTAATCGGAAAAGTGAATGCAGAGGGACCAAATTTGTCAAAATAAATCCAAGATTTAACATGGGAACAGAGAGAAGAAAGGAAAACAGGGTACATAGGTTTGGGGAAGTTATAGAAATCGTAGATAGTATCGTTTTGCCGGACGAGGTTG